>JASXSY010000670.1:0-326934 GCA_034509805.1 Sipha maydis | reverse complement strand
TAGATTATGTAAATACATTTCACCTAGATCGAGTAGTCACAAGTACTGTGTACGGAAGAAGCTTGTTTTTCTTGTAGAACTAAATATTAATAAAACTTAATAATTTATTGGTATTAGGACAGTTCTTGTATTATTGGATTTATAGAGCTTTAAAAGTGTTTGCGCAAAACCGGTAACGGTAAACACTGAACCGATACCGATATGACAGTATTATTATTATGTTTGAACTCAATATTCTGTTGGTACTCGTAGACTATACTATCAACATCTATACGTGTTCCAATCAATCGATGATGTTTTAAGTAACCTTGTTAATAAAAGTCACAACATGTCAACGGACGACTGAGCGAATATTAATGGGCATTCCGAACAATATGGTATTGAAAACATTCGAACGTGCTAGTCATTTTTTGTGTCAAATTTTCATAACTTCTACCGCTCACATACAGTATTCTTATAACGGTTCAATGGTCGGGATAATATGGTTGTATCAATAATATTGTGGTTTGCACGAATCGTGTGTATTATATTATATTTTTATTTATTTTTTTTTTTTTTTTTTATCAACCTATATTGGGTTGGTTATAATGTTTTTAATTTCGCTCTCCACTTATCACGATCATCGGCGAGTCTTTTTAATTCGGCGTATGTATCAATCCCTATGTCATTTTTCAGTTGAGATATATGTACGAGTTCTTGGTCTTCCTGGCGGTTTCCGTCCTTCAATTGCACCTTCTATATAGTATGATGCAATTCTTCGTCATGGCATAACACGTGTCCCATTATGTCCCATCGACGTCGCTTTATGACTTTAAGTAAGAATCTGTTTCTTCAACTTGGGTCATTAAATCTTCATTTGTTACTCTTTCTGTCCAATTTATTTTTTCCATATGTCTCCAGCACCACATTTCGTATGCTTCAAGGGATCTTTTTTCTTTTTCATCAATAGCCCATATCTCGCAGCCGTATAATGCGACACTCCACACAAATGTTTTTAGAAACGTCTTTTTTGTTGCTCTGCTAATTTTTTTAGAAGCAAAATTTCTTTTTCGTGATAAAAGCTATCTTTGCTTGCCCGATTCTTTGTTTAATTTCCTGCGAGCTTCTTCCATCTGATGTTATTAAACTTCCAAGTATTTAAAACTAGAAACTTGTGTGATAAGCTTGGTTTTCTAAATAAATATTTGCGTTAATTGTGGGTTCACTTGCACTTACTAAAAATTTTGTTTTTCCTGAATTTATATGCAATTGATACTGTTATTTATAATTATTTGTATTTCTGCCAGGGCTCTCTGGAGGTCGTGTTCTGTTTCTGTTAATAATACGATGTCGTCTGCAAAAACGGATCATTGAAATAAATATACCACCTACTCTGTTTCCAATTCTAAGCCTGTTTAGTTTATCTTTAACTTCCGTTTTACTTTTTTCTATATAGCAGTTGAATAATAATGTAAAAGTGGACACCCTTGTCTTACACCTCTACGTATTTTCACACTAGCTGACTCATTATTTAATGTAATTTCTGCGCTTTGATTTTTGTAGAGGTTATATATAATTCTCCTGTCTTTAAAATCTAAATTTAATTCTTTCATCATTGAGAACATAATTTGTCAATCAATGTTGTCGAAAGCTTTTTCGATATCTATAAATGATAAATATGTTATTTTACTTCGGGATATTTGTTTTTCTATTAAGATCCTAAGTCCTAATATTGCCTCTCTATATTATATATGATATAAATATTATATTCGTAAGGCGAAGTAGAAGAAGAAGAAGAAGAAGATAAATATTATATTCGTGTAATTGAGTTATATCAAGTCGACATAATGTACCTGGTTAAAATTAGACAGTAAAAAATTGCAATCGATGCAACCAAACATGTCGAGTAGTATGGGTATATTATTCAAGATAAATAATAATGACATTTTTCTGAATTCTGTGCTGTATTTTGGTGAATAATTTTTGTAATTGTTTTTTGCAATTACTTTTAATATATTTTTAATCATGGTAGTACGATTTACAGTAATACAAATATTTGCGTTCAAACCAACATATTATTATAGTAGTACATCTAAAATGAAATCGATACATCATGTTAAAACCATCGATAGGTATATTTGTTGAGTATTAAGTTTCAATATAGTAATAATATGGAAATCAATCTCCTTTGTTTAAACGAAAACCATGGTTATTATATTGCGTTCGTATCGTTATAACGGTTTATCGAAACGAGGACTTTATTCAAATATTTGACTACTCGTATAACAGTGTACTCGGCAAGTATAATCGTAAATCAATATAATTTCGTAGTTCGATTCAATTTTATAAATAATGTATTCCGTCAGTTTAATTCGCAGGACTTTTATGGATTTAAAGTATAACTTACATTTTTGTTCTATAAAATACAAGTTAAACGGTGTATGGTAAAAATAACGGTATTAGGTTGAATTTTTTCGTTCGTGTATGAATATTACTTTTTCTAATCGACGCGGATCGAAGTGTATAAGAAAACAAATCGTTTTCCGTTTTGACCTCGTTCTAGACAAACTGCCAACTTGCTGGTACGCACTTCTCAAACCCCCTTTAGATGGAAAATAAGAGAGCAATAAAATCTGAGCACGAAAGCAATACAGAGAGGACGTAAAGCGTTTACTCACAAAAACGAGCACATGCTGTTATTTTCACGAAAAATGATCCCATTTAAATGCACACTTCATCATACTTATATGCAAGAGATATTATATGTATTCTGTTTGTTGATCAATATTGTTATTTTTTTTTCACTGTTATCTTATAAGTGAGTGAAAAAGGGCCAGGAAACGTCATAGCATTAAGAATTCAATTTTCCTTTATTGCAAGCATACAAAAATAAAATAAAAATATTCTCCTTCTAGTGAAATACAACTGTATCCAGAGTTTCCCAACGTACTCACACTTACACACACACAAGTAAGCTCATGCACGCACGTAATGTTATCAAAACCATTGAAAAATACTGTAAAGAATATTATGTAAAACATTCAAGACGAAAAATCTCATCTTTGATAGAACGAAATGTTAGAATGTTTTTCCGAGTCTGTACTTTCGAGCATTGATCTGAATACTAACCCGTATAGCACTTAAATATAAAATGGTAAAACTGAAAAATTTACATTATATTGTAACACGTATAATAATTATTCAATTAAATAATACATATATTTGGTCATTAATTTATAATAATATTCGAAAATATTTTTACATATTATTTAATATAATAATAGTAATTAAATTTAAATTAAAAACTATTAAATGGTTAATACTAGTAAATTAATGTATAAATAAATAAAAGAAAAGTTTATATACAGATATAAATAAATAAATACAATTTTAGCCCGGAGTATTATTATATTTGTAAAGTGCAACTGGTTTTGAATGAAAAATTCATTCGGGATTTTAATTTTTCATATTCAGCCGCAATTTAATTGATTTTGTATAGAACTGAATATACATTTTTAATTTGAAACTGGTCATACTTTACAAATATAATAATATTCTAGGCTAAGTTGTTTTAATTTATTTATTTAGCTCTATATATAAAATATCTGTTTATATATATATATTATTTGTAGTACGAAAAGAATAAATATGAAAGAATATTCACAGCAGTTAAATTATAAAGATGAAAACAAACTTTTATATTGTCTGACGTTGGTCATAATCAAATAATAAATAATATTGATGCCAGCAGAATAGTTTACTATTTTATTACTTATACTTGAGATACATAATATGCTATAACTGCTTATAATTATGTTGTAATTTTATAGATATGATAATATGTAAACTTTTTTATTAATTATTTTATATAATTTCGACATATAAACTGTTATAATTTCGTTAATGTAGGTACGTATGAAAGCCATTCCTTATGGAAATCATCAATTCGAAAAATGAAACCATTTTATTTTATTTATTTTTTATTCTTCTCACTCTTATAGTGCTTATCACATTTTCTATTAAAAATTAAATCACAAATAACAAGGACGGTGCACTTAATTTCTAATTCATAATTCTCATTTTTTTAGATTCTGATCGGAGTGATAGAATTTATTGGTTTTACAATGATGTGTGTTTTAGATTCTGAACGGAGTGATGGAATCTATTGCTTTTACAATGATGTGTGTTTTTTTAGATTTTGAACGGAGTGAAGAATGTATTGATTTTACAATGATGTGTGTTTTTTTTTTTTTTTTTTTTTTTGTGTCTGTCGACACGATTTGGGGCAGTAAAAATGCTTCGATTGCCTTATGTAGCAACTTTTCTGAAAGGAAAGTGAATCTATTTGGTACTTTGGGGGTCAAAAGTAAAAAATTTCCAATATTTTTTAAATGCGACGGGAAAAACCATAAACAAATTTTGGAAAAACGGTTTTTACGCAAAACCAGTTTTCGACATAATCAAATTTTTTATATTGCTATAACTCAAAAACTAATCAATGTAAATACATGAAATTTTCACCAAAATGTTTAGATTAGCGTTCTCTATACACCATTAAATTTTCAAAGTATTTTCACTTTTATTGAGCTATTTATAGACAATTGAAATTTTCAATTTTTTTTAGGTATTTTTTTTTTAAATAACGATAAAATTTTTTTGGCTGCCCAGAAAATCTTGAAAATTTAATACAAGGTTTCTTATAAGTTGTTCCTTAACTGATAAAAAAAAATCTAAAATCGTAAGTCACAATTTTTTTTTATAAGTGCTCAAAGTTCCAATTTATACGAAATATGTAAAAATCACGAAAATTTGCAAGTTATTTTGTAGATAAAAATTCATAAAATTTTTTCTGTTCATACTTAAGGTTCGAAATTTTCACACTAGGTTATCTATAAGCTACTCTTTAAAAAACATTAAAAAAATTTCCACCGGACTTGGAGGAAAAAATTGTATGACAGTTTGAAATTAAAATATTTACGAAATTGCATAAAATAGCGATTTATTCTCAAACGATTTTAAATATTTGTTATAATTCAAAAAGTATAAGTTGCAGATTTTTTAAATTTCTACCAGCTGTTAAGATTGGTACTTCCTTTATGTCATATTTTTTTCAAAATATTATATTGATTTTTAAGCCACTTATAGGCATTTAATAATCGGTGATAAAAAAAATTTGGCTCGTACAAAATACTTGAAAATTTAATAGAAGATTCCACAGAAGTAGTTCTTATTTTCATTCAAAAATAACTAAAATCCATAGGCACGATTTTTTTTTATAAGCGTTTGAACAGCGAATATTGCCATAAAATTACATGTAAAATATAATATAATGTATAATATTCTAGACTGACAAATGATATCGGTTTTTTTAAAATGTTCTAGTTCAAAAACAAAAAACCGCAACAACTTGAAACTTTCACCAAATCTTTATATTGACGTTTTCTATACATGGTTAAGATTTCAAAATATTTTGACATATTTTGACTTATTTATAGACAATTTAAATTTTCGATTTTTCTAAATTTTTCGTTTCAAAATAAAATATACTTATTACAATATTTATAAATAACATTTTATTATATTCTAGACAAACATATTATCTCCGTTCAGAATCGTTTTTCGTATACAATGATACCTATCATTGAATTCAAATTTAACAAATCCATTATAATGACCTATCCTATAAACGAGTTGCACTCCACCCCCAACTGTACAGCAGAGCGAGGCCTATCCTGTTCTTTTTTTAAAATGCTCTAACTCAAATGCCAAAAATCGCAACAACTTGAAATTTTCACCAAATCTTTATATTTAAGATTTCTATACATTGTTAAGTATTTTGACATATTTTGACTTATTTATAGACAATTTAAATTTTCGATTTTTGTAAAATTTTTGTTTTTAAACATCTATGAAATTTAATTGGTTGACCGAAAATTTAATACAAGGTTTATAATACGTTAACTTTATCGTAACTAAAAAATATCGGCGATGGGTTTACTCAAATTTTTTTTAAAGCCCTTAAAGCTTAAATTTGTATAAAATGTGTAAAAATCACGATAATTTGCAAGATATTTAGTAGATAAAAATTCATAAAATTTTTTCTGTTCATACTTATGGTTCAAAATTTTAACACTAGGTTATCTATAAGCTACTCTTCAAAAATCTTTAAATGTTAATAATTATATATTATAATATATATAATTTATGGAATTAATTCGTTCTATAAATACAATTTATTTGAAAATATGGTTGAAAACATGTAAACTCCGCCACAAGTACCTTTTTTTACTGTAAACTCCGCCACTGAAAATATCAGGTAAAATTGAGTTCATGTAAACTCCGCCAGTGAATAAAATCAAGTAGTAGTATAAAATTAATATAATATATTATTAAAAAACACCTAATAAGTAATAATATAAAATCATTTTTTTCATAATAATAATTAATAACTATCTACATTAAATATTTAAATCATAATAAAATAAATCGTTATACCTAATAATTAATAATAAAACGATCATATTTTTCATAATAATAATCGTTATACTTTATAATCTTAAAATATATATAGTTAACTAAAATGATGTGATACAATTTGTAAATATTCAAGGTCTTGTATCACTCCATTAGTGTACTTATTTATAGCCACCTGTTATACAGTCATTTTTTTTTTTGATTTTGAATTTTTTAGTTTATTTACTTGAGTTATGCCATTAAGTTTAATATAAGTTTGGGTTTGAAATTCGATAAGAACTTTACTAAAAATGTGAACGTTTGGGTGACTTTTATAAAATGAATTTCTTAGATGAATGTGAAAAGATTCACAGACATTTGTATTATTACATTTGTATATTCGACATATACCATCGCAATAGAAGTTAACGTATTTAATGTGAGAAGGCACATGGCAATACAAAACAAAAATAACTGGCGGAGTTTACATTAGACCTTTTATTAACTTTTTATTTTGACCGGTATTCTGGCGGAGTTTACAATCGCCCGAAAATATGTTATCTATCGAATTTATTTTTATTTATTTTGCTGCTCGTAATAAAAAATAATTCGCTATTCTTATCAACTTACAAGTTATAATTATCATATTAAATATAATAATATAAATCTGGGGCTTGGGTCAAAAAGGGCCAATCTCACTTTTTAAAGTGAAAATGAGTTATATGTTAGTTAATCGTTTTATGTTATATGTTATGTTGTATGTTAGTTAATCGTTATTGTGAGGTATGAGAAAACCAATGTCATGAACCATTATCAGTTGCTATGAATTTAAAAAAAAAAAAAAGAGGTTTTATTCTTAATTACTACAAAGTGATCAAAAGTGAGATTGGCCCTTTTTGACCCAAGCCCCAGAAATATAATATCACTTAATAATATATATGTAAATTCATTTTTATTTTAAAATACAACTTATTTAATCTTCTGGAACAATACATATGTTATTATTAACTGTTTATATTTGTTAGTGAGACCTATTCATTTTCTTTTGTTTGTAATTGTATTATCAGAAAGGCAATATTTTATTGTTGAATTTAATAATTGTAATAACTTTATACTTTAAGTTTGTTTTTTAGTTAAAATTAAAATGGATTTACAGTGCTTATTTACAGAGCAGAATTCAAATTACTGAACTATATTTGTGAAAAAACTTTATACAATTTCTCATTTAATTAATTTTTGTCGCAAAATATAATATTAATTGTAATCTCTGTCCCCTGAGATTGAAGAAAAAATTTGAGAATTCTGGATTTCGACTTTGCACTTTTAAAATCTAAAACATTCCAGAGAAGTCTCTGATGCTTCATTAATATTACCTTTCAGAATAAATGGATTTTCAAATACTTATAAGTTCTGAACTTCAAATACAGTGAAAACTACTGCAGTCGATTTTATTCATGTACTTGCATCTATTTTCATTCAGTGGGAGATGGATCGAATTTTTTCTCAGCGAAAACCGGAATCCCATTATTATGTGGCTAATGTATTGGAGGTTGCCTTAAATAATATCTCATCAACCTAAACAAATGCAAACATAATTTAAACATTAATAAATTTGTGATTTAGTTTTATAAGTTATCAACATATTATCAACACCGAAATTTACTATATTATCGGACGATTAAAACCAAAATTATCTGTGGTTCATTTTTGATTACACATAGAGTAGATAAAAACTACATTTCTGGATAATATAATATATATTACGTAAAATGTATACACAGTATAACTCAAAAGTGCCGGATCTGATATAGGAGAAGGGTAGTAAACACAAATTAGTTCAACGAGATATATCTCTTAAATAATTAAGATTCTGTGTTTGATTGTTGCTTTTGTTATCTTGTTTGTTTTGTCGATTTAAAAGCGTACCATTGCATTCAAAAAAACATTTTTGAGAGAAGATTGATATTAATAGTTAAAGAAATAAATCATTAATATTCGTGAAAATATTGTACCAATTATTAAATTAGATATCAATTTAAAGGAAGACAAAAATTCAATGCTAAGAGCACTGAATACAATGTTTCAAAGTGGTTTTTACGTTATTATCTTTACTTTCTTACCAAAAGAGACTATTGTAAGAATCAAAAAAAAAAAAAGAAAAAAAAAAACGGCTTTATTAAATAATATAGTCGCAAAGTATTAAATTATTTAGTAAAAAATTACCTGTTACGGAGTGTTACGGCTATAAATCTAAGTTATTAGAAGACGGATCATATTTTCATTTCTGTTAATAAATTTTTTTATACGCGAATCATTTTTACTCGAATATAAGGCAGCTGGTGATCAAAGCGTCAAATTTTTGCTATATTAAGATCATGAATAGTCCAAGTTTAACGCGACTTTCCGTGAGAAAAATGAGACGCCGTTTTGAAAATGTGTAATATCGCTGCAAATCAGCTGATGCCGTCACGGTAATGGATAGGAATTGTTGTTTTTTCTTTTTCTTCTTCTATTTCGCTTTATTACCAACGGTTACACGAGTAACGGAGGGTAATATAATAAATTCACACTCCAACAGCTAGTCGGGTCCGTCTTTTACGTGAAAAATTGCCTATCCCTGCGGTACACACGTTTATATCCCATAGGGTTCCAAAGTAATATAGCATAAGTTCACGGAATCACGGTGAGATATGATAATCTGCTAAGTTACGCCAACAATGATATTATCATACACGCGCTGCAGTGCACAACTGTAACGGACTATCTTACTTGAACTATATTAAGTGGTGGAAGTGTTCTCACGCGGGAACACAGAGCTCGAAGATTACAAACCAGGTAAACGGTACATGACCATCGGTTTAATATTTTATTTTAAATCCACGTTGGTTAATCTGTCGGATAATCTATGGATTTTAACTGAGCAGTTAGGATTCGTATGCGAAAAACAATTGTGAGCCATGCAAAAAATTAATAATAGGAACTAATTGGTTGTTGTATGATAATATTTTTTAATAATAACTATTGTTCATTAGTTGATTATTACATTAAGTACCATATGTTGTTTAAACGATCGGCTATTGGAAAGAACAACGGATTTTTATTATCTAAAACTTTTTAATAATACGAGTTAATAATTTAAATCAAGTTGAATGTTAACTTAATATTACCTAAGTTCATTGTTCGTTACTTAATTTTATAACTAAATTTTAATTTAAAAAGTTACTTTTTTAATGTAGGTATATAACGTGTTGACATCAAGTTGATTTTATACAGAAATAAAAAAATTAAGTTTAATTTTTATAAAAACCAATTTAAACATTCATTGTAATTATTTAGAAATTAAATATAAACAAGAGAGTTAATTTAGAATGAAATATTGTTGCAAACTTGTAAGTTAATTATATTATCTTTAAGTTCATAAGTTATAGTTATAGAATAATATATTTTAATATGTTCAAAATAAGAAATATAAGTCTCTAATTTAATTTATTTGATATAATAAATCATATCTATGACCAATAAAATACTTATTAAGTAATGTTGTGTAGCAAAAATAAGTACAATAGTAAAAATTTGTAGTTTGTACAATAGGTTACTTAGCTGATAAAATAATTGAAACGAGAAGAATTAATTTGAGTACTTGAGGTTTTGTATGTATTAAATGAAATTGTTCTTATATTGTTCATAAAAAAATAGGGGGAATAAAAAAGTATATTTATTATGAACATATACCATAGTATAGTAAAGTGTAGTTATAGCATAGAATAGTATAAAAAATATGTACTATTTATTGAAGTACTGTATTAACAATAGAATACCGCTAGTATTTATAAAAATTCAACATTGGTACTAAGTTTTAAAATTATTAAAAAAGTACAAGTTTTTCAACTTCACTTATCCCTTTGATGAGTGATATAAAAGTTTATAAAATGCTCAATGTTTTATTTTCTAAAAATGGGCAAAACTTTGAGCTTATAATAATATCCAAATTTAAATAAATTTTATAAATACTACTTTTATTACTTATGAGAAAGTGTAAGATGTTTTTTTAATTAAGTTAAATTTTAACTTAGTTAATATTTGATTTAACGAGGTTAAAAAATATATTGGTTAATTCTTAACTTAACTTACTTTTCATAGAGTAACTTACGAGTTAAAAATAATCTTTAACTTGCCCAGTCTTGATAAAATTTAATCATATACAATAAACCACGACAATATCGTGGGGTAAATAGTACAATTGATATTTAATTGTTTGTTAATTCCACTGAAATAGTATGAAAAATAATTATATTTTATAAACATATTAGTATTACGATTTACTCCATTTTAGTTAAATTTAAAAAAAAACATTGTTTGACTTGTATATCAATTGGTATATTGCTTTTTATTTTTCTGATTTTAAGCTACGATTATTGTATAAATACATTAACTCGAATCAGTATTAAATTACGAATAAATATTATATAGTAATAATTATTTACTGTTATTAAAAATTTGTTTATTGTGCATATGATATTCATGACGCAATTTGCACTTTAAATAGCTGATTCGGTAAATTATTTCACAAAAATGGTTATGTAGAACGTTACTGAATTCATTATAAGTTAAGTTTATGTTTTTGAAAATCATAAACGAGGTTAAAGTATATTTTATAATATAAATTGATCTTGATCTTTTATTACCAGTTATTTTTGAAATTCGATAATAGTTTTCACCTTAAAACCATTATAAGTCACTATTATTTAGCCAGTTTATTAACATTAGTAAATGCTGTCAATAAAGTAATGAGCTAAAAATAAATAAGTATAGCATTAGGAAATGTCTGTCTATAGGTTCAAAATAATACATTTATTATGAGAAGACGAGAAAATTAAGTAGTTAGAGGGACATTGGAATGGAAGCCAATAGGTAAAAGGCCAAGAGGTAGACCGAGAAAAAAATGGATAGACGCGGTAGAAGAAGATTTAAAAATCCTTGGAGTTGAGAATTGGAGGGAGGCAGTTCAAGATAGAGACAGGTGGCGAAGTGTAGTAATGGCGGCAAAAACTCTTAGAGAGTAGAAATGCCAGTAGAAGAAGAAGAATAACTACTATTGAAAGAATTATAGTTAATAATAATGGTTGAAAAATAATGGAAATGACCCAATACCTATTTAGTCTTAGGCTGTATTGTATAAAAATATACTTACGTAATAATTATTGTTGTAAGAGAAGGGAATGTATTCAGTTGATTATTTAAATTTTTGAACTACGTTATATTTATTTAATTCATTATATACTTACAATTTGTTACTAAATTATTGTAAGTTAATTAAAAACTTTAAGTCATGAGATAATTTTAAAAGAACAAACGTTGTGTTAATCAATGTAATGCATTTTCTCAATGATACTTGAGATTAAACACACATTTTAGATAATATATTTTCAATAAGTAATTACAAGTTTATATTTTTTAATAAAGAATATTTATACAATACTATGTACACACATGCATAATAATAATAATAATAATCGACAATGTATTATTATAAATTAAATTCTATGGCTTAGTAGTATTTTTTATACGATACTCAGTTTAATAACTTATTAATTCTTTATATTTTATACATTTATATTATAAAATATTACTATTTTATTATTTTATACTTTTTTTTTTATCTTTTTTTATGTTCGATTTAATTATTTTACTACTATTCACTTGATTAAAGAAAACTAAATGTTATGAATTGGAATCCGTTCCGTAGTACACCGCATAAACAGTTGTACAAATCGTTTCAAAAACGATCTTAATCAATATTATCCATACATGAAATATCTTTTTACCTTGTTCTAATTCGAAAATCGAATTTCAAATGCATAAAATATAGTCAATCTTCTGCTCTTCAGTGTTAGGCCTTAGACTGTTGTGATGAATTTCTAGAAAGTTTTAAAACTCCAAATTTCGCTAACGATGGTCATTATTTCAAGTAATTTTTGCTTTTAAGCAATAACCATCGATTATGACGAGAGTGATTATAATAATATAGGGTTACCGTACTTACTAGTCACTCTGCAGTATGTCAGTTATCACGGGGTATATAAGTACGGTCAATACCAACCAGTTTTCTAATGTTTTTAAGCCCATCATTGTTTCTCGACCTTCGAATGTGAGGAATAATTGTTAAAATTTTTTCTATTTTTTTTTTTTTCAAAGTTTTTAAGTTCACACAGTACTTATACTGTTCCACACGTACTCGTGTCACGTATATTTTCGTAGCTTTGCATAATTTGTTTATTAAAAACTATCATTTTTGGTAAATTTTGATTGCTCGAAGACTATCATTTTCAGCAAATAATCTTCAAGCAATCAAGTCATGTTCTCATGAAACCATATAACTACGAGATATAGTACAATGAATAGAAAAAAATACGTCATGTCATATTTTAACCATAATTGTGTCTCCGGCCGTCTAATAACATGATATGTTTAAAATATAATCGAATAATCATACTAATCAAAAATATTATATTATTTACATTAGGTATTAATTATCAAATTGAATACTAATAAATAGTCTACTAGCTATTTGAATCAAATAAAAATTGATTCGTATATGATATACATATATGGCTGAACAAACTTACATTGCAATGTAATACATTTAATACATAAATCTGAAATATTAATTCAGCACTTAAGATGTGATTAATAAAAATGATTAAAATTGGTATTTATAAACTATTAAATTAAGAGAGTACATTATTTTATCTTCATAATAAATTTCAATTAGTATTTATGTTTCAACTAGCATATACTTGAAGTTATTATCGTTAAGTACTACGAAATATTGTAAACACATCTCTGGTTACGTAAACAACTTTAATGTTTTAAAAATAATTTATTTAGAAATGATTAAAGCATAAAACAACAGAAAGTTTTAATGCCATTAAAAATAATATGCATTATAAAATATATCATTAATAGAACCATAAAATGTAAGTTTTGTTATTCGATGTTGAAACTTTTATAATTTCGGAACAAATTCAAACTACAAGCAAAGATAATCTTTAGTTACACGTCTTAGCCATAAAATTCAAAACTGTGTTCAAAATGTGTGGTTACGATTTATTAACTATTCACAATTTCCTGTTCAAAAGCCGTACTAAAATAATCAAATTATGATTTTGATCACTGTACAGTGATACGTATGATGTTTCTATCCGTTATTTATTATTTTACGCCATTTTTATGTTTGTGTAAATTGCCTATTTTCGGCGGACGATTAATAACCAATATAATTATCTTACGTTTGCCGTAGTAAGCATATTTTTCAGTGCGCAAATATTTCTAGTTAGTTTTGCCATAACCGAATAGATTTTTGATAAACAAAAGCTCCATTTGTCCAGCGCCTATACACGCATTCTCGACTTCCCATGTGAATAGTCAAAAAATAGTTCTCTTAATACGAGTGAAATGTTTTTTGACGAACAGTGGTGATTTACATGATGTTATGCCATACATTATTCGTATATGTCGGTACACCAACTATTACAGATGTGTTTACGGTATAATATTTTAATAGCGTTTACGTCGTAATACAATACTTTATGATTTTATGTACCTAATTTTATCTGTATCTATATCATATCTGTATAATTATAAGTTAAGGTAACACTGTATAGGCTAATGACCATAGATGTCGAAGCCTTTATTCTTAATAAAAAAAAAAAATAACAATACTTTTACCCGACATCATGCAATCTAAAGCTGAGATTAAATCAATAATTATTACTCTCAGATGATATTGTAATAATATTCGCTCGCTCGAAAAATATACCGATCTGCAAAAGTTAAAACAAAATATGTTAAAAAAAAAAAAAAACATAGTTCAAAGTTACTGAACAAATTGGACCTAATATCTATAGGTTTTAGAATAATATATATTTAGCTAGTTCGGTAATGGTCGTTGTTTTTTTTCAATTTATTTATTGGTATCACTATATTTTACTATATTTTAGAATAATATTATATAAATAGTCCTCTCATTGAATCGACTAAATTGATTATCTTTAATATAGTTATTACAATATAAAAATCATTTTTTTATTTCTCTTTTCTTATCTTTTTATGTACCATTAAGGTAATAGAAAAAAAACTTAATTTTTTTTAGAAAGTATTTTTATTTTGAAATATCACATTTATTTAGTAGTGTGATAAAAAAAAAAATCTATCATGTATAATTATATCCAACTGAAATCCATGGTAAGTATTTGGTTTCAAAATCAAAACACATTACACGAAACTCAACTCTAAAAACACTATACATGTTTATATAACTTATGAAATATATTATTGTATACACTTGAGTTTGAGTCTTACAAAAAAAAATGGACCAGAACTTATCTTAACGTTAATCAAAACGAAGTTCAACGATGGACACTAGGTGTGTATTTCATACACTGGTATTGTAGGTATTGAATAACATATGCTAATAGTATATCATATAGTACTTCTATATAGTTTCTCGGAAAAATGTCAGCACAGTGTATTTCCAATACTATGAGCTTTTTCTCTCTTATTATTTATTGATTTGATGGTATATCCTCTTTTCCGTTATATTTTCCTTTTTACGTTTCCACAACGTTTTCGTTACGGAATCTGATAAATCATTTTACCCGTCATTATTCTATTAGTATGTGGTAGGACGGGCTAGAAGGAATAAGACTGTGTGTATGTATATGTCAAAGAGAGAGAGAGAGAGAATAAAAAAAAATAGTAACATAAAGCACGTATAGAGATAGAAAATAAAAATGGAACCAGAAAAAACACCATTCGGTATCGTATTGATAAATCATAATAATTTTTACTTATACTATACGTTGTCAGTTCTGGTCGGTATTGCATCATTAACAGACCCCATCGATATACACATGTGGTTCGAATTATATAGTTTCAGACCTCGAAGGGAAACACCAAGAATAATATATTATAATTTCTGTCTGTCTGTCTGTCTCTCTCTCTCTCTCTCTCTCTTTCTCTCTATTTCTCTCTCTCTCATTATATCTGTATGTATACACATCCACAGAACACACACTTGTACATGAACTCATACAAACACACATTCACATAAAAGTACAGTAACAACTTTGTGGATAACTACTACTGTGATTATTACGCGGTTATATTATATTGCCGGTCGTTATCTGGATAACGGCATAGTTTTTTTTTGTCACACCCGATCGGTATAGTAGTAATGGGGAATGGGGTGAAATGCACCCCTCGATAGAGGTGTTATACGGATAGCAACCTGTGAACGCTGATAGCCGCCGCAACTATCGTTGTCAATGTGGATAGGTTTCGAAATATATACAATATACTATTAATCCATTAAAACGTCGTGTGTTACCCGTTGCTATCAGTACTCGCTTGTTATCCGTTAAAATTTTAATTAATTCGTCCTTCATTTGGAGATATCAACCTGATGACGATGGAAGGGGGGAATGCAAAATTTCACACTGTTACCGACTTCATCATTATGAATTTTGTTCATTTTGATCGAATAGTAATTTATTTCGTAGTACAAATTACAACTGTATAACGGAAAAAATTGACGACTAAACTTGGTGGATGAACTAATATTTTGAAATAATAGTACTACATTAACCTACGTTGACACGTTGACACAGTGAAAATATTGCCAGAAATTATTATAATACTACTTTACAGTGGATGAAAGACAATCGAATAATAGTAAAAAAAAAGAAATCGTTTTATAAATTTGTATTGTAATAATAAGAAGTACGCCTAATATACTTTACATATTACAAACGGTTGATGTTTAAATACTACGGGAAAAATTGTGATTAAAAATTAAATTTTAATTGTAATTTAAGTAATAAATTCTCGTTCAAACAAACATTTTCAATTGTTTTACCATACTTAGTTAACGTAACGTTAATGATAAATACATAATTAATTATTAAACGAGTGTTATATCACTTTTAATAATTTTAGGTATAAGATAATTATTATAATTAAACATATTATCATTTTAGAATATCAGATTAAATATAAATATAAACTAATACTACCCAAATTTTTTAAATAAATAAATGATTGGTCTAGATTATTATTAGGTATATGTAATGTACTCTACAAATATCACAGTACTCCAGGCTAAAATTGTATTTATTCATTTATTTATTTTTATATAAATACTATTTATTTATATATTTATTTACGAGTATTAACAATTTACTAATTTTTATTTTATTACTATAATGTTAATTTTATAAATTTATTTCGTCCGAGGTTTGATAGAAAGTCACGGATACATACAAATAATAACTAATTAAATGTATTGATTTATATTTTTAAGTTTCCTTAAGTTTTATTGTTTAAACAGTTATTGTAATGTAATCTTTTATACACATAAAATTCAAATACCACTCACTCACTGATCGCTACATCTCAAAAACTACGCAACGTACGGACTTGAAATTTGGAATATAGGTTCCTCTAATATTTTCCCAAGAAAGGATTTTTTGAAAATCGCATTTATAAGGGTCGAAACAGATTTGGACTGGACGTATAAACTTTTTCATTTTTTGGTTACCTAGGAAATATTTTAACGTGTTTAATCTGTTGATTTTAATAATTATGGATTGAGATTTATGTAAATAATAATTAAACAGTATGATTCAATAAAATCAATAACATTAAAATACACAAATATATTATGCTTATTTTAACAGGCCGGTCACAACGACCAGTCGCAGCTAGGAAATCGCACCTTAACTTAAATCAATACACATACAAATTTTATTCATTAGTTGATCCGGTATTACTGCTTCCTAAAGAAAGAACCAAAAATATTGTATATAAGGAAGTATTATAAACAATACAAAAACGACTTTGCATAGAAAAAAACTATTTTGCACACAATAATGTTACCCATAATATTTAAAATAAAATTGTAAATATAAAAATAATATACACATGGATGAAGCCGCATAATTATAAAAAAAAAGTAAAAACGAATGACTAAGCATAACAAATATATTGCACTCAACAATATTACCCATAATATTCTAAAATAATATTGTAAATATGAAAAAAACAAAAATACACATGTGGCTACTCATTAAAATGAAGGATACAGGGGAAAAACGGTTTAGTCCATTTCTGTAAATTTTACAATCTGCAATATGAAGACGTGGGTCAACCAGACACCTCCATTTTATGAACATTTTCAGGAGAGGCTAAAAACTATTTTAAAAAATTTCTAAAAACTGCAAAAATTAACTAACACTATATTTGAAATCCAATTTTGGCCTTTTAATTGATACCATCAACAACATTTTCAAAATAAAATATTTTATAGGAATATACAAAAAAATGATTTTCGAAAAAAATTGGAGATGTCTGATTGTTGCAACCACGTCTTCATACTAACCCTACAACCAGATGGACTAAAAATTTTCTTCGCTGTATACCTAATCTTTTCCATTTAAATCTATATACTGAAAGAATTTTTCATTGAATCGATTCCAACTGTCAATATTACTCCTAATTTCCTATCGAATTAAGCCATACAATCAAAATCGAAAAAATTGGACTACTACCGTTTTTCCTCGGTACCCTTCAAATATTATATAATTTACACTTAAAAAAACATTGCTTCCACAGCGTTTTACATCTAAGAGGAGTTCTTTCGGGCAACACCGGGTAATTCAGCTAGAACAAGAATTTAACCTAAATTAGTTTCAGATTTATAAATAGGTACTTTATGATATTAAAATAATATAATAATGATATACCATGTTCATTATCTTTGTAATATCAAATACGTAACGATTTACTTTCACATATTATAAATTGGTTCAATAAACTGCAGTATAATATTTTATATAAGTTACGAACAAATTATAGTATTATAATGTTTATTGTCATTTAAAAAAGTTAGAAATTGATAAAGTTCCCTCCTCCCAAAAATACAGTTATTTCAATGGAAAAAAAATCTTTTAATTTATACCTAATAATATTAAACAAAATATGATACTTCAAAATATCTACATAATTTTTCCATACGATTTCTCACATTTTTTTAAAAGGTTAGAAGGTCACAATAATTTGTATTTATCCATGATGATGTATTTCGTGTACAATTTTATTATATTTTTAAGAAATGTTGTTTCTCCTTAAATATATACATATAATCTATTTCGCTTTATCATTTGAAGGTGTTTTGAACAATAATATTTCTCTGAAAATGTACGTTTTCCTCATTTACACAACATTTCTTGAACATCAAACGACCAATAATGGACTCAAGGCTGTGTGTTTCGGTTTACACACGATTGCGTATTTATAACGAAAACGTGAGCTTTAATTAACCACTAAATCGTATAATCAACCAAGTCACTTTCATAAACATAGTCAAATTTAATGGCAGCAATAAATTATGCCGAGAGAAAAATAATAAACAAAACTGGATAAATAAAAACTTTATAATTAGTGGTTTAGTTTTGTACATTTTAGAAGAGTGTCATGTATCAAGTAAACGGAAATGAGCCATAGTTCCGTCGCCAACAATTGTTAATGGAGGTCTTCGAAAAGATAAAACATTTAATATATGACTGATGACATAAAATAGAATTTAGAAAACACGATGGTAGTATGCCGATAATTCTTTTATGGATTATTTAGGACCAATTTATTTTAATTCTATGTTATTTGAATTACCAACAAATAATAATAATTCTAGATAGAAATATATAGTAATTTATAGTGTATTTATTTATCTTAAACATTGTTTATGTAAAATAATATTTTATAGGAATATTTATTCTAATTTAAAAAATAAAAACATTTTATTTGATACTACGGTTCATGTGAAATTATCGTTTATTACAATGTATTTTTGTATATAAACTATATATTTATATGTACAATACAGTAACAATTATAACTCGATTTCCAATACAAGCTACATAATGATACATGTGGTAGGTTAATCAAATACTTTAGATGAAAAACCAATTTTTAATATGATATTTGTTTAATTTTCTTATAAAAATTAATTAATAAATAAAACATAAAAATATTATAATTTATAAACAAATAATAATTTATTTCGAAAACAAAACGTCGAACTGTTACGTAACAAATGAGGTTTTTCGAATTAAATTTTGTTCACGTGCGCGTTCAAAATATTCTTTTTGTTACGTTCGAATGTTATTAACAATCGGACAGATCTAGGAACATTAATTTTTTAAACCGTATTGAATGCAATGCAAATTAATACTCGCACACGCCTGACTGTGTATTGATATAAAGAAGATGCAGTGCGGTGTTTATTTTTATTTTCCGCCTCGTGCAGTATAATATAATACACTCGATGTATGTACGTATTGAATATTAATAAACTACTCTTCGTACGACAACTCTTATATGCGAACATCATGCAACGTATAAAATAATAATTTAATGTTATGTTTTGAAAACGACATGGTTGAATTTGTCATTTTTTTCAGGTATCCTTATTTCTACTGACTGTCACAGAAGTAACACATTTTGCGAAAAATCCGAGAACTAATTTAAATTGGAAAGCCGATAACCATATCTGTTCACTAAAAAAAAAAATTGAACAAAATAAAACAAATTTGTTTCTACTACAATGATAATGTATAGTAGAATTTGATGGCAATTGCATTAGGATAAAGTGCTTATGAGTTTAAATTAAAAACTGCTTCTTGGTGGCGTTTTCTTTGAAATTCGATTAGAAACTTATTTGCCGTTAAGCTTTCGAGTATGTGTATAATAATTTATTTCAATATAGCGACTGAAAATGAAATAAAACCAATGAGTACGAATAATTGTTAATAAGTTTATATTATTTTCATTGTTCGATTATGTTAATTAAGTGCGAATAATAGTTTTGTTAATAAATGTAATTATACGAGTATGTATAAATATTTTTATATAATATCCCGTTAAAGATGTTTCTGCTTAATACGCTTATTTTCATTAGTCCCTTGATTTTGACAAAATTTAACTTATAATTGGCTCCGGATAATACGCTTTGTATGCAAACGAAACTTAAATAAGTCTTAATAAAATTGAGAATTTCCTTTATACTAAAAATAATTCACATAGTACCTACTATACAATATTTTTTTCATAATTTCCCCTTCTCCTCGCATAACACATTTAGTGTAGTACACTATTTCTAATCGATCCCTAGGAGATCGTCTTAAATGAATTTTAAAATGCATATATATTGTTAGTATATGTTTATATATATATATATATATATATATATATATGTATGTATATAGTTATTATTATACGATATACAATACGACATACGGTATGGCCATAATATTAGGTATTTAAAACAAAACCATTAATCATAAATGTTGCAATATTTGCAATTATTAATTAACAGTTATTGATTAAAAAGTTCCTTGATTTATTTTTTAAATAATTTAACTTGTTCATCTCACTTTAGTTTAAATGTTTAATTTAATTTTTTATAATATTCAATTTATTAACCAGTACTTAACTTTCCAAATATATTAAGCGCAACAATGCGCTACAGTGATTCGATCGGATGACATTATGACCACGTTGACTAACAGTTTTTGTGGCAAAAACATACATACCTACTCACACATACTTATACACACTACACTTTAAATTACAGTTCAAATCTCGTATTTCATTGCCAGTATTAATGTATCGTATACGGTTTAGAGTGAAGATTAATGGTGCTTCGTCGCAGCTAATTATCGTTATATCCCGCGGATCGTCCTTGAAATGCCAATCACATATATGTGGATCTATTACACATGTGTGTGTGTATGTGTGTAACCCTCCCTCATATATATTATATATCCATGAACTGGATCCTTGTGCAATGTACCAAGACAGTTTCAAACATAGAACTACGGATATAAACGTATCCTAAGTTAAATAATTTAATAAACATATTTACAACACAACTATTTCTGACTAATTATATGCATAACAAAGATATTACTGCACCAAGAGTTACTTAAACGTTTTTTGTAAGGTGACTTTTATCATATCGAGTTACGTCCAACACGTTAAAAAAGATGACAATAAAAAATGTATTATTTTTAAATTTTTACCATCATAGTGGTCGATTGATAATACCATTTTCCGTATAATAATTAGTGTTTCGGTATTTAAACCCGAAACAACGTTCAAAGTTTAGAGATAAGTCAAAATTTCACATTATAAACATTGTTGAACATAAAAACAGTAAATTATGCATTGACATAACGTGCAATAATATACGAGATAAAATAATATCGAGCTTAATGACCGGAGGGTTGCATTTCGAAACAAATGTGCATCACAATATTATAATATCTGTGTTACTTTTCCATAAGTACAAGCAAAAATATATAAATGTTTTAGGATCTGAGCTTTGAATTGATATCAGTATTGAATATTCAACAATTGGGTATGTTAGAAACATTTTTATAAATTGTTCGTTCCACGAAGGTGCATGTTTGATAAGAATAGAATACGCGATGCCTTGCAACTGCTTCGGTTATTACACATTGAATTATTTAGGATTCAATATTTATTCACGTATTAAGATATTAATCGATAGTCATGAGCAACCAACAAACGATTCATTCATTATAAAGTACACCTACGTTTATTATAATACGAGGTGTATTCGGAAAGTAAGTACCGTTTTGACAAAACAACTAGTAAACTAATTTTTTTCAAGACATTTTTATTTTATTTTAAATTTCTATGAAGAAGGCATAGTAACACTGGTAACCCGCTACTACAAATGTTTACATATCGGCGGAAACTATGTAGAATAATAGTTTAAGGTATCTCTTTCATGTACAAATAAAATTGTCTTGAAAACAATTTGTTTACTAGTTGTTTTGTCAAAACTGTACTTACTATCCGAATACACCTCGTACATTTATGTAGGTTAGATAAGGTTATATCATTGATTATAAATACTAGTATTTATAATCAATGGTTATATGTTTCGGAGAACTTTCAATAGCCCAGAGATTTCTATTTTACAATGGAGCATAAAATTTATAATAGATTTTAATTGTAACACGCGTCGTACTTATGTGGTTAGAACTACTTATAAATTGCTTCCCGATTATACGGATAATAATTTACCGGCAAGGTTACGATTCCACTGTGTATATTCGATACGGTTTAAATATGGTCGCATATATGGGCCACGAGTGTGCAATCGAGTTTGAACCAAGACGGAATGAACATTCCCGTTACGATTAACTTCTATCGAAATAAGTTTTAATAAGCTTTATTGGTTTCTATTTTAATTTTGATAATCATTTTAATATATATTTATTGAACACACGGAAAATCAAAAAAATAGTACGATCGGCGCAAATATTTTATTTTTATTGTGTTTAATTTCGGACTCAACACACAAGTACATATTGATGAATTTTGCAAGTTCACGTTGACATCGAGCTGACTTGCAGTGGATTCGATGGTTTTTCGTGCGCAGGCTCGTCGCTTTTCACACCGTTATCGTGATAATTAGACAATTGGCCTACACAGCCGACTAGTGATGTTAAGCTGAGAAAAATATTTATCACTGTGTAAAAATGCTACTGTGAAAAAATAAATCACTGTGAAAATAGTAGCCAGTGCTACTAACTGCTACTTTGATAACAGTCCTACTAAATAGCAGGCTGATAATCGAAAATTTGTTTCGGTTTGTTCTGTGGTAGTAGTTCAGTACTGTAGTATACCAGATCACTGCTGTTTTACGTACTATTAGCAGACACTGTTTGACTTTTTAACACCACTACGGCCGACCGGGCTAGTATAAATGTTGGCTGACCCGTGGCCGTCACCTGTATACCACGTGTATACTGTGTACATGCTCGCGTGCGGTTCGGGTGAAATTGAAGAAACCACGATGTAACCGTGCATGCAATGTCGATCGGCGTTGAACGTCATACCGGTAAATCATGCACGGCGCGACGATAACGTGTTAGCGGTTGCGCGAGGTGCACACGGTTCGCCGAGAACACAAACCATAGCGCTGCGGCAGTAACGGCAAATGCGGTCGGGGGGGGGGGGGAGGGGAAAGAAAAAAGAGACACCCGAGACGATCTGGGTGAAGGTGGTGGCGTACGATGAGCGAACGCCGTCGCGCGTTTACGAAGTCAACGACCGTTGCGCGATTTCGCCACTGCGGTAGGAAGATTGGTAACGGGCGCGACGGCCGTAGACGCAACGAGCCTTGTACCTACGCGTGTTCAAAGCACGTTCATATTACCACACGCTCGTACTGTGCGGCAATATCGTTGTTTTTTTTTCATATCAACATGTCGCGTTGTGCTAGCGTGAAAACAACAACGGTGTACGTTTTTCGATTGCATTTTTTATTTCAATCGGATTGCACGGGATTTTTAACGTGGAACCATGTTTGCAATTATACAGAGGTTATTGCAAGACGGAAATTAACAGTAACTTAACAATTTTATTGTTGTTTGACTGCAGTAAAATGTTGTTTTAAAACACGAACGACGTTGCGTTACGGTCATAATCACGGGGCGTAATCTCCGCGGTAAACAGTGGTCCAGAACGTCCGGACTACCACAACCAGAAGAAACCAGACGTAGCCATCCTATATGCAAGAATTTTTCTGAAAATCTCGAACACACCGAATACTATGTTCGCGATATTTGTACTGTTCGCTGGTGAGGCGGTACATCGAAGGAGTAATTTTATCAGTTTTCACGGTTTTTCGAATTTCTTTTCGTTTGTTTGGTTTACGGACGAATACTTACGTAAATTGTGTTAATTTGATTTATTGTATGTTTATATCTTCAATGAAGATTCTCCATAGCACGAATATGGAAGGCATTGAATTTGAATTCACCGATGAATATGTTTTGAAGTTTGTTGGTCAAGTTTCAACTAAATTTTTCCACTATCGCTCATTATTGTTAATTGTTACAATTGTATTGTTACATCTTCTCGAATAAATTCAAATTTAAATACTGCGGATTTTAATTGAAGTAGGTTTATTAAAAAAATAAAAAAGGCATAAACAATACTTGGAAGAAAAAACCGCATCAGGCAACCAACTTATTCAGACTAACCATTGCCTCGTAACTGGAATTAGGAAACAATTTTCACTAACACAACGAACACAGTAATCTTAATCTTGCCTACATTTTGGATGGATCACGTGTCATGTTTGTGAATAGAGCGAACAGACGGATACTGCGAGCACACAAGCATAAAAATCTTTCAAACCGTATACTCAATATGCACCTTAGAAACACACTGTTACGGTACAACTGCGGTGTCGGGGATGCAAACGAAAAAAAAATCGTCGAGTTCAAAAGATCGTTGAATTTGATAGTCAAACGTATTTCCATATTATTGTAATGATAAATTCACGCGTGTGCGTATTAATACTGTATATGTCGATTTATTTTCAATTTGTGTTTGATGTCGAAAGAGAATGTGCGTATAACCTATCAACAAGTTTGAAGTTTTTTAAGAGAACAACAACCAATCATTTAAAAAGAGGGCTTTTTGAACCAATGGTGACCAGCAGCTGTTACTAGAGTGCCGATTTCACAACTTTAAATTCTTATGGCCTATATTGCGAAATTATCTATAAGTTTTAGAGCATCGGTTTAGATTCCAAAAATAAAACTTATTTTTACTAATAATCCTTTTTGTAACAAACAAAATCTTATATATCGATGATCTTCCTGCGTATTCTTGGTTCGTAATAATTTGATATGTTTCTACGCCAATAACTAAAGGTACGTTACGCTAGCACCACAACCTAAACTATTTTCTTTTAAATTGGTTCCATACTTTAGTAACCGATTCGTAACCATTCGTAACCACGATTTTGGAATTCGTAACCTAAACCAAGTACCGGAAAAACCGTTTTCCGCATTTTATAATCAAATAATAAAAAACACATTAAAAAAAATATAATATTTATATAAAATAATGAATGAAAATAGATGATTTATTATTTTTTTAGTAAAATACAAAGTTATTTGTTTCGAAAATATATATAGGTTATGTAGTACGCTAATTTTTTTTTCGATTTTGATATTATTTTACAACGATTTGGCTTCGTTTCAAAACGATTTCCCGTTATCGGCCGACTGCTATTGTTATTATTATATGAATATAGATATAGAAATTACACGTAAAAATTTATTTTGGCCGATTTCAACCCTTTAAAATCAATTTTGAAAATCGGACGACGTGGTGACACTCAGGGAGGTATTTGGAACAACTCTGTGAAAAAAATTGGAAAAAAGTTAATTAGTGTCGTCACAAAATTGGTACTTAAAAATGGCCGTTCTTTTATATATTTAAGGATGTGATATGACTCATATTTTTATTTTTATTCGTATACTCGTATACATCTCAAAAAAACTAGTCATAGAGTATAAACAATAAATTAGTTTAAAATTAGTCAATATTTCAAGTATATTTAAAATTAGACAGTTCTATTCTTATGGAAAAATAAAATTATTTTGGGTTACGGAGTATTCCATTGTTTACTATGCATGTCAGAGCATGCACATAATCGAAATCTAGTCGTCCACGGTGTTGTTAATATTATTATCGAGACGAGCGTGATTACAATATTACACATCATTTTAGAATTTAGATATTACCGAGTGTGAGTGAATATCATACAATTTTAATTAAAATAATTAATTATGGGTAGAATACCAAAAGTTTCAACTGAAATAACTGCAGCTACCATTAAAAAATATCAAGATCAGTTGATATTTCAGGATGGACAAAGTAAGTATTTATCATTTATTTATATTAAAATTTAAGGTTGATCTCTTCGACTCATATTTTTTATATTTGAGTGGTTATAGTGTTATACATAACTCAAATGCTGCGTTTGGATTACCTGTAATATTATATACTTTATATACTTTTGTTAGATATAGTTGGCATGAAAATGTGGAAGAAAATTGCTAATGAACTTAGTACAAATGGCAATAATATTACTCCAGCTTCTATAAGAGTCTACGTGGCTAAAAGAAAGGCAGAATATTTAAGAAAGTCAAATTGTACACCATTAGCTGATTATTTTTATATTATATTATATTATTTTTATATTATTATTATGATTATTTTTTATTGTATTTATATTTTAATATTTAGTTTATATCACATAAATTACATATTAAGGTTTTATTTATATTATTATTTAAAAAGGTTTCTAACATTAATTTATATTTTTTTAATATTTTGTGTTATATTCAATTAAAAAATTGAAATATAAGAAATAATTAAAATTTTTTTTTAATATGAAAAATATACTGATTTAAAAAAATTATTAAAAAAAAAATAAAGTTACAAATTAAATAATTTTGAATTTAATAAAAAATGCAAAGAGTTTAATGAGTGTGTAATGCCAGCGGGAATTCGGTTTTTCCGGTACTTAGTTTAGGTTACGAATTCCAAAATCGTGGTTACGAATGGTTACGAATCGGTTACTAAAGCTTAGATTAATTTTGAACTTTTTGAG
The DNA here is from genome assembly GCA_034509805.1 of Sipha maydis. Lineage (NCBI taxonomy): Eukaryota > Metazoa > Arthropoda > Insecta > Hemiptera > Aphididae > Sipha > Sipha maydis. The sequence continues at coordinate 299,936 of JASXSY010000670.1, read as the reverse complement.
TATATTATTTCAATATGCGGGTGCTGGGGTAACGTTACGTCAGCACCCGGGTGCGGAAAACGGTTTTTCCGGTACTTGGTTTAGGTTACGAATTCCAAAATCGTGGTTACGAATGGTTACGAATCGGTTACTAAATTTAAAAGAAAATAGTTTAGGTTGTGGTGCTAGCGTAACGTACCTAGTAACTAATCGAATGACTGTCGGTTAAAGCTGAAATTATGGCCAATTGAATGGGTAGTAGAGCAATTTGATTTTTTAAACTTAAAGCTTAAACGAATTTTTTTTTTAAAAAAAAAACATGTAATAGATTTGTATTTAAATCCTTAAAATATTTATGTTACGGCATCTTAAACAAATACCGTAGACTATTTGAAAATATAAATGAACATATAATTAAATTATATTATTTCATGTTCACGCAACCATGCTTATTAGGTCATATGATTGCCTAGGTATTTTTTGTAAAAATATATGGCATATAAGAATATTAGTGGCAGTTTGTATAATTATGGCGTTTTGTGTAATTACTAAGAATTCTATATTGTGCTTAGATAAATAGCCATTCTTAACAATATAATTTTTATAATTTTTCATGCATATTTTGTAAGTATTTCATACAATAATTATGTATTTTCAAATAAATAAAAACAAAAATATAACAATGCGCATAATAGGAAAATCCATCTACTCATTATTAATAATATTAATGCTACTAAACTAAAGAAAATCTATTTTATTAATACAAAAATAAATTTATTACCAAGTACCAATTATTACAGAATATGCATTCATATCAATGAAATAAAGAAAATAAATAAAAAATAAAATTTAATAATAGTGCAGAGATTTTAATTGTTTTTATTTAATTAAATTATTTATTGCATATTACAAAATATGTAAGTATTACCTATTTAAAATATTTTATTATTACAAAAAAAAAAAAAAGAACCGGATGGGCCACGCTCTGCTGTACAGTTGAGGGTGGAGTGCACCTCGTTTATAGGATAGGTCATTATTACAATGGATTTGTTAAATTTGAATGCAATGATAGGTATCATTGTATACGAAAAACGATTCTGAATGGAGATGATATATTTGTCTAGAATATAATACAATGTTATTTATAAATATTGTAATAAGTATATTTTATTTTGAAACAAAAAATTTAGAAAAATCGAAAATTTAAATTGTCTATAAATAAGTCAAAATATGTCAAAATACTTTGAAAACTTAACCATGTATAGAGAACGTCAATATAAAGATTTCGTGAATATTTCAAGTTGTTATAAAAATCTTATACTTTTTGAATTATAACAAATATTTAAAACCGTTCGAGAATAAATCGTTATTTTATGTAATTTCGTAAATACTTAAATTTCAAACAGTTATAAAATTTTTTCCTCTAATTCCAGTAGAATGTTTTTTAATGATTTTTGAAGAGTAGCTTATAGATAACCTAGTGTTAAAATTTTGAACCTTAAGTATGAAGAGAAAAAATGTTATGAATTTTTATCTACAAAATAACTTGCAAATTATCGTGATTTTTACACATTTTATACAAATTTGAGCTTTAAGGGCTTATAAAAAAAAATTGAGTAAACCAATCACCGATATTTTTTTAGTTACGATAAGTTTAACTTATTATAAACCTTGTATTACATTTTCAAGAGATTTCGGTCTGCCAATTAAATTGTATGGATGTTTAAAAACAAAAATTTTACAAAAATCGAAAATTTAAATTGTCTATAAATAAGTCAAAATATGTCAAAATACTTTGAAATCTTAACCATGTATAGAAAACGTCAATATAAAAATTTGGTGAAAATTTCAAGTTGTTGCGGTTTTTTCATTTTTGAGTTAGAGCATTTTTGAGCTCTTATAAAAAAAAATTGTGACTTACGATTTTAGATTTTTTTTTATCAGTTAAGGAACAACTTATAAGAAATCTTGTATTAAATTTTCAAGATTTTCTGGGCAGCCAAAAAAAATTTTATCGTTATTTTAAAAAAAAATACCTAAAAAAAATTGAAAATTTCAATTGTCTATAAATAGCTCAATAAAATTTAACGGTGTATAGAGAACGCTAATCTAAACATTTGGTGAAAATTTCAAGTATTTACATCGATTAGTTTTTGAGTTATAGTAAAATAAAAAATTCGATTTTGTCGAAAACTGGTTTTGCGTAAAAACTCCCGTTTTTCCCTTATTTTTTTAGGGTTTTTCCCGCCGCATTTAAAAAATATTGAAAATTTTTTACTTTTGACCCAACTAGATAATAAAGTACCAACTAGATTCACTTTCCTTTCAGAAAAGTTGCTACATAAGCAAATCGAAGAATTTTTACTGCCAAAAAAGGTGTCGTCAGACACAAAAAAAAAAAAATAAAATAAAAAAAAAAAATAAAAAAAAACACACATCATTGTAAAACCAATGGATTCCATCACTCCGTTCAGAATCTAAAACATTAATAATAATAATTTATATTTAACTAATAGTGGGAAGAAATGTTGAAATTAGTATGATGTAAACAAAGAATTTTTTCTGAATTTCTTTATGTTCTTTTAACGACAAACTTAGATAAATGGTCCTGATAAACCATTTTAAATATCAAAAGTTCATCAGCATTTAACTTAAAATTAATGAAATTGATTTGATGGTGGTGATTACATTTATTGTGAATTTAGGGCTTCACGTTCAATTATTTTCTAATTATTTTTTTAACACATTTCACAAAATGACAAATTAAGATCTCTTTCAGAGTGTGTGTTATTTTTAAACTTACTATTAAGTTCATATAACATTCTATCTCGTCTTCTATGTCCCAACGACTGATGAACATCTTGTAATACATCAAAAATATCATATTTTCTTACCAAAAAATGGTCAGAGATTTTTTTTTCTATTTAAAACTAGTAGGTAACTTATTTTATTAATTGATTTATCGTTCATCAATTAACAACACACAGTTTTTCACGTCACATTGTCGCTGTCATTTATATTTATTAAAATCATTTTACATTTCGTACACTTTATTTTTCATGCAAAATATTTTATTGAATACAAAATAGTGGTATTTGAAAATTACTAATATTGATAGAACACCTGTAAAGAATAATTGAGTTTAGAATTTCTTATAATGCTTATATGGCCTATAATACTTATATAATCATTTAAATTATTTATCGATTATATTTGATTATATTGATTGTCAGCTATACTTGGTATTATATAGAATTCCAAATTGTATAAAATACCATGATCATATACATTGCCGTTAACATATAGATAACACATAGACGTCAATTAAGAGGTTCTGACAGTAATTGTTGTAACTAAATTAAATTTATGCTCGATTTAATTTTAAAAAAACTCGTTGAAATATACATAATATTTTTTTTAAATATTCGTAAGCGGAAAACGAAAAAAAAATTTAAATATCCAATGAAATTTCTATCAGTTGCATCTACAGTAAGGTTATTAGAATTTATTCGTGAAGTGAGTGATCTAGTACAATATTTAATCAAGGAATACACTCAATTGCTTTGAGAAGGGTTGCGTACATATTGGAATCTTTCAGGATTAATATGTAATATGAAAGGAAAAAAAATGCGCATTAGAAAAGTTAATGGAGAAAAACTGGGATGCACGATTAATCCGAACGAGAACAGCCATGCGATTTGTAAAGGATAAAATGACGCAGATAAAAGTGAATGAGAGGAAAGCGCCTAATGGATACATGGAAGGGTGTTTGACCTGAGTCTTACGGTAAGCGGATCAATGTGGTGTAAAATAACTAAGATTACTGGGATATTACTATAACATATTATACTCCCGAAGATTTAATAAAATAATCAAAATAAGAGATTTTTTTTTACGGTTAAAAGTTAGGAGGTAATCATTCGAGCAAAAAAAAAGCAACTACATTTTTGTAAATTTTATTTTATTTTAATTTTCTCTTTATTCGTAAAAATCACACGTACGAGCTTACAGAAAAAAAAAAACATTTATCCATTTTTATAATTAAAATATATTATCGATGATACATATCTCCAACAATTGCCATCCTCCATAAATTCAATGATTATATACTTTTATCCAGTTATTTAAAATTCTCTATCTATGCCCATCAAACATACTTTTATATTTTGTTGTATTTCTTATTCGGTCAGCACTGATTGATCTAGTTTTGCAAAAAGAGTTTTGAAAATAGATTTAAATTAACTTCGAATGATTCTTTACATGAAAACAACTTCAGTTTTATTATTTCCATTGTTCTTTTTATATTTGAAGGATTACAAAATTAAATCTAATACTAATATATAAAAAAAAATAACAAATTATGAATACATAAATAATAATAGTTTTAAATTAATATTTTTTCATCCTTTTATGGTAAATTTCAAAAAGGTTAATCTAATATGCGGAAATCATTCCCAAGTAGATTAATCATAAACTCTTATATCAAATTAAAGTTTTCACGTGAGAAATAATAAGCAATAAAATCCATTCACAAATATCTAATCAATATTACTAATAAAAATTTATCAAATTATTACTTATAAATTATACTTTATTTATTTTCTACTAACAGTTTTAAACCATGTGTTTTTCTTTAATAAGCTTTAAACATTAATCAGTGAGCTAAGGTAAAACCAATTTAAGTTAATCATATTTTTATCGTTTTTTACTTATAATATTACACCTACTTAAATTAAACACATGGTCGTGGAATAATTCTAATTCTAATTCTAATTATTATTGAATTTGATAATATAGTAAAAAATAAGTATCGATGAATATCATAAAATATAAAATTAAATTAAATACATCATAAATGCTTATAGTATTATTATTAAATGCATAGATATAGAAAACTACAACAACATGAAATTTGTTTTAATACATTCGTGGGTAGATTTAATTGATAGCAGTAACCTGTAGTCAAATTATAATGGAAAAAATAATCAAGGAGATTAACAAGTTTTATCAGTGTGATTTATATTTTATTTGTGCAGTTGGAAAAAATTCTTACTATAAAGCTTGCCTACGGTTTTATGTATAAATTGTGATTTTAAGAGAAGATATGAAAATCTGATGCCATTCAGTAATTTAGATGATTTTTATGAACACTAACACTAACTAATCTCCGAGCTATATCGCGTATATATTAGGTGTTTTTGGATCGTGTTCCACGTTTTAAATAATAAAACATAAAATAAAATATCAGTGAATTAACCACAAGCACAGGTTAATTAATGACGTAGTTTGGTTTACTGTTATGTAATTTTAAAATTACTTTTGTTATAATTTAATTAATTGACGAAACAAGGACCCGAAACATCATGAATATATTATTTATAATGATAAAAAGTAAAAGAAAATGTTGTTGTTTATTTTTCGATAAATATAAATGTATATACATGTCAACGGTGATTAAAATAATAAAGTATAAATTGCAATAAGTATCTATACAACATATCATTACAATAGTCATTTACTTTTAGAATATTATCGTATCCTTTGTGGTTTGCTAACATACGCCAACACATATTTTGATACTTAGATAACGGTGGAATAAAAAAGTTTTTAAATAATAGCTTTATCAGAAATTACTGTTTTTTACACACCGTCCGTTCAAATACTGAATACAAACATAACTTATTATTCTTATTTACTATACTGTATTATTTTTGTGATTTTAAATTCATACAAACTTTGAAATTAAATATTATTAATTCACTGCAACGATTTACAAAATATATGTTTACGTTTAACAAGAATTTAAATGTACCATACTACTTTAATATAAAATAGTTATTCATAATAATATTATATTTTAATAAAGACGAATATTAATACATTTTTTAGTACAAATAATTTAAAATTAAACATATATTTAGTAACTACGTTGTTGCTAAAATATAATTTAATATTTTTAAATTATTTTCTAGTTACCTTCATCGAAACCAACTAAGGCGCGATGATTAAGTTTCGACGCCATTAAAAAGTAATGATGTAAATTTATTTTCTAGCACGTGCCTCTTAATAATTTTACTAAGTTTATTGCAATTTTATATTTTCCACTTATACTTTCTTGGAACAGCAGCATTGATAAAATTTCAATTCTGAACTTAAAAAAGTTAAATATTCTTTAGTTTAAATCGAATTAAATTTTATTCGGATCAATTAGAAAATGCAATAAGCAAGAAAATAAATTATTATAATTATTTAGTAAATATTATATTAAAATAGGATGTGCAATAAGGTGATAAAAAACTTAAATAAATAAAATGGTTTTCAAGAAAAAAAAAGTAACATTAAATTATTCAATCCACTAAATTTAATATTAATTTATTATTAAATTACTCAATAACTGATATTGATCGTTTCGGAAATATTTAATAACACTTTATTATTTTAAGAGTAATAGTAACAAAAATAATTTATTTTTATATATCATTTTTGCTAAATTAAACTTTTTTATTTTTTTAACATAATATTTCAGTTTTGTATCTTATATAAAATTATTTTCGTTATGGAATTATCCCTAGCACTTTCGAGTTCATAATAAATCGTGTAGATAAAATCTAATAGTACATTACTCATTGCCAAATTGCAGTTAATTATTTTTCAATTATCTATTAATACGTTTAAATGCTTTGAATATTTTAAAATTAGAGGTCTGTATATATGTTCAATAGAATCGTTCAGAGTAAGACATTTGTTGAGCAGTTATTTTGAAATATTTACGTAATAATACGAATCCTATGCTATAAAAAGAAAATCCATTTAATTTGTCCGTGAAGTCGAAATTACTGAAAGTCTAAACATATTTTGTATTCAAAATCTTTTAGATAATATATTATTTTATTTTTTAGAATTTTTCCGAATTTGAATAGTGTAAGCATTTTTAACATATTACATTTTGAACAAAGTGAATAATACATAACCTTTGCTTATTTGTAATATATATATATATATGTATAATTATATTAGGTTGTTATGTGTTTTTTGTTGATGATACACCAGTTTCTTTTAGTAGGAAGAATGCTTTGAAAGTTTTGTGTAGACCGCAGCTATCGATTGGAAACTTTATTTATCGATGGTAGTGTAGTGAACGGAATTTTTAAATTTTCAAGTATGTAAGAAAAGCTTACGAAAAAGAAAAAAAATAGAAAACCGGGTACTTTTCGTTATAATAAAAAAAAAAAAAAAACCGTACAAAAAAACGCTTTTGTTGTACACTTTTTAATGATTTTTATTAACTTTTAAATATATTTTGACATTTAAAGTATAATAAACATTTTAAATAATTATATTGGATCGTAATTTCTGTTAATCGTACACAATGAACGACTTTGTATGTTTGCGTACTAACTCATTGAATTAGCATACGGTCAATTACTACCCAATGTTAATCGCGTGTACGATTATGCATATGTTCATTTAGAATGATTTTATTGTAAAAGAAACTCACGCAGAAGATAGACACGTTTATCTGAAGCACGTACCATTTCGTGCTTTAAAAATCACTCTGTTTTTAATCGTTTTTCTTACATACATAATTGTAAAACATTACTTAGCACATTAACATCCATACCTTTTGTTTGTTTCATTGCTTGAATTTAACACAATTCACATTTTATTACTCGTAAGCACATTCACAATTTCCATACTTCATCCATTAAGAGAAACTCATTGTTTTTTCATTTAAAGTCCATTGTTATGTTCTAACTAACTTATTTTGTTTAACGAACATTAATAATTAACATAAATGCATCTTACATTTAATCAATTTGTCAACCGTAAATGTTTAACGCAATACAATAATACCGTTCTTCGCAATTAATTAGGTTCCATAATAATAAACAAATGTCTAAAAATTAATAAGGTTTGCTAAATGTAGAGAGTATTTCCAATATTTCCTAGAGTTTCAGAAATAAAAAGTTTGTAAATAATTTCATATTGAAATTAGAAGGTTCTATACATATTAATCATATTTATTTTGTTTATCTTTAAAGAATAAATATAAACTCTGTATTGTAATACTAAAATTGTTTCGTATTATATATTTTTCATCTGTCTTTATTTCTCCATCCTCACAATATTACACTCCTTTTTAAATTTACTTATTTGAGCTCTTTTACCCTTATCTTCTATTAGATTCCTGTTCTTCATCGATTTTATTTTAAATAATCAACTGCATCTTTAGTTGCATTTTTTGACTCTCTTGTTTCATTTTCGTTTTATGGGTCTATATAATCTATGTTAATGTATCTATGTTATTTATATGAAATTGAAACAAATAAAAAATGTTCAAAAGTTGTACAAAAATTGTAAGGTGAAAGCATGTATAAAGAAAACGTTTTTCCTGCTTAATTTCTTAAAAATGTAGTTTATTACAAATTAATTATTATTTTGAACCAGAAATGTTCAACAAATCGTCGATATTTGATAAAATATAATTAAATAATGTATACAATATAATATTATGATAATGTATACAAGTTGAAAAAATATTTTGCTATTATTATATATACAATGTACAATTTATTTCTTAGACCATTTGATTATTTGATTTATAACCACGCCATGGAAACAAAAAACTATTCTCCACAGACTCTCTTCAATTCTAAATATTGTATTGATCCTAGTAAGTACAATATGATTTATCAGTTTTTAATTTTTAAATCAATTCTTTTAAACAAACTGATATCAGAAAAAAAAATATATTAAACAAATCTTGACTTATTAGTCATACTGTAGTTGAATTCAAAGAGGCTTGATACATTTGTAGATAATTTTTACAAAAGAAAAAAAGAAAAGAAAACATAATAATAATATTTGTAGCAATAAAAAAATGCCAGCAATTTATTATTAATATTTTGTTACAGCAATCAAATATTATACATCATAATCAATACTAAAATATTTATTATGGCTACCAATTTTTATTTTTTATTTTATTAGATAAAAGTTATACAGAACACGATTATAAACGTATATCGAGAGATGGCGTATTGTGTTTAAACGTTTGCTCTGACCTCGCAGTGTCATATACTCAATAATAATTTTAAGTGATTTTTCCTTGGGTTTGTTAAGATTAAAATATAGTTATGGATCCGTCGCAGAATTAACGGATAATCAACAATTATTTGCCGTAAATACTTATATACTATTTAAAAATTTAGGAATAAACAACTTGGCAAATGTCCATCTTTTCGGCGTTTTCCGCATAACATATAGTTGTACGTAATTATTTTATATGCTTTCACACATCGTAAAATATGTTATAAAAGATTTTTTTCTTTGACGCACTATACACACATTAGCCGGACCAACCGTTGAGTGACGATTCTAACATTGTATGAAAAAATGTAGTTACAAATTTAAACTATTATTATTGGAACTAATCAAATATTATTTAATACACGTAATCCATGAACAAGTATTTTACCTAAAATTCAAGGTTTGATTGTTTTACAAAAATATATTTTTGTGTTTATCTTCTTCTTCTTCTTCTTCTACTTCGCCTTCCTCCCAACTATTTGGGGTCGGCCACCCTTGTCCTACACCTCCACTTTACTCGGTCAATCACATCTCCTCTGCACACACCGACAGCCCTCATGTCATTCTCCAAAGTCTCCAACCATCTCTTTTTTGGTCTTCCTCTTCCTCTTTTCCCTTCAACGTCCATCTTCATAACCACTCTTACTGCATTCGTTTCCTCTCACCTCATCACATGCCCAAACCATCTCAGCCTATTTTCTCTCATCTTGTCTACAATTGGCGCTACACCAACACTACCTCTCACGTATTCATTCCTTATTCTATCTTCTCTTGTCACTCCACTCAACCATCTAAGCATTCTCATTTCCGCGACACTCATACTTTGTTCTATTCTCCTGTTAACCGCCCAACACTCTGAACCATACAGCATAGTTGGTCTCACTACACTTTTATAAAATTTACCTTTCAGCCTAATTGGAATTCTCTTATCGCATAACACGCCCAATGCTTCTCTCCATTTCATCCACCCGCACTTAATCCTATGTTTTACATCAATGTCAAAGCCCCCGTCATTTTGAACATAAGATCCTAAATATTTGAAGCTCTCAACTTCACCTATCACATCACCATCTATTGTCAGTTGTCTCCTCATTCCTTCAACTTCTTGGTCTCTTTGTCCAAAATCATACTCAATATACTCAGTTTTATTTCTACTAATTCTCAATCCCTTTTCTTCGAGGGCTAACCTCCACTCATTTAACCTATTATTGACAACTTCTAGGTTTTCTCCTATCAGAACTATATCATCCGCAAACATCATACACCATGGTATCTCACCCTGTATCTCCTTTGAAACCTCATCCATTACCACTGAGAACAGGTAGGGGCTTAGAGCTGACCCCTGGTGCACACCTACTCCTATACTGAAACCTTCTGATACTAAACACCGACTCTTGACACTAGTACTCGACCCTTCATACATATCCTGGATCAAATTAACATACATTTTTGGGACATTTTTCCTCATTAATGCCCACCTTAAAACTTCCCTTGGCACCCTGTCATACGCCTTTTCTAAATCTATAAACACCATGCATAGTTTTTTATTCTTTTCTCTGTACTTCTCTACTAATTGCCTAACACAAAATAATGGCTCCATTGTCGATTTTCCTGGCATAAAACCAAACTGGTTTCCTGATATCGAGGTCTCACTTTTTATCCTCTTCTCTATAATCTTTTCCCAGATCTTCATACTATGACTCATGAGCTTTATTCCTCTATAGTTCCCACATTCTTGTATGTCTCCTTTTCCTTTAAATATTGGTACAATAAAACTCTTTCTCCAATCTTCTGGCATTTTTCCCTCTATCAGTACCTTATTAAAAAGATTTTTCAACCACCCAATGCTTACATCTCCTAACATTTTCCACACCTCTACAGGTACTCCATCTGGTCCTACCGCTTTTTTCTTTTTCATCGCCTTCACCGCATCTCTCACTTCCTCCTCGCCCACTAGACCAATCAATCCTTCATTCCATGACATACTCTCTAAAACTTCTTTTGGATATTCCTCGTTCAGTAATTTCTCAAAATATTCTTTCCATCTTTTTTTCACATCCTCATCATTTGTTAATACTCTTTTATCCTCATTTTTTATACACCAGACATCTTGGAAATCCTTGGATCGCTTTTCTCTCACCTTCGCCAGTCTATAAATTTCTTTTTCTCCTTCCTGTATTCCTAGCCGCTCATATAACTCATCATACCTATTAAGCTTTGCTTTGCTTACAGCACTTTTCACTATTTTACATACATTTTTATACTCTATCCAATCTTCCCTCTTCCTACTTTTCTGCCATACCTTAAATTGCTTTTTCTTACTCGCTACTACTCTCTGAATCTCCTCATCCCACCACGACGTTTCCTTGTCTTCTGGTAAACTACTTTTGGTTTCACCAACAACCTCTTTTGCTATGTTCTTAACACAAGTGACCATCCTTCTCCAAACCTCATTTATATCTCCCTCAACATTCCACACAGCTTTTTCTTTTAATTTCTTTATAAACTCCTTCTCTTTGTTTCCTATTAATTTCCACCACCTAATTCTGATCTCCTTCCCTGTATTCCTTCTTTTGTTCATCTTTTTTCCACTACACCATACTTCCATTATCATCAACCTATGTTGTGTTATTACACTCTCTCCAGGAATTACTTTACAATCCTTTACTCTTTTTATATTGTCTCTCCTCCACATAAAATAATCAATCTGCGACCTATTTCTTCCACTCTTGTATGTTATATAATGCTCTTCTCTTTTCCTAAAATATGTATTGATAACTGCAATTTTTGTGTTTATAATTTTTCATAATATTTTACAAATAAATTATTGTTCACATCGTGCCTGCATAATGCTTAATCTTATTTGAAATATTAAATTTATCGGTTCGCGTTAATTATTTTAAGTTTAAGAACGAATAAGTATACGAATTACAATTCAATGACAAGTACTTATGTACATCAGATGATGTTTTATTTCGTTTATATATTATTCTCAGTAATGCAACTGCGAAAATTGTTTAATTGAATACTACAATTTTAAACATACACAAAAACTAATAAATTTTTAACTAACGAGTACAGCACATTTTACGAAAACTCAATTGTTATATTGTTATAAAAAATATACATGGCAAGAAGTTGAAATTTAAATAGGAATAATTGGCTTAAGCGTTGGTGGTATTATAGATACACGATTTTTGTAGACAGAAACCTATTTTCACTAACAATGTTACTATCAATTAATATATATTAATTAATACAGTATAATTGTTCAACAGAAAATTTACTGAAAAATGGTAAATAAAATACAGTTAATCATATTTAAATGTTCTTATTAGACTTATACTTATTAGTATTTTAGGTACGAAATAGCATAAACTAGAAAGGCATTAAACCATTCAATCCATATAATTGGACCATTGGACCTGATGGTTTATCCGGTGAGTACTTATATCAATTGAAAGATGTTATAGCTTTCCCTCTATGGACTATTTTTCAGCGTTCGCTTGAAGAAGGAATCTTTCCTTCTATATTTAAGTTCAGTTCAGTTACCCCTGTACATAAGTCCGGTAAACTGTCAAATGTTTCAAACTATCGTCCAATTTCAATCCAGTCACATATTTCCAAAATTTTTGAATTGTTGGTCTTGCATTGTATCCAACCATCGATCAATAAAATCCTTATGGAAGAACAACATGGCTTTCGCCCGGGTCGCTCCACCATTACCTGTAATTTAATCTTTACCAACTATGTATACCAATCTTTTAATTTGAAAACACAGGTAGATACCATTTACACTGATTTCAATAAGGCATTTGATTCAGTTAATCACTATGCTCTTATCCAGATCCTCAATTTATCAGGAATCGGTGAACCTCTCCTGTCCTGGTTTTCGTCTTACCTCTCTAGCCGTTACTAATGGGTCAAATTGCTTGGAGTAAAATCCAATGTCTATCCTTCTACGTCCGGTGTCCCTCAAGGAGGTCACCTATCTCCGCTCCTGTTCTCTCTATTCATTAATAGTGTATCAAGCGTTCTTTCCAATAGCCAGATTTTATGTTTTGCTGATGATATTAAGCTTTTCTCTCGTATATCCTCCTTGGATGACTGTATTTTGTTACAGAGTGATTTTGATCGCTTCACGGATTGGTTTAATTTACTAGGGCTATCCCTTAACGTTTCTAAATGTAAGACCATGACCTTTGCCAGGATTCAGTCCCCTGTCAAATATGCTTATCATCTTGGATCTACTGCTATTTCATGTTCAAACGACTATGTATCTGATCTCGGATTTATTCTTAGTAGTAATCTTGATCCTAGACCTCATATCGAACATATTTGTTGTAAGGCTTTTAAAACTCTGGGATTTGTGATGAGACTTTGCAGGAATTTTCGGTTAGGTCTGTCATACAAGGTGCTCTATTGTGCACTTGTTCGTCCTATTGTAGAGTATGGTGCCGTTATTTGGGATCCACACGACCTCAATGACTCTCTTAGGCTTGAAAGGGTTAAGCGTAAATTTCTGAGGTATACTAGTTTTAGGCTGAATATCCCCTGTGAACCCCACAACTATGAACCAGTTGCTTCTTATCTAGGGCTGGTTTCGCTGGCTGATTGTAGACGGATCTCGGGCATTAAGTTCCTGAATAGTTTATTAGAAGGTGATATTGACTCTCCCTATTTGCTTTCCTTAATTTGTTTTCGAGTTCCTCATCGTCCTTCCCGATCTGTTGCTCCTTTTTATGTTCCTTTCACCTCCACTAATTACCTTAAAAATGAGCCCGTTACACGTATGATGTCAAATGCCAATGTTGACCCTTCATTTCTTCTTTGCAAATAATTACTATAACTATAATTTATTATTATCACAATTGTTAAGCCATACGAATAATAATAATAATAATCACAATTGTACAATTAATGTGTAAATAGAGATGTATAATGTGTATACCTATATGTTCAAAGGGTTTATCCTGTGTATTTAATAAAAATAAAATAATACCTAAGAATTTATTAGATGAACTATTAGATACTTTAAGGCACAGTATTTTCGATAAGCTTAAATTACTTTCAATGTAATTTTACGTACATAATGTACCTAACCATTTTATTAAAAAGAAAATTTGTTTTATAATAAATCTAAATTTCATAAAAAGTATTTTAAAAATCCTTTATGTTTTTATACTTCTTATAGGTTTCTTGAATTTATGAAATCAAAACCAAATTTATAACGGAAGCTAAACGATTTACATGAACAGATCGGTCAAGTTTAAAAATTGAATGTCTTGAACCGATAAATTAATTTTAAGTTAAACAATACGTATTTGTTTGATTCAAGAGACAAATATTGTTCAAATATAAGTACCTATAAATTATTTTTTAAATATCTGAGGATAATTATAACTCTCATTATTTTATGTTATTATAATTAACATCGCTATACATAGAACATATGATTTATTTAAAATGTAATTTAATCAAAAATATCGTGATGTTCGGATTTTCTTTTCTTATAATTGGAAACACCATGATCAATTTGTCATGAGTATCATTATAAGTTCATCACAGATAAGTATCATCAATAATACATTTTAATTACTGTTTATTGTACAAACTATTTTTATAAGTTTAACTATATTGCACATTAATTTCTTGATATTGTGAAATTATATATATTTCTCTTAAAAATATAAAAACTCTAGAAACTTAAAATTATTGAATTTGATGTGAGAACAACGGCAACTGATTGAACCTGTAACAATACCTTCAGTATTGAAATACTTATTTTCAATGTGTCGTTATTACAATTACAATATAATGATAATAATAATATATTACACATTATTTAACAATAAGGACGTATATATTATAAAAATATGTATAATAAATTATTAGGAACTCATGGATTGATATTAGTTTGTAGCGCATTGTGTAGTGCGATGGTGAAACTGCGACAGGTATATCGGAACGAATTTTCACTCAATTGCGATAGGATAATGTTTACGCTTAAATCTATATATACATTATAATTTATAATGTATATAATAGTCAGTGTTATAAAGAAAACAGACAAAACGTGACGTTACGTTGTTGATAACGGACGTGGTAAAAAATAATTTTCACCAATTGGCTGATTTCGATACCGAACTATAATAGCTACGCATTATTTCGATGTAATATACCTGTACAGTTATAAACTTTATGTTTACGTATTTTATTATGTAGTATGTTTGCGTGTTTTATAATTTTTAGGTATTTTTTTTTAATTAAACAGTAAATTAAACTGTACATTGGTAAATAAAATGATTAATATAAATGTCGTATAAAAAAATACCTTTAATAATTAAATGGTTTAAATTTTGATTGGAAATACTATGACCTCTTATAATCTTTGAAAAATCCTTAATATGCTTAATATGCTATTGGCTATATTGTATATAATCATGATGTTCTATATACAGAATATATTGAACCAATAAAAAAAAAAAAAACATCTTTTATGTTGTTCAAAATAATAGATATTGATTAAATATAAAAAACAAAAGCATACAATTTAACAACCTTGACACAATTTTGTATACATGCAACTGTTCACGATGTAGGCTGCACATAAAATGGAGAAATGGAAGACCACAAAAAACCATAATGATATGATGCGAGTTCTTAATTTATCGTAATACCACACAATCGTATTTATTGATCAGTCACACAAAACTTTTGCAGATTTCATACGGATATTAAAAAAAAAAAATGTTAGAAATTAGTTGAAAATACGATCGCATAATTGGAAATGAAAATCATTTCCGTAACATATTGTCAACAGTGTTTGACAATCATGGCATTTCTATTAAAGCCATTGTTGTGTTTTTTTATAATTTTTGTTTATCTTCATCAAGTCTAATATTAACTTATGTCTTTACCAGTTAACCGTTACCAAATAACCAACAAAATCAATATTGCACTGTTATGTAAATGGTCGGTATTTCAAATTCATACTCTCCACAAAATCGTACTCAATGTCTAAAGTTGAAACTCTACAATTTAGTAAATCTGTAGTAAAATGAATTACATTAGTTACATCAAAATCGTGTAAATTATTTTAGTTTACATGGAATTCATTATTTTGATTAATACATTTTTAAATAATTATGTGCAATTATATAGGAGATTTTATCAACAATGATATTCACATATAACATGATATCTTAGAGATAATTGTACATTACATTTTACTAGTGACGGTTTTTGTTTATGCTAATTACAACAAGAAATAATGACTTTCTGCGTTTTCTACGTCCGCCACATAACGGTAATTAGGTTCATAACACAAGAACTGTAGCGTAATGGATAGTATTAATTGTTGATACGCGCATGTCGCTCGACAATTTAACGGATAATAAATATGTTCACCAAACTCTAATTATGGGTAATTCTATGACTCCGAAGCAAACGTTTCTTATTCATCCAATAGTATAAATATTAATAACATTTTTCACAGCCATGCGCTCTTCCAGGGACCCTTCATTTCTTCCTCACATTGGCAAAAAATTGAATGCGTCCAAAAAATTGGCATCCGAACAATAACGGACAGCCCACTTTTGTTAAAAACGATATCTTTCTAAATTCTACAAATTTCATATCCATCCAAAACTCAATAAATTCATAATCCAAAACAATTTTTTACAATAACTCTTTTTCCAACCACAATCACATCAGACTTCTAGGTAAAATGAATTCCCCTTCATCTACCAAACGAAAACTAAAATCCTATTTGTTGATATGGGCGAACTAACTCTTATAACCAACCAATCATATCCAAATTCCAAAATTGTCCTAAAACATTCATCCATTAATGAAGGCGCAAGCCTAGTGTAGTAAACGGCCTAGTCTAGTGTCACGAAGCAAAGAAAAGCCAAAACAACCGTGCAAAATTAAAAACAGAGAGTTGGCCGTTAAATAGCACGATTTTGATATAAAATAAAAGAACCACGGAATATTGTTAGTACACATATGTAGAAATATTAAAAATATGAATACGTCCATAAAATAAATTATGAAATTCGCCATAGAGATAAATATCAACTTTTTTTAGCGGTTATTTAGTAATATTTAATTTTATAATCTTAAATTTAAAATGTTTATTTCTAAACTTTTATAATTCTTTCTAAAGAATATACACTTTTGCGTTACTAAAATTAAATCAAAACAATTCGCTAAACATGTGTTTGTGTTTGAGATGCAGAGTGATATGTGAGTGGATATATTTTGTGGTTTCTCGTAATGTTCAATTTTATTTTAATCTTCAATTGACAGTCGGTATGCGTTCACCTTTATTGCGCTGCACGGTGATATTACAATGATTGGCTGCATTATCAGTTCGTAGATTCGCCGAATACCATACAAAGGGTTGCAAAGGGCATACCGGTTTCTAAGTCGCGATTTGCAATCATCGGCCTTCGGCCTCGATGAAAGAGCTTACCGGACGGAAGCCTTCACCTGAAAAGGGTGAGGGGATTTCTTTGCGTGAGGTCAACGACACGAGTTGTGGAACCGTCCACCAAATCCTAAAGCGATGTATTTAAATATCTGGCCGCTCGTATAAACCATATATATTTTAAATCATACGAATGCGCCGAAATGTTACTGACTGCAGTACAACATCGTATCGATACGAAACGAAAAGTCACGTATTGAATTCTCATTCCATCCATGTTGTCAGATGTATAACTGGTGCATGGACGCAACTTTCCGGGGAGAGCCGTCCAGGGCCGAGTGGTTGCTTCATCGGGACGCGGGCTTCTCGTCAATCTCCGCTACACCCGATACGACAAGAGCCGCACATAGAGAGATCCTGGCCCAGGGGTGGTTTCGAATGTCAAACTGTCCATCATTAGCCTCATCGTGGTACAGTAGCCAAATATCCGTACCTGGAAAGGGATCATCCGTCGTTCCCGCTCAACCCTCAATCAAAAATATTCTCATCGTCAGGTCCAGGCACAACAAGTACTAGTAATGCAAATTGACGTTACGTGCATAACTACAATGGTCGAAAACGCGCAGTTCTTGGACCCTAATACTGTACACCTGATGAAGTTCAACGGGCTTGTAAACAGGTTGAGATTAAACCAAATTTGTGATTATCTTAATTGATGTTGTAGGTGATTTTTTTATATTCATACATACATACATATATATATATATATATATATATATATAATTTTAAAATGTACAACTCGTTGGCAAACAAAATTTTGAACATAGAAAATTAAGTTGTAGGTACAGTTTAGTGTTTACATGGTGTTCGTATACTTTAAGACATATTATTACTGTAAATTATGATTTCCTTTATTAAATTTGTGAGTTTGAAAAATATCGCGATTCTTATGCTGCTCATCGAGTTTCAAACGAAAAATGTGTTATTAACCGCTAATTCTGCGTTTGCCTAAAGAAAATAAGATTGACAAACGCTGGTGGAGAAGCACGTCTTAGCTTGTTTTACTCGCGTTTACTTTGGCATGGTTATGAAACGTACAATACCTAGTTGAGTGCATGTATTTCGAGTGTTGACGAGAATCTTCCGCGGCCTTCGAAAAATATTGATTGTTGATCACCCCCTCCATCCCTTCGGTGTGTAAAGGAGAAAAAAAATTTCTTTGTGATTCTCCGTTGTTCATCCGGTCCAAACTCGGCACGTGTCACCGGCATCCGTTTTGTCCGAGCGATGGCACACGCAGGAGCGTTAAAAATCTCGGCCGCGAACATCACGCACGCTTTTTTTGAGTCCACAATACCTAATAATAGTAACAATAGTATTTGTAATAGTAATAATAAAGGTAATACAATAATAATAATAATAGCAATAATAATAATAATAGCAATAACGTTTCGTATTCCGACAACCGCTCTCTGGGTTCAATGCACTGCGGGCGCGTGCGGTGTCACAGCGTCCGTTCGAGACACTTTCACTAGCCGGCCGGCCGATCCAAGGTGAGCGCGAACGGAGAGACAGCGGCGCGCGTGAAACGGCCTAACCTAATTTCTAGCCGGCCGGCCGGTCCCCTTTACCGTTCTCTCTCTCTTTCAAACGTGTGCAACAGTTATAATAATAATAATAATAACAACGATCGTAATACACTGCACGTATTATAAAAGTATACACACACTCACACACACGCACACACGCACGCACACGCGCGCACACACACACACACACATATTGCGCACAAGTACACATGTGCGTTGTGTTACGTGGTACAGTTAGTTTTCGTAAAAACGCGGTGCATACGGCATAATAACTATATACGTGGAGAGCGTGCGTACGTGTATATTGGTGTGCGTTCGTTTTGCGTCCGTTTTTCGTTACCGCAATCCGTCATAGTTTGGAACGGTCCGTACGCGCGGGTTACGATCGAAGCGCGTGAACAAATCGAAATATACAACACGTCCGATAACGATCTAGGCTACGCGTGGAGGAGTCGTTTCGAAGTACGACCGTCGTGCCCGATCTAATGAGAGACAACCGGTCCAATGTTGGTCGGTACTCGTGATGCCGCGGTTTTCTATAACATTCGAGCTCCGTATAAAAGAGATTTTCTCGTTTAATACTGATACTTATTTCCTCGCTCAATACATAAACATTTTTGGTTTCTCGAGTATTTTGTTTGGACACAACAAAATCCTCTTCCTAAAAAAAAATTATATATAGCAATGCATATTAGAAGCACATTAATGAACACATACAGGGGATGAAGATCAAATCCTACCCCGAGTAGTGTTGACCCTGTTGAGATCAAACTTTACATAGTGGTATAATACTAACCCTACCCCACTTTCACTCCTGCTTTTTACCACGTATCCGTACATATATATTTCATTGATATTTGCCCGGCAGTTTTCAGTTGTAACCTCATGTCCATAATAAGTAGATTATAATAGTGCTGTGCATACAAATTATTTATTGATTACAAGTTTATAATAACTAAAATTAAAAAAAAAAAAAAGTCAATAATAAGATAATAACTGGATCGCAAACCAAAATATAGAATCGTACTACTAACTTTCATATATTTATAACCATTTGCCATTTTGCGCATTTTAAATGTCTACAAGCAAATATTGCATGCAAATATCTTAATTTATTTTTCATATTATCAGGAAATTGGATTTAAAATGTCTAACATAAATTTAGTTTTCAATTATAAAGTACCTACAGTAAATGTAAAACGCAAATAAATATAGACCATCGAGAAATGAAAACTTTTAACCACTTGCATTTCAATTAGAAAATTTGTTTAGAGTAAAACATAAATATAGAATATATCAGAGTACTTAATTTTTACATTACATAGTTGAAACTGCTTTATATCAAATTATACTGTATCTACGTCCATAATATTATTGCCTATGCTTATACTTACACGGTATATACATTAATGTTTTAACGAATCACGATTTGACCTTTTTAGTGAACTGTTATTTCAATTAAGGACGACGGGCTATAAAATAATCTAACTATCATTTATGTTTTTTGTGATATTATTTATTTTGGACAAATTAATTCATTTCATATTAATATAAGACAAATAAAAAAATACAATGTGTGCTTTTCAATTATTGATATACATAGACAGATACGACAAATAAAAATCTACGTCTTATTAATAGTCATAGCTAGTATTCTTGGCTTCGGAATTTATATAAAGATATTTTTAAATTATCTTTGAACACAAATTTACAATTATTTAATTTTGTAGATTTCAGTCATTTAGCAGCTGTAAAACAAAGTTTTTAACACGCTACTTTTCACACTTCCAACAGTACTTTGTCTCCAATTCCTCAACTAATTAACTTTAAAATATACTCTTATAGCATTTTTATCTATATCAACTTAGGTGTTGACGTTTGTTCTTTTTCACTTGCGTCACTTCATTAAACCAATAAAATGAAAAAATTAATATTTTTGTACCATGTTACAGATACGAATGTTGTTTTCTCTCTTTTATTTACTTAGTTCACAAAATAATAGTTTAAAAATAATGAGATGTGACTTACGACAATTTTTATTAGATAATTTCAGATACAGAAAGGTTTAGATGGTTTCGTTATTTTATTTGCTTGTTTCATTTAAATTAATCACTAGGTGCAATTTCTCAACCACAGCATATATGAATGAAGGATCATATTATTAATCCATAAAATCTATATAATATTTTCATTGATTTCTAAAAAAATATTATTCTTTCAAGAAATAATTATTACATTTTTAGGGTATCACACTGAATTCTAAACTTTTATTTTAAAATCATTTACGTATCTCACAAAATCAAAAATTAGACACGCGTTTATTTTCAAATACTTCTGTAATTTTTCTGATAATAACAAAAAGCTGACTATTAATATAAAATCATAAGAGTTAGCCTCTTATTTATTTTTTATAAAGGTTTTTAAGTTTAAAGTATGGTATTACTTACAGGTATTATATTCAAGATATTTGACGATTATTTTTCTTTTTAATCTTTAAGTGTGGTTTTTGTTACCTTTATTTTAGATAAAGTAAGTAGGTACTTCATTTTTTGTCTTAAGACTTGATATTATAATACAATCATTCATTTATTGCGTGATATTTTAGAGTTATTTTATTGAGATATTTTATTAAGATATTCAGTAACGTTCAATATTAATATATATTATATCTCATATCAACTTCCGTTCACAATTGATATTTAAATATAACCGTACAAAACTGAATTTAAGTTTATGAACTTAGGTAATACAACTAACACTGTGTAGAATAAACTAACCAAGACTCGGGTCCTGTATCTGGTCAGCTTTTTTCTCGAACTCCAACAATTAAACAAATACAACTTCAATCCTTTTTTTATTAATTTTTCTGAAGATAATTAAACCGTAATGTCTTCAATTCATAATTTTAAATATTTTTTACAAATCGAACTGATTTTGGTGTATTACTTTAATCAAAAAAAAAATTTCTTAGTATACGATTATCACAATAATTATATGCGTTACTACAAAAATTTGAAATACGAAAATACTGATTTGATATTAATCGTTTTAGTTTCGTTATGTTTAGGAACACTGTCATTTCGCATTGAAAAACATATTAAAACAATGATACATTATTTTACACTTACGAGTAGAATTAGTTATACAATAATAATAAGGAGATTTTTGAAATATACGTTTAAATTTGGCTTAATGGATGTAGGGAATAATTTAGTAAAACAATTTGTATACCTATGCAATTAAAGATGAATCACCGTTACGCCTTATAAGCAAAAGTTTATTAATTGTTGTACTTTGTAAAATATAATCGTAGGTGCTAAGAATGTATTATTTAAAAGGTATATATTAAATTAATAACTGTATATTTGTACATATTTTTTTTGTTTTTAATTTATGTTATAAATTATTTATTAATATTCGGTTAATTTCAAATGTATTTATTATTCAAATGCATGTATGGAATATTTACTTTGCTTCAGTACAAATTATATTATTTCAATCAAATAGATTCTTTTTATTTTTTATTTTTTTAATTAAAACTTAGTCATTTTGAAGGGTTAATTAATTAATTTTCATGACGATTGCAATATTTTATTACTGGTTTCATTATTATTGTACCGTCTTCAAACGTTTTAACGAATACTCCCCTTACATAATTATTATTTTAAACGTACAAAAAAAAAAAGTAATTTAAAAATAATAAGCATCATAATAATGTAGTTAAAAATACATTACGTAATACTTTCGGATTCGTAATAAATATTTTTCAGTGAACATAACAAACAAAAAGTCTTAATATACAGTGATGTTGTGTCAAATCATAGTTGTTTTACGATTTGTAAATTTACAACGGAAGCAGAAGATATCTTACGGAACTACCAAGTTTCTCCATATTATCCAAGATTTTATTGGAATTTAATATTATAATTTTATAAAGTTTTAGCTTTATATGGTTTTTTTTTTTTACATTTACTCGCATATATTATCACTATCAATTTATCCCAATATTACGTTACTGTTCGATGTTCGGTTCGACGGAAACGTTCTCTTTCGAAAACGAGTTAGAAAAAGAACACTGATATAAACCTTGTTTATTGGCTAATTTTTTTTTTTATTTAGAATGTATATTAATCCTTGAGTACCTATTTCACAGCGCTCGGATAAAATAAAAACTTCTTTGAAACTTAATTTTTCACCAGCGCGTAAGTTCATACGGACGCGGGACGAAAGATGACGTGAAGTAATTTAAAACCGTATCTTTGTCATTTCGACAATGACGTGATTCAATTGGGTCTGTGCGATTTGGTAACCGTGATGTCCAGAAATATATCATTTGTTACCTACGGGAACGCCGGTGTATTATTATTATTTTTTTTTTTAAAAATAACGAATAAAATTTGTTTCATAATTATTTGATTCATCCGAAACTCAAAGAAATGTTTTTGAATCGTCAGTTGGACGACAAAAAAATCCAGCGATCCTCCGTGTATCTTTTTTTGTTTTATGACGTATACAAGTTTAAAATAAACATGTAAACCTTATATTTTTCAATCTCATGCGAAGTAAATATATTCAAGTGTAGTATGTAGTTGTTAAATAAATGAATTATTACATTATTTTAATAATATGTTTTCATGAAAGGTTTTTTTAAATCTTCAATTTACAGGTACATTTAAATAACGAGAAGGTTTCATACCATTATAATTATTGTACAAATAAAAATTTATTCTCTCCATGTATGTTTCAAGAATATAATTTATACATGATAGTGCACAAAAAGTTCATATTTAAGTTATTTGCTTCTACCTACTCAGTATATTTTTTCTTAATGTGTACTGTAGCAATTATAATTATTTTTAATTATATAAGTTTAACAAAGAAATCAACACTCATAACAGTTGTTATAATATGTTATAATAAGACTAATATATAAAATATTATTTATTATCAATTTTTTTAATTTTTTTTATTGCTCTTAACAAAATATGTTTATGAGTATACGTTGTAGCCTGTACTTCAGATAAAAACCTAGAATTAATTGTGATGATAATAAATACTGAAAGTGTTTAAAGTATTAATGACATATTTTCAAATCCCAAAATAAAAATATAAAACAAGAAATTCATTTCTATTTAAAAAAATACTTTCATGAGTTCAAAATAATACAAAAGACGTAGTTTTTTAAAAAAAAAAAAAAACTTTTAATCACTTATAACCATATTAAGTTCATGAAAATTATTTTCATAATGTGATTTTCGCTTGATTGAACATTCAAAAAAAATATAAATTAATTAAATAAAAATTAATTTTTCCTTATTAATTTGTTTTAATAAATTACTAGCTAAAGTTTATAAAGTTTTTAACTTTTACTTTTTAATCTTCATACATTTTTTATTTTTGTTCCTTTTAATTAAGTTATAAATATGTATATTTCATTAGTCAAATATGAGTCGCTTATAATAATTTGTAAACAAAAGTTAAATAAATACTGTGGGAAGTAGCGTCTAAAGCATTCAAGTAAGAGTTTTACATAAAATAAATTGGAACGGAGTATATTTAATTTAAAAATCCCGTCAATATTTATGTAAAGCTGATATTCTTATTTTTTTTTTTTTAAAAAAAAAAAAGAAACCTTTTCCTATTTTGTTTTTAATTTTATGACCAGAATGCTTATGACTGAACGTGATAATATAATATAATATAATATACCATATAGTGTGTAAATTATCGAATGGGGTTGGAGCGATGAACGCGAGCTAGTAAAATGTAATTTGTACTATAACAACTACCTACCATACGACTACTGTGCATGGCGTACACGTGCAATATAAGACCGAAAGAGAAAAAAAGTAATTATAATGGATATAATACGAATACTTATTAAACGGTAGTTTGTGTTTGTGTGTAAGTGTGTATGTTGGGAAAACAAAGGATTTTTTATTAGATTTATTTTTCAATTATCCATTCATTGTGTCCGTGTTGTAAATGGACATGTTTGATTATAGGTTAACTTAGTTGTCCGTTATTGGACGTATGTGTACAAAAAATAAATGAAAAATAAAATGCAAAACAGGATATTATGTAGGAAGAATGGTTTTGTTCACAAACAAGTGTAATGTTTTTAATCGAAAAAACCTAATTGAACATTTGAACTCATAATAGATTTTACATGTTTCCGAACCACAATATGTATAGTTTTCGCTTGGTGTGTTTTGAAAAAAATTAAATATAAAACATTTGCCTTGGCCCGGGTGTACCTACATTATTGTAATACTCTACTGAATTCGTCCTGTTTTAGGCAAACAAATTATTTACACGCGATTTCAGACAATGAATTCCGTTATACTTACAATTATGCAGTCGGATGTTTTCATGAATTAAAAATTAACATTTTATGCAAAATTGTTTATTTAATATACTACATAACTATAAAAAAAGATTTATCAACTTAATATATTATGTACGGCGAGTACAATTTATTTGTTGTTTCCATTATGTTATCAAATCTAAATTAATGATTTTATAATGATATGCGGACGTGTAAATGTACAGTATTATTAATGTATGCATTACGTGGTTATATTTTATACTATACATGTATGCGCCATATAATCAAACAATTTCAGAGAAAGTAGGTAATTGTAATATTATTTACTTTTAATTAATTCATATAGATCGATTAATTTTTGAAGTATCTATTACAATGTTACAACCGCTCACAATGAATTGTCATATTGTGTTTATAGGACTTATGTAGTTAATACCCGATAAATAGTGCACTTACTATATTTTATATTTTAGCACTTGCTGCATTTATTATAAAATAAGTTTTTTTATATTCGTTTGCCTATAACAAAAAAGCAAAACTCATAAAAACCAACTTCTAAAACTTAAAATTTATAGGATAAAGATGGAAATATGCTTAAATAGGATACTCTACGATGTATCAAATCTTCCTTTTTCTCCTATCCTGCATCATATTTTTAATATAAAACACACTCACACCCACAAACATACACACACATACACAAACACACACACACATACACACACACACACACACACACACACACACACACACACACACACACACACACACACACACACACACACACACACGCACGCACGCACGCACGCACGCACAGTTACCAATTTGTTTTGTACAGAGTTTATTTTATTTTTTTTTGTTTTCAATTTTGTGAATTTTTATAACTATAACTTATTTTGTATAAGATATTTAACCAACTTATTGCATCGAAACGTACAAAATTACCTACAATTCGTTGTAAAAAATTTATTTCGTTCACTTTGGAAAATCATTTGCGATTTTTTAAACGTTTGAACGCCGAGTGTCGTATGACGTAATCTTTGTTATCTGGATATTAAAGGGACATCAATCCATGACCAAGGTGCAAGACCGGAGTGCATGATATCTGTTAATCTTCAAATTAGTGAAAGTAAAATATATAAGTATATATTCATCAAATATTATTATATTTACCAAAGATAATTTTATTTATCACCGAGAAAGGCATATTATTGTTATGGTATCGATAAGCGATAAAAAATATAATAGTTAAAACTTGATTTCAAGCAAGATTTTACCGATAAACAACTCATACCGGACGAGAAAATATTAGAAAAAAAAAAAATCGAGAGTATCTACACTACATACAGATACATTGGTACATGTATATGTCTTGTTTCTACTGAATATAGTTGACATAAGAATGTCGATGTCAATTTGGTATTAATTACGAGGAGACGAGGATTAAAGTGTAGGTAACTGTTTTAACACGTGTAAAAAAAACAAGTTTCAAAGATAGGAATTATTTATTGAGTATATATTTTTTTCAATTTTTAATTTAAACGACAGAATCGTCATTTACACTTAGTGATGGGAATAATCGAATGAAATAATCGAATCATTCGATTATTTGAATTATCGAATCAATTCGATTATTTTAAAAATCATTCAAATGATCAAATAATCGAATGGATCATTCGAATGATAATATAATCGAATGAATTAATCGTACAAAACATTCATATGATAAAAATTAGTAGGGAAAACCATGACAAAATAAACATGTCATGAGATTATAAAAACATAGTTGACACTACTTTAACTGAATGTTACCTAATTGTATTATATTATTCATATACACTATACTAATCACTATAAAGTACTCACTAATTAATTTACTATAGTAAACTGGTAGTAAGTTAAGAAAAACCATTCGATTATTTTATCATACGAGTGAAATATTCATTCGAATTATTTATTCGAATGATTCATTCGATTATAAAATTTATTGATTACTAACCATTCGATTATTAAAATCATTCATTTATTCCCATCACTATTTACACTACTGACATCTATGAACAAAATATTAACCAACGTTAGTTATATTTAGGGACGTTGCGATACTGCCGATACCAGTAAAGTATCAATACTTTTCTTTCGATACAAATACTTTTTGTATCGATTCCATGGTTTCGATACCTTACTCGTATCGATAAAAAAGTACTAGTATCGAATCATTTATTTACCGTGATATCGCCATATCGATTTAAAAGTATTGAACATAAAATGTGAGCTCACGGCCAAAAAAAGAAAAAATCTTAATTTACAAACGATGAATTATCTCTATATCTGTCCAACCCCGTGTCTCTACAGAAGTCAAATCCTTTAGAACTTTAGGAAGATATGAAAACAGTTTTTCCCATGTTATATAAACAATCAAGAATATCTTTCACTATGGTTGCCACATCGGTTCCATTCGAAAGACTCTTTTCAAAACCGAACAAATTATGACAAAAACAAAAAACCGTCTAACAGTTTCTCGTGTTTAGAAAAAATTTTACTTTTAGCAGATCTACCCCTGATCTACCCGAAGATTAATGGTTTTAAGTTTTAAATATTTTTACTATTCTTCCTTTCGATACCTACTTTATAATAAAATAACTATAATACGTATACATATAATGTATATATAATTATATACAATGAATGAAACTAAAGCCTGCCGTTAGGGAGGTTGTGATACTACCGATACTTTTCTTTCGATACGAGTACTTTATGTATCTATACCATTGTTTCGATACTTTACTCATATCGGTAAAAACGCACTGGTATCGAATGAATGGTATCGAATCATGTATTTACCGCTATATAGGAACGTTATGATACTACCGATACTAGTAAAGTACCGATACTTTTCTTTCGATACTTACTCATATCGATCCTTTTGTTTCGATATTTTACTCATATCAGTATTTTAATTAGATTCGATACCAAGTAAAAGTATCGATACTTTTCTTTCGATATCACATCACTAGTTATATTATATAATTTACAGGAGTTATTTTTATCGTTAATACATTTATTATACAACGGGCTATACTGTATAGCCTATACCTAATGTTACTAATAGATCACAAGCCACTGCGATTTCGATAACGTTATACAAATCGCTAATTTCCGAGAACCGATCCCCAACGGTCGACGCGCACACACACGCACACGTGAACGCATCAATGACGTCATGGTAACATTTTCGGTGTCGGAAAAATTAACAGAATGACCCCAGCCATAAGACATATCATGTCAAAAAATTATAATCTATTATACAATATATATTGACTAAAATGATTTACTTATCCCACACGGCCATAGATAAACAATAATTTACGTCGCGGGGAAGATGATTATTATTGATCCGCGATGGTTTTTGGTCACATCATAGAGAAACAATTGAAATATTTATAATAATGATCGATCAGCAAAACAGATGACCAAAAAAAAAAAGATAGAACAACTAATGTAGGGCTTTTACCGAATTCCTCTTCGATTAAAAACCCATATCGACATTTGTATCGTTACTCGCAGGGGGTGACAGTAGAGCTCACGACATTTGAATATAGGTGATATGACCGCGTGTCAAGTTTTATTATATATTATTTTTTTATTTATTTATTTTTATTCTATATCATGTTACAAACCATGTTTTAGACAATATCAATCATAATTTTTGTTTCTGAGTCGTACAGTCATAGGAGGATCGATCGACCATTTCCTGACTTCGTAAACTCTAATCATAGAACGTAGAAAAAAATTCGTTCAAACCTATAGGGATCACTTAAGGTTTTATTTATTCACTTTGGGAGGGGGGGTTGTGAACCGGGTCTACCATAATTATACCTGTGTTTTGAGTGATATTTTTGAATACAAACATGTATCTTTTTAGTTTTAACACCAACATCTATGTTGTAGATCTTCACGATATCTTTCTCACACACCCATGTGTATATAATACATAATGCATGTGTTTTAAATGTATTTTAAACTGTCTTTTATGGCAGCTGGGTTCAATATACCATCCCATACGTAAAATACCTTAACAGTATAACGCGATAAATGTAACTTTCAATCAAACTTAAATTTAAAACTTTTCACACTTCTTGTATAAAATTTCAATTCGATAGCGCAATCAAGGTTTAAACTCTGCACGTTTTATTCGTCAACTCAGGAAAACAATGTTGTGATATATATTATGGTCTGATTAACTATTTTACTTGTATGAACCTAATAGATATTTTATTAGAAAACGAAAAATCACAAAATTAATTTAATTCAATTTTTAGTAGCAAATATTTATCACGGTTTAATTATTGATGCATTTTAATTTTAGTCGTTAAATTAATGTAATAAAACAAAGTATACCGTTGTTTTCTTTGTGCTATGAAACCGTCACAGGTGGAATTATACAGAGACTTTAAAATACTCTGTTTTAGACAAGGGTAAGATTAAGAAACATCAACAATATAATTTACGACGAGACTAAACACTAATTTACTAAATAATTCAGTCTTGGACAGGTTTCGCATAGAAATCTTAAATGAACATATCAGTTATTAGCTGAATTCGTATAGAAAAACAAATAAGTTCAAAAATGAAGGTATATAATAACTAATAAAACTAGTTGTGAAATATTCCGCCTAAAATATTACCTTCAAAGTGCATAGATAAATATTTAATTATAATACATGTAAGATGTAACGAACGTATACATACTTGAAATGGGAGAAATTCGAAAATTCTGAATTTTGGAATTCGAATTCCAGATTTCAGATTTTGAAAAATTAAATTAGTATTGTTTTATGTTTGATCAATAATTGAGTTTTGATAATTACACATATTTTGTAGTAAATTTATTTTTTAATAAGAGAACCGAATTCCAACATTTTAAACGCAAAATTAGAATATTGAAATACGTATTTTTAATTAAAAATCAGAATTTTTTAGCCTCAAATTCGAAATCCAAAATTCGGATTTTCGGAGAGTCCGCATTTAATGCCCATCACTACGTGCGATTTATGTTTACGTCGTTAGTCCATTCAACTATTGTTATGAATAAAAGAAAAACCACAGGCCTATACTATACTTATATAAATATATATTTAAATATATATATATATATATTCCATGCGATAGTTATATACTGTGTAAATATTGATGTGTATATTTTTTTGGGTCATTGTAGTTTTCATTCTTTATTCCGAACACTCCCCGATGTAAGCACATACATTTTACTCATGTTGTGGTTCAGCACAATGCTAAGGTACACACGTACGAATGACGCTGCTGAAACGTCGAAGACGACACACTGTACACAATATCGTACTGACGAATTTATAGAGCGCGTGAGCGTGCGCCAAGGCCTCGATTTACTATAATATAGTAAGGACTATTTTTTTCGTACTGCGAGAAACAGCTGCTGCGTTTTGAACGTGGGTGAATTATTCATGAAATCGAAAACAAAACGAAACTTCGAACGGTATTTTTAGGTTTCTTTAAAATCAATTTAAGTTGGCAAAGACATGGATAGGAAATCACGTCCGTTCGACGAGACTATATATACATATATACATATATATATAATTATATTGTATAGTATATATTTCAGCTTAATTGAAAAAGATTCATATATATATTTATTAGGAATTGTCTGTATTTTGATCGAAGGGCAATTACTATTATTGGGCTCTGGAAAGTGGTTTTAACGCAAAATAAAAAGTTTCGGTATGATATTACATATTAGCCGGTGAGCACGTAATACGAGCAATAGTGTACGCATTATTATGTTTTTAGATTATTAAAATATATAAAATTATATCTGATTTCACACTTAGTAATATCATTAATTAATACATCATCTCATGGTTACTCTGGGCGCTATGTGAACTTCATTTCAATTATTGAATTTAACAGTTAAAAATTTGATCGCAGAGATTGGATTAATGTTTATCATGTTCAGGATTATATTCTGTCAAATCACTAATTTATATTTCTCTTGATAATATTTTGAACATCATACAATCTATCAGCAAACCCACAAAATTTAAAGATTATGGTTAAAATAAAATGTATTTCAAACTTAGTCTATAAATTATTTTATTACAAAAAAAAATAAATAAATAAAATGTTTTCGAACAACAAAAAATTATTGTAGAACCAATATACTATAAAACCAACAACATCCTTATTATTTTTAACATTTAACGAGCAGAAATCAATTTTATCCAATTCAATTCAACAATTTATTGATAGATTACATTTTGTTTGAAATGTTTGAGTAAATTCAATGAATTAGGTAAATTATATTCAACGATAATATATTATAATCAAAATAAGATATAACATTTTACCATTGTTCATATTGATTTCTTTACTGCATTATAATGATATAATTGAATAATTTTAGCGCACAAAAAAAATCATATACTACGGGTTTTTAATAGTTTGAATGATTTCGACTTCAACTTCGACTGTGAACAGTTCCGTTTTTATCCTATGAGCATGTGCAATATGTGCCCAAAGTCCAACTGGCTGGGGACCTTGAATTTTAAGCTGTAACGTATTAATATGACCGTATATATAAAAAAATTATAAATCCTAGGAAAAATTTTTTTAGTAAATGGTAATGTTAAAATATTTGATAAATTATGAATGCTTAATTGAATACAGTTACATTAGGTATATTTTATTTTTTGTCCCATAATTTTAACAAGTTTTTCTTTAAAATGAACAACCTATAACAGCCGTATACCAGTTATACAAAAGTCATCATACACAATGATAATTTTATGTTATTATTCAACTTTTTTAGCCTTTTTTAAAAGAGCTCTGGGTGCTTATGGGCTCCTGTACAGCTTAAACTGGTCCTGATTGTGAGTCCTGATTTCAATATTTAACTCTACATTTTAATTAGAGAATTATACCTATATTAACCTCCGCCTGTATAGCTTATATTTTTAAAATTCATTGTTAAATTCAAATTATTTCTAATAAACATATAATTAAATAGATTTTTTCCATTATAGTTTAATGTTTATATTAATTATCTTAATTATGTTCATAAGAACTTATTGTATACACTCATTTTCCCCCTCGGGCTTTATTCAATAAAATAAAAATAAAAATAAAATAAAATAATTGTTCGTTTTATTGGTTTTTTTATCAAATTAATTACTAGGAATGTTAAAGTCCACAATGTATTTGTGTACCACTGTGTAATGGTATAAAATTTTTTTAAATAAAATATATGTCTTAGGTCAGTAAGGTCAATAACGTATTAAAAATATAATTTTAAATAATTTATTATTTTTGTTTTGTAAGCCTCTATGACATTAAATTTTACAGTTAATTAGTACACTAATTATTTTGTACAGAAATTTCAATTCAAAATGCAATTTAACCTCACAATATTTATTTATTGTTTTAAATGTCTATTCTAAGTGAATATTTATTTCCATTTCCAATAGATTAATAATTTATCCGAATAGTATACTTATTTATCTATTCGTTTTAAATTTGTTATCTTATTTAATATTTCTATTTATTTTTACCAAACAAATGTTTATGGAAATAATAAAGCTGATCTTGTTAAATTCGTCATCTTAAATGTGTTTGAAAATGTAGATTCAATGTTCGATATTGTAGGTACAGATTTATATATATATATATATATATACTGTAATTATTTATTTATTTTTATACGTTCTAAATATTATAATCTAAGAATTAAAATTACATTCAAGGGGAATACGTTTGCACAAAAAAGAAAAAATCCAATTGGAAAATATCTTGCATTTGTCTTTTATGTACATTTGTCTGTCTCATTCAGTATAGTAGCTGTTTGTTAAGGGTCGTTGGACAGGATATCGGATTTTATTCTCAATCTACAGAAAACGCGCGAAGCCCGCAATATATATGTATTAGGTGTTCACTACCACCTCCATCACCATCATCACCACTGTCGCACACATTTTCAGCGGGTAAGGCGATATCTTACTGATTAAACTTATTGACTGAAGAATGATGTTAAAAACCTTTTTGATTTTTCTGTAGCATGACAGACACGTCCGGCACGTTGAAAATTAATTTTGTTTCCCTCGTTGAACGTCTTACACGCCTTTACGAGTACACATACACAAACACACACACACACACACACACACACACACACACACACACACACATATATATATATATATATATATATATATATTAACAATATAACAATTAACACAACAACCCAGTTTGACGGTCCAATAGTGTGGTATCTTAGTATATTGATCGTGGTACGACTGACAACAATGTTACGACGCGACGGTGACTCTTTCATTGGTTTGTATATCTACTTCCATAATACATTGATGTATATTATATGTCTCTAAGAAAACTCAGAGGGGAGAGAAAATGTTTTGTCATCATGAATAATGGAAAAAAAAAAATGACTTCTCCAAGTCAAAACGAATTTCCGTTAAAAAAATAAACAAACATAAGTACATACATTTTTCCTTCTGTTTTGCGCACCCCTCATGACGACACATTCGTGTACCGAGTATAATATGACGGAATAACTTCGACTCGTTATGTTTCTTACTTAACCGCACTTGATGCGGATTTTATGTATACTTGATAAACATTAAAAAATGTACACACAAATAAAAAAAAAACTATCTGCATAGTGCTGAACGCAGACGTATAATATATCTCTGTTATTACATGGTAGGCTTTACTTGTCAACCACCAACAATGATGATTCAGGTTAATTTTTCGGGGTTTTTTTTTTCACGTGGCAAAAATATTTTCTACATTAATTTGGGTATCCAGTAAAACCATTTCATTACGAAATCACTAGGATTAACGTTGAAGGGAGACTTTCATAAAACTCAACACTTAATGCATGTATGCGTAATTTTTTAAAAATCCAATTCACTTAGATTCATGAAAACTAAATTTATTTTTATTTCAATATGCATTTATATGTTTATGATTAAAAAAAAAAAAACAATTTCTAACATTTATTATTTTTAATGATTATGAGCGGTACCAATAAATTAGCATTTGGAACAACGGTCGAAGATTTTAATTACTATTCCAATCACGAAAATTCCGCTTGAAAATCACATATTTCCGTTTTGGGGAAGCTTTTACTGTATATATCATCATTGATTATAGAATAAACGTTAAATAAATATTCTGTTATCAATGATATCAAGTTATTGCGTTTATTTGTAATTTATTAGAATGCCCACTATAGAAGTCAATAAAAGTGAATCTACTGTGACCGTGGGAGATGCTGCGATTCAGTCGCGATTATATATAACATATACGGTATGAGTAAATCTGGTTAACTAGCGTTGGTCTAAACCCGATTCCAACGTCAAACAGAACACTGTTCTACGTTTGCACTCTGTGATTAGACGAGACACGATTTCGCAACCGGTCACTTGCGGAAAAGATGTTTGTGAAAATGAATAAAATAAAACAATGATCAACGCATACATAATGAAATTCAACACAGTGATTACATTTGTAAAACGTATTAACTCCCGTTTTGTCGTTTTCAACACCATTATTTTGCTAAACCAGTTTTCGATTCGTATACGTATGTGTGTGTGTGTGTGTGTGTGTATGTTCACATAGGTACTAGTTGTGATGCAAAATAAATATTACAAAATAAACACCATGGAAAGTCTTTTGCAGACGTTTGAACAAACCGTTAGGTTTTTTTCAAAACACGTCGAATCTCATTTGTACCGTATATAATATTTTACATACTCATAGGTACTATAGTATAACCTGGTAACTATAAGTAATTCGTGTAAATAAAATTGGGTCCATTCGATTGACGTGCAATCGTATATAATAAAATATGATTTAATGGCGATATAGTGACAAAAATAAATAGGTTTTCAAAACTCGCATTGCATCAGTAGATCGATTGTGTATCGAGTGGAATATGTCCAAAACTCAATGTCGTGATGCGTGTGGTTGACAGACACACACACCAAATTATCGCTTCCTATTTCTTTCTTAATAATTAGTGACAGTTGACAACCGTTGTTGGTCGTAAACGTGATTGGGTTGATCTTGAACAATATATAAACCAATTATACAAATAGGAATATTCGTACAGCTTATATTCCGATTGGTACATATTTATATCATATATAAATGGTAATTATATTACCGCACGATATTTTGCGATATATTTCACCTCTATCATAATTATAATCACGCTTTCTGTTTCCACATTGTAGCCGAAGATTTATAAATTTATGTAGAAGATGCATATGAAATTTTTAAATTAAAATATGAGGAAAACTGTATTGGGAATATTACATCAGTATCGGATTTACGTTTCTTGAAACGAACGGTTGATCCTGGACAATATTATATTAAAATATGCGTTCACTAAAACCCATGGGGTCCATCAAAAAATGCATGGAAAACGTGAGGATTTGGACATATGTATAATTTATCCTTCCTTAGGAAAGGCTCTATTTTACCAATATTAATTCCTCATGGATTTCTGTCTATGGATAACATAATAAAATTTACTTGTATTAGTCAACAAGTGAAATGTATTAATAATATGGGGTTTTAATGACAGGTATTTACTGATTTTTAAATATTTTATACTATTTCTTACATTAATATCAGATTTTAATACAAATCAGACAATCGTTATATATATATATATATATATATATATATATATATATATATGTTTCTTAACTATATAATCATTATTTTTGATATATTTTATAACTTTTGGAGAATTACGGCGTCAGCACGATGTACTAGATTCATTTTTATTTTTACAAACTACTACTAAAAAAACAATTTTAATTAAAAGGACAGTTATTAATGCAACCCATGTCTAAGTTTTTTGATTTATATCTCATGATTATACAAAATAAAAATAAAAAATAAAGTAGTCTTCTTCTTCTTCTTCTTCTTCTACTTCGCCTTCCTCCCAACTATTTGGGGTCGGCCACCCTTGTCCTACACCTCCACTTTACTCGGTCAATCACATCTCCTCTGCACACACCGACAGCCCTCATGTCATTCTCCAAAGTCTCCAACCATCTCTTTTTTGGTCTTCCTCTTCCTCTTTTCCCTTCAACGTCCATCTTCATAACCACTCTTACTGCATTCGTTTCCTCTCGCCTCATCACATGCCCAAACCATCTCAGCCTATTTTCTCTCATTTTGTCCACAATTGGCGCTACACCAACACTACCTCTCACGTATTCATTCCTTATTCTATCTTCTCTTGTCACTCCACTCAACCATCTAAGCATTCTCATTTCCGCGACACTCATACTTTGTTCTATTCTCCTGTTAACCGCCCAACACTCTGAACCATACAGCATAGTTGGTCTCACTACACTTTTATAAAATTTACCTTTCAGCCTAATTGGAATTCTCTTATCGCATAACACGCCCGATGCTTCTCTCCATTTCATCCACCCGCACTTAATCCTATGTTTTACATCAATGTCAAAGCCCCCGTCCTTTTGAACAAAAGATCCTAAGTATTTAAAGCTCTCCACTTCACCTATCACATCACCATCTATTGTCAGTTGTCTCCTCATTCCTTCAACTTCTTGGTCTCTTTGTCCAAAATCATACTCAATATACTCAGTTTTATTTCTACTAACTCTCAATCCCTTTTCTTCGAGGGCTAACCTCCACTCATTTAACCTATTATTGACAACTTCTAGGTTTTCTCCTATCAGAACTATATCATCCGCAAACATCATACACCATGGTATCTCACCCTGTATCTCCTTTGAAACCTCATCCATTACCACTGAGAACAGGTAGGGGCTTAGAGCTGACCCCTGGTGCACACCTACTCCTATACTGAAACCTTCTGATACTCCACACCGACTCTTGACACTAGTACTCGACCCTTCATACATATCCTGGATCAAATTAACATACATTTTTGGGACATTTTTCCTCATTAATGCCCATCTTAAAACTTCCCTTGGCACCCTGTCATACGCCTTTTCTAAATCTATAAACACCATGCATAGTTTTTTATTCTTTTCTCTGTACTTCTCTACTAATTGCCTAACACAAAATAATGGCTCCATTGTCGATTTTCCTGGCATAAAACCAAACTGGTTTCCTGATATCGAGGTCTCACTTCTTATCCTCTTCTCTATAATCTTTTCCCAGATCTTCATACTATGACTCATGAGCTTTATTCCTCTATAGTTCCCACATTCTTGTATGTCTCCTTTTCCTTTAAATATTGGTACAATAAAACTCTTTCTCCAATCTTCTGGCATTTTTCCCTCTATCAGTATCTTATTAAAAAGATTTTTCAACCACCCAATGCTTACATCTCCTAACATTTTCCACACCTCTACAGGTACTCCATCTGGTCCTACCGCTTTTTTCTTTTTCATCGCCTTCACCGCATCTCTCACTTCCTCCTCGCCCACTAGACCAATCAATCCTTCATTCCATGACATACTCTCTAAAACTTCTTTTGGATATTCCTCGTTCAATAATTTCTCAAAATATTCTTTCCATCTTTTTTTCACATCCTCATAATTTGTTAAAACTCTCTTATCCTCATTTTTTATACACCAAACATCTTGGAAATCCTTGGATCGCTTTTCTCTGACCTTCGCCAGTCTATAAATTTCTTTTTCTCCTTCCTGTGTTCCTAGCCGCTCATATAACTCATCATACCTATTAAGCTTTGCTTTGCTTACAGCACTTTTCACTATTTTACATACATTTTTATACTCTATCCAATCTTCCCTCTTCCTACTTTTCTGCCATACCTTAAATTGCTTTTTCTTACTCGCTACTACTCTCTGAATCTCCTCATCCCACCACCACGTTTCCTTGTCTTCTGGTAAACTACTTTTGGTTTCACCAACAACCTCTTTTGCTATGTTCTTAACACAAGTGACCATCCTTCTCCAAACCTCATTTATATCTCCCTCAACATTCCACACAGCTTTTTCTTTTAATTTCTTTATAAATTCCTTCTCTTTGTTTCCTATTAATTTCCACCACCTAATTCTGATCTCCTTCCCTGTATTCCTTCTTTTGTTCATCTTTTTTCCACTACACCATACTTCCATTATCATCAACCTATGTTGTGTTATTACACACAAAAGGACAGTTATTAATGCAACCCATGTCTAAGTTTTTTGATTTATATCTCATGATTATACAAAATAAAAATAAAAAATAAAGTAGTACATTTAGATAATCACATAATATTGTAACGGCTCTAGACATGCAAAAGCGTACGGTCTGCCACCCACTCTCCGAAGTTCTAATCAATATAGCAAATAATATATTATGCGTCTAAGGCGTAGCACCAAGTTGATAAAGACGATAATATTAGCCTATATGAGATCAGCATAAGTTGTCTCTATAATTCGAAAACATGATTATTCGTTGAAAATTTCAATTTTCTGTAATTGTGATTTTTTTTGTAAACTGAAAATATACACAGCAAAATAAGACCAATATAGACATCCCTCTCCACTTAAAATCTTAAAATCTGTATGTTTTAAAATATTTCATGTGAAAATAATATCACAAGCTACTGGTACTTGCCAAATAGTGAATGTGATTATGTCTACCTATATATAGGATTATGTTTAGGATATATCTGTATTTTCGTATTCAACTTAGCGGTTGGGCTTGCAGTCGGATATGCACTTTTACCCTTCCCTGTTTCCAGCTAATCTTTTAAATTTTGTCTAGGTCGAAGTTCTAGGATTGGAGATTATTTACACGTTCTTGGATGTCCTTGGTATTTCTAACCTTCAATTTTCCTTTCTATTATTCTATAAACTAGTTGATTTTCGTGCCTCAATGTGTGACCAATCTTGTTCCATTGTCTTTATTTGATGGTTTTGAGTATCTCTAATGTGTTATTTTATTTCACTGATTACGAATATGATAAATGTGTTGATATATCCAAGTCATATTAATACATATTATGTATTTTTTTTATATAAATCATTTGAATATTTTCGTACCTAGAAAATGGTAAAAATACAAAACCATAATCAGCATACTACAATTTTTTTTCTTCTGCATTAGTGTATATTTATATATTTCTGAATACATCCTGATACCTATGAATTACGTGTATTATTCATGATTTATAACGAATCATGCCTTGTTTCAAGTCTCACTATATAGTTTGACAATTTAAAACAAATGCTGTATTATTAAAAGTTCAGCTACATTTGAATATACTGTTCAGACATTATTATACGTCGTGAATGCATAATTGTAAAATGGTGGTTACATCGTTAGGACGCCGTTCGAATGTGATTATTGGTAAAAAAAAAAAAAAAAAAAAAAAAAATAATAATTAAAATCTATAAATATAGTAGTCCACAGAGATACATACTGAAGGGTTCAATGGTAACAGCTGCTACCTCTAATTTTTTTTGGTGATTGGTTGGACCCTTGGCCCCAAAATATCTACATCATAATTCTACTACAAATAAAAATATTAAAAATAAACTATAGATTAATATAGCCATCAACTTATTAGTTTATAAAGAGTTAATTGACTAAATATTAATGAGTATTTTGTCATCTATAATATCACAGATAATTTAAGACATTTTTTGATAATAGCAGCATATTACAAAATTCTTTATTATATTAATATTCATTTGTTTATATAAGCTTATATTAAGTCACAGTCTGTATAAATGTAATTATTAAGCAATAACAGTACTTATAATAACAATAATAGTGAAAATAATTATTTTTGCATACATTTTATTTGAATTTAAAATTTGTATAACATATATTTAAAAATAATTTTATACAATAATTAGCTTTTATTAATACTCAATAGTTTAATATTAAGTTGATTAAGTTGAAGAATAAAAAAAAAAAAAAAACTAAATATGATATTTAATATGTTATTGAAATTATAGTTAAAATTATTAAAAAGGTTATAAAGTTATATTCAAGAGAGAGTGGGGGCAAAGATCCAGCGGGTCTGTTCTTGAAAGTGCCTTGGCGGGTGGATGGTATATTTCCATTGGGTATGATAACCCTATTTAGTTTTGAGTGAGCGCCACTGTTAGTCCATATACACTGTGGCACTATACCTATGTAATAATATAATGTACACACGGGACACACACGTACGGTCGAGCTAGTGGGTAAGTTTCGTAAGGTAAGGGGTCGGACTGTATTACCGTGCAAGTAAAAACCTACCACGGACCGGACATGACGATAATATCCAACGATGTGTACCCGTATGCAAAGTGATGTTTTTCCGAACGCGTCCAAAGAGGATTACCGCGGCAGCGTTCACTGCACACATATATTGTATACCACTGGTAATGCATTGCCCCGCGTAGATATACGTACAATGTTGCTAAATGTATAAAAGGGGTTGCAAGATGCGGGGGGAGGGGTTGAAAAGCATTATATATTATATGATGTACGCGCGTTCGAGTTACTATAAAATTTCAATAAATATATATGTATATATAACCCGTAGATACGGTAATTACGGTTAACGGATACACGTATGTTGTCCACAGAACATATGATATGTACATTTACAGTAGTGGATTCGGATTAACTCCTGATGACAGACAGGTAGATGTGGTGGTAGTGTTGTGTGCGTGTTTGTAAATCAATACCCTCGTCGATGTTCCCAAGGGCGTTTTGCTTAAAGCGAGTTTCACGCTGCGGAGATGATTTGCAGAATATTACATTTTCTTCCACTTTCATATTATTATCATATTATTATTATTATTATTATTATTATTTGTATATACATTATTGTACGCATGCACTTGTAGAAACGCGAAACGTCACGAGTTTCTGCGGTTTTCGTACGCGATGTGTACACACTCCGGCAGTGTACCACGGCTGCACGTTACGACAAAAAAAATAAAATAAAAATATAATAATACATACCGAGACTCGACTATAACACTTCAATCGTTATTTACGCTACAATAACGTGCGTAGGCGTGTTCAGCAGATTTTACAGTTTGCTTTTGTGGTACCACATGTATATACGCGTATATAATATGTTTCAAGACAATTTATTATTCGTTTTATACATTCAAGTTCACTTCATCGGCAACTGCAATAAACGATAGAAAAAAAAAATAATGTATAACTTAAGTGTATCCGGGAAAACGTTAATATAATATAATTGGTTTTTTCGACGTTTCCTTGCCCATCGACGACTCTTGAGATGTTTTGTGTGAACGTATTTTGGAAAGGAAAAATAAGCGCCTTCTATTATTTTAATAGAATACGTTGATATTTACCTACCGTAATAAATACCTTTTGTTTTCTAAGAACCATCAGTTTCGTAAGAGTCTATAAATTTATAATTACGTAGTTTTAAAAAAAATCATTTTAAAACTGTTACGAGTTGAAACGTTTCGTAGGTGCTGCATTGCTTTTTCTTCCGCTTCTTCGAAAATTAATTAATTATTAGGTATTTTAGTTATTGGTTATTATTTGTTATGACGGGTTATGGGTACAAGGGTTAAATTGCCAAAATGCGCTACGCTCCAACGAGAAACATTATTAAACGCTGCTGTACATGGGGTAGGTTTTCAAAGGGTATAGACATAATTAACCGATACTGGTAACTATTTAATATCCATTTCACCTATTATAGACGGATTTAATATATATTTTTAACTATTTTATACCCAGCGTACGCATAGGCGATAATCTGCAATAATCTGAATTTACAGTTGGCAGCACACTCTGGATAAAGAAAAATCCAAGACATTATTCATTTTTGACTAATTTACAAATATTATTATAACTACTAATTAAAATCAAAAATGTATCACACTATAATAGTGCAATTTGCAAATAAACTATTTGCAATTAATTACATGTTAATCAATAATTGTGTTGTATACAAGAAGTATCAATAAATATCAATAAGTTGTATAAAAAAATGTACACAAAATAAATAAAAGTTTTAAAAATAATATTAAAATACAATAATTCCATATGAGTTTACCTACTAAGCTATTAATATACAAACTTTACCTCAAACCAATGTGGACGTACGAAATCCAGTTATGGAGTTCCGCAAAAATCTCAAACATAAACCGCATACAGCGCTTCCAATCCAAAACCCTTCGTGCTATTACAAAAGCACCTTTTTACGTAACTAATCAGTCCTTACACAATGATCTTGCCATCCCGCCCGTCCTCGACGTAGCTAGAACTTTTTACAGGCAATTCAATTTAAATGTTCAAAACCACATCAATCCCTTAATCAAAGGTCTTGCATCAGCAAATATACCTGGTAACCCCAGGAAAAGATTAAAAAGGCAGTGGTGTCGGGACCTACTAATCTAAAAACTTTAAATTGTAATATAATACTATTGTAAACCCCTATATGTATATACATAAGTAACTATCAAATTGCCTTTACTGAAAGGTTTCTTTAATCTGTTTCACTCAAGCCATTATTCTTTCATCACTTTTACTCATTGTTCTATTCTGTAACATATTTTAAATTATATAAATACAAAAAAAAATATAATACAATACAATAATTATAAAATAAGTTCTGATTATTATAATATTTTGATGGAGTATTTATCTTACATAGTCGTTGTAGAACAAGGAACCTCTATTAAAATTTTTCTGCACACTCTGTGAAAAATACACGAAATGGTTTTCAAAATCATAATATATATGGGTCATGGATGCTCGACACTTAAGAGTATATGGTCCAGTAGTAAACACGCGTGTTACAATTTAATTTTTTTATTTTAATTTTGTTATTATGTGTCTTAAGTGGTATAGAAACTTTGGACTGTATTATGTAGTATCATTGACATAGTTTAATATTTATTTTTTTTATAATTAATATTTCACTTAATAAAAATTGACCCGTCGTTTTTATCAAACATTTGTGATTTCCAACATTATTATAGTTACATTCGTAAATTAATCTACACAATTCACTATGGTAACAAAAATATTAAAATATTTTGTGTCCCAGGCACGTTTTAAAACTGCTAGAAGTAAATTCGTTTGTGTTATTTTTTCTATAATATACCGGAATAATGTATATGTTCTAATAATAAGAGTTTTCCGATAATATCAAATTCTAAGAACTAAAACTGACCTTAAGAATTAAGTAAGTTGATTTTTAAATGACTAATTACAAGAAAGTATTTTAATGCATGTTCGTTAGTTTTTAGTTATTACAGTTCTTTAGGGTATTTGATGCACAATTAGGGTCATAACCCACTCTTCTTTGCGGTGGTTGACCATTCTTGAAATTTTTCCGTAACTCTCCATAAATGATAATTATTTCTTCTTCTCTTATACCTAATTATTTTGGGTCGATCATCCTTCTCCTAAACCTTCACTCGTCTCGATTTTCCCCTACGCACAGCTCTCATATCATTTTTAATCTTATCAACCATCTCTTTTTTAGTATTTCTCTTCCTCTTTTCCCTTTAACGTTTATTTTCATAATCACTCTAAAAAAAAAAAAAATACAAAAAAAAAAACAAAAATTTAATAAACATAAATATATACAAATATTTAACTTAAAAATATCTTCATTTGAAAGATAATTGAAAATAAAAGTATATTCTTGCTTTTATCTTAAATGTATAAAATTGTATAAAAAGTTATTTGCAATCATTAAGAGTACTAATTCTGGATGAAGATAATATAATTGTTAGGCCCTCGAAATAAAATTATATATACGTGATTACACGTCGTTTCCACGGGTATATCGAAAATAATATCAACTACCAACACAATCGTCCATGTAATAATTATTATTACTAGGAGAAGAAAAGGAAAAATAAAATAATAACTCTTTGGCCCAACCCTATTGTTGCTTCTCTTCCGACCACGGCGGTTGTCTCAAACGCAGTAGTTGTCACCGATTGCACGTTAGTCATAAAGATATTGTATAATAATTATTACATTGTCATACTTCAGTTGTCTTTTCCCCGTTTATTTTATGCCGATTGTGGCACTCCTATTTCTATAGTTTTTTATATATTTATTATATTATTTTAATAAAATCCTATTAGCTTTCCATTGTTTTAAAATTATTTAATTGTATTTAAAACATAATCGTGTTCTTTATCGACATTTAAATTCAGTAGTTTCATACTTTAGTTTTGTTTCATTTGATATTCTAAACCGTATTTACGTATTATTACAATACAGCAACGGTGGGATTGGTCGTCTCAATAGATCAATACACTATATTTGTTTAATTATTATATGCTGCAGTTTATATTAATAATGAAGTAAGGTTACCTGTAGTAATGTTATGTAGACATATTCATTCCCGAACAGAATAATCAGAATAATTTTAATTATATACATTAAGGTGTATCGATGCGTCCGAATGGCGTTGACCGTAAAAATATAAAATAAAAGTTATAAATATGAGCGTAATAAACGATTGAAATTTGAAAGTCTTACGGTACGATTTC
Organism: Sipha maydis; assembly: GCA_034509805.1. Classification (NCBI taxonomy): domain Eukaryota; kingdom Metazoa; phylum Arthropoda; class Insecta; order Hemiptera; family Aphididae; genus Sipha; species Sipha maydis. The sequence continues at coordinate 254,999 of JASXSY010000670.1, read as the reverse complement.
AAGCGAGCGAAATCGATTTGCTTATTCACGTGGTCATGCTGTTATGATAGGTTCGATCTTGTGAAATTTTTAAAGAACAAGTCTATCGCGACTGATTAATGGATTCATTTCTTCTTCCAGATATTGTGTTGGATACCGAGCATACTGGATATCTATCGTAGACGTTAACTCCAGAGGTACGCTCAATACATGTCGTGATGTAACTTAGTTACTCGTACATATTTGAATAATTAAATTGCTCAAACGAATAACCAAAGACATTTTAAAATAACTAACTCGTTGAAAAATATACGGACTCTTATTCCATCTAAAAATCATTGAATATGTTAAATTTTTCTGTTACCATTCGAAGGTTCAAAATCTTTTGGTTAAACATTTTAAAAGTTTGTCATCATCACTTCCCGTTAAGACGCGATTAAAATAATTATAATCAACACAATTTTTAAGTGTATTCATTAGTTATAATTCATAACTTGTGAATCACGTCTCGTAGTTTTTGTCCAAATTCTACATTACATAAAATCTCGAAACGTATAAATAATTTTGTTTACATTTATTACAAAATATGTTTTAGGTTTAGTCGATTAATGTTCGTTGTCTTATGGATGAAATTATTTTACATGGTTATAGATTTAAGACTTGAAAAAAAAGATTCATGGCCTAAAAACAGTTTTTAGGCCATGAATCTTTTTTTTTCAAGTCTTAATTTCATCCATGTACAGTTACTGTCCCAATCAAACCTAAAAAAAAAAAAAATTACGCTTATGCCATAAAATCATAAAAACGATGCTTTATTTCAAACAAAATGTTTGTTTACGTGTGTTACTTATTTTTATTAATCTTAATCTATAGGTAATATGTGCGATTGCAGCAGACGATTTTTCATTTGGGATTACGTATGGTATGGATTTTTTTTTTTTAAGTTCTCGAACAATGTTCCTAAATTGAAGGTGGATCAACGTCTCCGTGGGCACCTAATTTCATGCGCATCACTTGCAATACAGTATAACTACTACTTCTAGTGAGTAAACCATAAACGTTTGTGAAAAACGAAACTAGTATGTGCGCGGGCGTATGTGTACAAAAGAGTTGAGTAAACCATCCGCCCGATATAATGTAGCTATTACAATATTTCGCTGTACATACGTTTACCGAGACCATTTGCTTTCACCAGCGGTCGACAGTATCAGTTGGGTGTGTTGGTAGGACCGCATATGCGATTTTTATTTTTTTTTAATCACTTTAATCTATGTGGCCAGGCATTCGATGCGTCGCGTACACACGTACGTTTAGATGTTTATCGATGGATGTGCGCGTTCATGATTAGACTTAAATATCTGACGTACTCACCGCTACACTAATAAATATTTATAATATTTTTCGTAGTATTGGTGGTTTGCTCTGTTATTGATCGCTTAAGATGTCCAAGAGTTTCGGAGAAGTAACATGTTAGTAGTGTAATTACGGTATACGCATGGAGAAAATACGATTCGTATATGGGGTGGAATTAAATTATAATCAGGAACAGGAACTTCGATTGCAATTATTTAAAAATTATTGAAAATACTTGAAAATAGCTAAACTATAATTCTTACGATACATTTATAAATATAGATCAATTAAATCATTATCACACTGTTGTTATTTATTTAATTTTTTTATTTTTATGTTGGGTATAACGGTACAATAGGTTTGTAAAGGGCTGTATTTTAAAATCTGCCCCCAGACGGCATATTCGATAACCCGGCATTGTGTTCATATGTGAATCATGTATTCATATTATGGGTGTAACGCACTTCTATAGTCCGCGATAATGGCGAGGTATATTCATTATTGAAATAATATAATAGTAAACAAAACAACTGGACGTACGGTACGACGATGATGATAATAATAATTTAAGAGAGTGTGTATAAGAAAGTCATGTGATTATATGCATATACAAATGTATGTATATTGAATACAGTTTTCGTTGTCATTGTGTACACTGAGCACGCGTACACTATACGCTTTACATATATATAATATACAAATATATATATTAATGTAATGCAATGATGGCTTACGTGACTGGCACAGTCTAAGACGTGCTTTGTGTTTATGTGTGTGTGTGTGTGTGTGTGTGTGTGTGTGTGTGTGCGTGCGTAAAATAGGTGTAGGACAGATGACAGAACTGGTTTCTCTAAACCTATACAGCAAATAATGTGTGAGCATGATGTATTATAATTAGTATATTATATTGCTATACCGTCGAAGATCGTTTGCTGTTGCACGTTGGGACATTTCAAAACCATCGTCGATCAATCAGCGATTGTAAATGCACATATGACGACAATATCATTACCATTATCCTGCCTATGATTGTTTGCGTGCGAAAAATACATACGTTGGTGTTGAGGAATAAAAAAAAAATAAGATAAGTCGTTCAACAGAACAGTTCTATTGCAATGGAATAGAAAAAATATATAAATATTTATGCAAATGGAAACATAAACAATACATTATAAGATTTTCGATAAAAAAAAAAATTGCTATAATGACAATACGGACAGTGAAGTTTCATTGTGAACGTTTTCTTCGGACGTAACAGTGATTTTTATTAGGAGGATGGAGGTTGGAATTATATTTTCAATCGAACGCGGCAGTGGCACAACTACCCGGATCATGTTAAACTATTTTTAAACGAATTTTAATGTGGACCAGTCTAGTAGTTCTCTCGAACGCTAATGATTTCGGCGACATAATTTAGGCTCGTTAATATTTGACACATTTCAACAGTTTTCTCCAACACGTAGGTATGATTCTGAAAAAATTTATTTAAAACTAATATTGTATACGTTGTCAGTATATTTTGTTTTATTGTACAATATTACTATTATTAATATTATTCCCTTCTGGACCACGCATTGATTTTATCGTTAGCAAAGCACTCTGTGTACTTGGTTTGATAGGTGTCATTCGTCGAACTTTGATTTCCTCAAATATTTTACTGTGCTTTATTGCTCTTTAGTTAGGACGCTACTAGAATACGGTACTGCTGTTTGATCTTCATATACCTTAAGTGACATGTGACGTCTGAAGAAAGTTTAGTACCGTTTTCTAAATCTTGCTAGTTATCCCCTCGACATTTCCCATCCACCCCACGAATATAGTCATGTCAACGATTTTATAAATCTTAGATCTTTAACTGAATACGGCATTATTTCCAGTGGCCATTTAACCGATATAGACTTATAGAAAGAAATGTTTACGCACATTGTTTATTAAAATGACTTGACTTTCATGTTTCTGGTGTCACCAGAAGGAATTGTTTTACTTACCAGTAAGATATATAAAAGTTGCGAGATATTCCCCTCTAGTAAGAATGATGTTAATTGTAATAATCAATACTATTTTTGAATCTAGGCCTACTTCATTTCATAATATGAAATGAAGTAGGCCTAGATTACATATTATGTTCTCTAATTTTAAATATAGTTATTTATGTTTAATTAATTCAAACGTTAATTTTTATGTAAATTAATTATTATTCCGTTTCCTTTAACTAATTTATTATGTTTATATCATAATGCTATGTAATTTTCGGTACTGTAATACTGTTATCAAAAGCCGTATGTCGAATAAATCTTATAATATAAAAAATGTATAATATAATAAATTATTATATATGCTAAATTATCTTAACTACATTACCTGTCATCATGCCATTATATTTGCATTGATGTGTAGGTCGCGAACGGTTACAATGTGTTTTCAAGTGAAAATATTGTAGATTTTCTACTCGACGACATTTTCCTTTACACGGACAGTTTTCAAAGAACCATCGAGGTCGTTAAATAGAGGTTTGTACCATTATTGCGTGGTTGTGAGATCTGTCTGTTTTTTCATGCGTGAATTCATAGGCTTTCTTTTGTTAAAAGCTGCACATTCGCGCTTTCAAAGGGGCACGACGATGGCATTATACAACAATGTATGTACCGTTGCGTCGGTGCAGCAGTAGCAGCGTCAGGCGACGAAGGTACATAACAAGCCCAACGTTATGTGCGCGCACCGAGATTAAAGATTTATTCCCAGAGACCGCGATAGAAATTTCAGCTTCACCGCCGACCATTGTGTGCCCATCAGAAAAAAAAAAAAACGCTTTTGGTATGGTAGTGACTACCGCGGAAACATGTGTGTGTTTAAAATATATTATAATTAGTATTATTATTGTTATTATATACGTACTGCCATTATATGCACACGTTGATTATCTCTTGTTATTAGTACACCTGCGGTTCTTTATGCGCTATATCGTGTCTGCGGTATGTGTATACGTTTGCGTATTTTAACGATGCACGTCGTAGGGATTAAACTTGGAGGGACAATGCAAGGACATTAGGTCCTCCTTCTTCTCGCAGCACTTAAAAAGCGCCCCATTTAACGTTTTTCCGAAAGATTCATCTCGGAAATGTTGAATTCTTTGGTCAAACTAATCGCCCACATTGATAAATGACTAATTGATTACAATGGATAAGGCTCCGAATTTTATGTATTTGTATGCTTTTGCATATAAATAACTACAGAACTGAATATAATTATAAAAAAATACCCCATCAACATAATATTTAATACGTAATAAGTATTTTTATTTCAATTTTCAGTTATGTAAATATGTATATCTAGTTTAAAATCCAAATAATATAATAAATAATACAAACAGTCTTTTTAACATATATATTATTAAAAAAGGTTAAATAATTTTTGTAATTTGGAAACAACGAAATTTGAGTACGACGATTTGATTGTTAGCAAGTCTCTTTAAAGGGCGCTGTAAGCGAATTCGACTTTGTTACCGAATGATAACCACTACACCGTAACACTCCGAGCAACGTACGTTCACGCACGTACTGTGTTTAACGATCATGTGATGAAATATACGTTGAAGCGAATGCATAAGTATAAATTTGTCCATAATCGCCTAGATCGTTACTCATAAGTGACATCTCTAGACCCTATAAAAGAGTGAATTTCATACATAATTTTACAGTATACTTTTATGTATTTTTTTTAGCGTCGTATAAAAAAATAAATAATAAAAGTTTGAGAAAATACAAAGGCCATAGAGGGGAAAGGTGGTTACCACCTGAAGACATTCGTGGTACACATACAGATCAATGCGTACGCACGTAGTAGTGGATCTTGGATTTTTTCATGGTAGGGGGGTATAAAATATTTTCATACATAATTTGTATATTAGTTTTATTTTACTAATTTTACAAAAAAAAGATTTAATTTTCATGATGATGCCATTGAAATTACTTCATCGGGTTTTACATGTATTTATACTTGTACAATCAAGTCTTAATTAAGATGATACTGGTCATAATTAATAAACTTTTTTTTAATCCAGGGTGATCTATCTGGGAGGAAAATATAAGCAATGGATTAAATGAACCGTCGTCGATCAGTTTAATAGTTAAATGTATAATTCTCATTGCTTGAAGTAGGTAAATATTTAGGCAATGACAACGATTAACGGTTATTAATTGACGGAAGATTATATAATTTGTTCTTGAAAAAAAAGGAAAAAATAATAAATTTTTTTTTAAATAACTTGAACATCGTTACAAGTCGCATATGAATTGGTATGGTTTTGATTGAAAGACATATTTCCTCTTCGTATCATTCCGAAAAAATAATTGAAAAAGAAATAAGAAAAAATACGAAAACAGCAATTATTTTTCAGCGCACAGTGGTGGTGGATGTATTAGGTCTACACGAACGCGAATACGCATCCAAAACAATTAAAAATCAAAAATAATACATAACAGTCGATAGTATATGATTAGGATAAACATATGGCCGTCATTGTTGATTACGTTTCGAAAAATGATAAGGTTATTTCACATATTCAAACACCATACGTACACACTCGGTCATTATATGTGCCTATTTATATTTTAACGTTTTTTTTTTCTGGGGTCAAAAGCACTGAAATCGCCATAAATTATAATAGCGTTCTGCGCGTAGTTGTTGTCATCTAACACATATGCATAGTTCTGCGGCACCACGACATATCAGCGGGTGCATGAAAACTCCTACATAAGTATTCTTTTTTTACTGTAAACTCCACCAGAAAAATAAAACAGGTAAAATTGGGTTCATGTAAACTTCGCCACTGAAAAAATCAGGTAAAATTGAGTTCATCAAAACTCCGCCAGTGGAGACAATCAAGTATATATACTCGTGTGGCGGGTGTGTGTCCGAGATTATGACTAACACTCTCGGACCGCCTGGTTGGCAGAATTTTTATCGGAACACCCATAGGTTCTGCCATGTCTCGGGGAGGGGGGATGGCAACCTCTCTCCAAAGGCAGTTGTTTCCTGTCCAAGTAGAGAGACTGCCCGTGGCCGGGTTCGAACCAGTGACGGTACGTATCGTAGCCGACGTTTAGTCCACTCGGCCACTCCGTCCCACAGACAATCAAGAAATAGTATAAAAATCATAGTAAATAATCATAAAAAAAATCATAATAAATAATAATACCTAATAATCCAAAATATATAGTTATGTCATGGATGTAAACTAAAATTATGTGATACAATTTGTAAATATTGTAAGTCCAAATATTACTCCATTAGTGTACCAATTTATAGCATCTTGTAACATTGTCATTTTTTTTTTAGATTCTGAACGGAGTGATGGAATCTATTGGTTTTACAATGATGTGTTTTTTTTTTTTTTATTTTTTTATTTTTTATTTTTTTTTTTTTTTTTTGTATCTGACGACACCTTTTTTGGCAGTAAAAATGCTTTGATTTGCTTAAACAGCAACTTTTCTGAAAGAAAAGTGAATGTATATAATACTTTGTCAAGTCAAAAATCCAACATTTCAATACTTTTTAAAAAAATCGAAAAAAATGATAAAAAAATTACGAAAAAACGGGAAAAACGCATAAGTTGCAATTAGACTAAGGAAATAATTCGTCTTAGACTTCTGCTTAACTTGACATCCATTTTCAAAACGTTCCACTAAATGTGTTATTTTCATGTGCAGATTCGTTTTCAAATCAAAAAAACCATTTTTCGAAAACGTTGATTTTTCTTTTATATTATTTTTTTTTTTTTTTTAGATTCTGAACGGAGTGAAGAATGTATTGATTTTACAATGATGTGTGTGTTTTTTTTTTTTTTTTTTGTGTCTGTCGACACGTTTTGGGGCAGTAAAAATGCTTCGATTGCCTTATGTAGCAACTTTTCTGATAGGAAAGTGAATCTATTTGGTACTTTGGAGGGTCAAAAGTTAAAAATTTCCAATATTTTTTAAATGCGACGGGAAAAACCATAAAAAAATTTGGGAAAAACGGGAGTTTTTACGCAAAACCAGTTTTCGACATAATCAAATTTTTTATTTTGCTATAACTCAAAAACTAATCGATGTAAATACTTGAAATTTTCACCAAATGTTTAGATTAGCGTTCTCTATACACCATTAAATTTTCAAAGTATTTTGACTTTTATTGAGCTATTTATAGACAATTGAAATTTTCAATTTTTTTAAGTATTTTTTTTTTTAAATAACGATAAAATTAGGTTATCTATAAGCTACTCTTCAAAAATCTTTAAAAAAAATTTCTACCGGAATTAGAGGAAAAAATTTTATGACTGTTTGAAATTTAAATATTTACGAAATTGCATAAAATAGCGATTTATTCTCAAACGATTTTAAATATTTGTTATAATTCAAAAAGTATAAGTCGCAGATTTTTGAAATTTCTACCAGCTGTTAAGATTGGTATTTCCTTTATGTCATATTTTTTTCAAAATATTATATTGATTTTTAAGCCACTTATAGGCATTTAAAATATTCGATATTTTTACATTTTTTTTTTATAATCGGTGATAAAAAAAATTTGGCTCGTATAAAATACTTGAAAATTTAATAGAAGATTCCACAGAAGTAGTTCTTAAAGTCATTCAAAAATTATTAAAATCCATAGGCACAATTTTTTTTATAAGCGTTTGAACAGCGCATATTGACATAAAATTACATGTAAAATATAATATAATGTATAATATTCTAGACTGACAAAGATATCGGTTTTTTTTAAAATGCTCTAACTCAAAAACGAAAAACTGCAACAACTTGAAATTTTCACCAAATCTTATATTGACGTTTTCTATACATGGTTAAGTTTTCAAAGTATTTTGACATATTTTGACTTATTTATAGACAATTTTTCTAAATTTTTCGTTTCAAAATAAAATATACTTATTACAATATTTATAAATAACAATGTATTATATTCTAGACTAACATATCATCTCCGTTCAGAATCGTTTTTCGTATACAATGATACCTATCATTGAATTTCAAATTTAACAAATCCATTATAATGACCTATCCTATGAAGAGTCGCACTCCACCCCCAAGTGTACAGGAGAGCGAGGCCCATCCGGTTTTTTTTTTTATTTAACTTCTCGTGTAGATAAATAAATAAAAAAAAATGTATAAAATAAAAATCAAAATTTTCGAAAAATGGTTTTTTTGATTTGAAAACGAATCTCATTACTTTTTCTCTACGGATCGTGAATAAATTATAGTTTCTCGATTTACCAAATCAAACAGTGACAAAAGCTCACACTGCGGTCCACTGGTAGTAGGAACGACGATCGATTGATGAACAACAACATTTTAATCAGTCACCTTTTTACTTCAAAATCTCGAAACGAACGTAGGAATGCATATCCGCAGTAGAGCCTGATTTCCAACGAATTATGAGGGGTAATATTAATTCAAGTTGTAATAGTAATATTCACATACACACGTAATATTAATATAATTATTTCCTCTGCAGTCTGAAAAAAAGTGCAATCAGCATCGAAACCGTTTATGCACGTATTAAAGTATACCACACAGCCCTCCGCGGTACTGTTAATGTGAAATCACTTGCTCGCGAGTAAATAATAAATCTTTTCGATCGTTCCGATTTGTGCACGAGTTTTTTTTTATCGTGCACGCATCACAGGGAAAAGTATTTATTTTTTTCTTCTAATCATACATATGCAGTGTTGCATGAATATTGTTGGGTGTTTATCACTTGGTGTAGTGCGCAGGTCTTTTAATATAGGGGTATATTATGCACAAAATGTGTCTAAATAGTTCCGTTGATATACTGTGTTGTATCACGCGAGGTATATTTTCAATTTATATTAGAAAAATTAATAATAGTACAGATAAACTTTATCATTATGATAGTATTTTAAATGTATGGTTCTATTTTATTATTTTATTATTTTATTTATCAATTTTAAAAAACACACAAAAATAAATTACAATTCGTTGTATATACGTATCCCTCTTCTATTCACTTCACGCGGGCGTTAATATAACATGCAGGTCGCATGCACACAAAATCGTCGAATGCCACCGCTTTATAATATATTATTCTAAATGCCTTTTTTTTTTTCATTTCGTTTCGTTTTTTTATTTTCTAGTATTGTTTCGTTGCGCAAACTTTACTCGAAACCGATTTTCCTCCGGTGCATACGCGTGGACACGGAATGTAGGTTTTTGTTGGCTTATGTATTACCGTATATTAAAAAAAAAAAAAAACTTAAACAAATTGAACAACTCTTGTAAACTTCACGTGAAAACTACATACGAAGCACCTAAAATAAAAGTTAAAAAATATGTCGATTAATTCTTATTTGTCGGAAACAGCCTTTCGCTAAAAAGTTTATACTCCTTGGCCTCACGGACAACGACAACGTAATATAAGATGCACTCGACACTTTTTACAATAGTCTACCAAGAATTTAACAGGCAGTAAAAATATATATACTCACAAGAACTTCTTCAATTGCAATTCTTTTTTTTTTTTCTAGTAATTTTACACAAAAAAATCTTAAACATCACAGTTAAAAATTTTATAATTTTGATATTTTGTAGTGATATCGTGGAAAGGGATTCACCCTCACGAATCACGTACGGGATTGTACCTATATATCAACGTTCATTCGCCCAGCAAGAATCTAAGAATTTTTCGCTATCACTTGATCAGTCGCAAAAGCATTTATGTAAATAAAAATATAGAATTAAATTTTATTTTATTTTATCATTTATTCATTTAACCATGAATTAAATAATTTTCCACGAGGTCTTCATGCTACGTGCATAGGTACAACTAGGGTTCTATTTTCGGGAGGGATAATTTTTCTATAACTTTGAAAAATGACTCTCTACTTTTTAATTTATATCTATACATATTTTATAGAAGATGAATAAATATTTGGGGTGTTCAGTCGTTCTAGCTTCCATTTAATTGCACATATATCTAAATATTATATCAAATATTTATCTTTATATACAATACCGTTAAATGGTATTTCAAAAATGATTTCAACGTTTTACAAATGACACTATAAATAACTCAACAGAGGGAAAATATTCGAATTCATCCGTTTACCGATTTTTTTTATTTTTCGTTATCTTATAAATAATTATTTTTTCGATTATTCATACATTCTACAGCCAGTTTACATCTATAATCACTTATTGATTTTAAAATATATTTTTTTGTTTCTTTAAAGAAAAAGAATCCCTCTAATACAAAAACTTACGAGTCTAGATTATCTATTTATTCTCTTCAAGTTATAGTCATAGTATACTATATGAACAATATGCATCCTCCATCCCTTTGGAACAACGTAATGGAGCCTGCATGTAGTTAGTATTCTTTCAAATGTACGCCACGGTCGAAACTGCGAGTACGTAATCTTTAGCGACGGTACACGTTTTGCAGTAAATCGAAATCGCCACTTCGGCTTTGGAAAAAAAAAAGAACAAAAAGGAAAGAGTGAAACGAGGCGAGCACATAATTATAATGACCTGACGACGTGACTACAAGAGCCTATCTCTCTTGACCTCATTACCGATGCAAATAATAAACAGAACGGGAAATGGGAATATATTGTAGTACATTAGCAGAAAAAACGCAATCGCTACCGCGTACCGGTAGCAGACGACTCACGGAAATAACACCGGAAATGACAGTGAAACGAAAAACTGCAGTACGGCATCGTCCGACGGACCAAAAAATCGGCGTCAACATCATCATTATCTCCGTTGTATTCATTCATAGCACAATCGGCGTACGTATTATACAGCAAAACCTCGTTATAACGGAACACGTGTAAGACGGAAATATCTTCAAGACCGAAAACAAACGCAGTGGTGTTTTAAAAATATATTGAATTCACCTAGCTCTAAAGCGGAACATCTCCATTGACCGGAAACGTAAACATTTCCGTTTCAATGAAAACAAAATTATTATAAAACGTTACTACATTTTGTTATACATTAAAACCTTCTTATAGTAGTATAAAATAAGTAATATATAATATAATATAAAAGTCGAATGTGTACATAATACATGATAATACATAAATACGTGTGTATTTATATTATAACTTATGAGTATATTATACAGATTAATCGGAAAAAAAACCCTAAATAAATAAATAAAATTGTGAGTTAAAAATCATAGAAATAATTTCATATGCTTATTTTGGTATTTCTGTAAAAATACATGTTTGTTATTTTAAAATAATATCATTTAAATCCGTGTTGGTTCTATTTTATTATTATTATAAATACGCAGATGTTGAACAACCGATACACCCTATGTCTCAGGAAACGAACGTTCGATCAGCTAAATGTCTATATCTATACCCCCACATAGTATCCCACAAAAACTCGCCGTGTAATTATGTTTGGTTTCCAAAACGAGATTAATATTATCATATATTGTGTTCTTGCAGGAAGGAGAGGTCAGTATCGATCGTTTTACTCAGTTAGTACTATAACGTTCGCATCAGGCACTTAGTTTATTGTTTTTCGTTTTTATTTATATTTCTCGTGTTAATCCCAAAAATTTGTTCGCATTACTCGCACCGATATCAGTCGGTTACATAGACTACCGCTCGAGACCGTATATTGTCGTGTATGGCTTCGTATAGTAGGTACATTGGACCCGGATTAAAGTCATCGTTTAACCCTCCTACGTTTCCAAAATGTACTATATTTAATTTTTATACATCTTGATTACACCCATCTCGTTATTTTATCTATATTATATTCTAATAGTAATAGTGCAGTACAGTTCGTACCCAACCCGCGAAGATATTTTATGTGACTAATTATACAATTTGAAAAACATACATAATATTCCATAGAAGTTTAACGATTTTGCAAATACGATTTATTTTTTTATTTTTTGTTAATGTGTAAGTGTTTTCAAGTATGGATTCCAAATATACAGTCATAATAATACTTAGAATTATGTATAATTAATGTTCAACAACTATTTTTAATGTGTGATTTGTGATTGTATTTTATTCATTAATAATTAAAGTCTAATTATTCAGATCCTTAAAATTAAATGGAAGTGAAAATTCGTGAACTTTAATTTATTTTAACTAATTTTGTAAATTTCGTTCAAGAAAAGATTTATTTTCAAGAAAAGCCAAATGCAATCGCCGTTTTCATTTTAACGTATTTTAAAGCAGAGAAATCTTCATGAAAAAGTTTTAAATAAAATTGTAAAATATTATTTAGTTTTTTTTTAATTTATCAAAATAAATTGAATTGGTTTTCAAATAAATTATAGTGCAAGTCGAAGAGAAATAATGACATAAAAAACTCGATTACCACTTTGAAATTAATTATTAGGTACACAGTATATAAATATATGTTAAATAAACTTTATTATTTTAGTAATTTAAAGCGGCAGATTTGTACGGGTTAACAAGTGGTAAACGTGCAAGTATGCCCAAGCTTGTGGCACACGCGAATGGATATAACCGATGATCGTAACTCCTAATTTATAGTTACGGAAATCTCGACTAAATGAAATTTACCAAGAATAGAAATAATTTGGTCCAATCAAATGTGTAATGATGTTAAAATCGTTATTAAATATGGGTGTATTGATGTTTTGAATGAAAATGTATATTGTAATGCGAACGCGCGCACTGAAAGGGTTAAACATTTGAAAATGATCAAAAAACATGCACTTCATTAATTATTTGATTTTCTTCTAACTTATCCTATCAGTTCAATCCGAGTTCACCGAATGAAGTATGTTAGGTTAACATTTGAGCAAAAAACACGCAGTACTGCATTCATATTTTTGATGTTTGCTAGAAAATTTAAATCACGAACATTTTCGAACGAAATGCCGTGCACACAGTATAGATACATAATATAGTATATATTCATATTTATATGCATAAATATAAACATATTATAGTATCTGAAAATTATTTCAATACCGTATCGAATTGTCGTCGACGCCAGTTGTGCAACGCATTGTTTTCTGATTATGTTTCAATTGAAATATTCTTTCCTCGATTTGCAATAATTTACGATGTATACTCGAAGAGCACACTCAATAAAAGTATATGACTTAGGTTGGAAAGACAATATACAAATCCGGATAAATCTTGAATGCAGGTTCATCGCTATCCTTACCCCTCTGGCCGTCTGCGGTTTTTGACGTATACAACCGTTTTCGGTGCACCAATCTATCATGTCCAGCTATGGATTACCAAAAAACTATTGCAATATCCAAATAAACAATATATTTATACTGCCCGATCGACGCATCTACATACATTTTATGCGTAGGTCTTATTATTTTATTCTTGACAATATTGTTGTATAATTTTGTTCGTAATAATGTCGGAAAATAATTAAGAGTCTGAACTTCATACGCGAATCGATATTTTTCGTAGCGTCATTATAATGCATAGGTATACCTATATATCAATATATAGAAGAAAAAATCTATGACATTTAATTATTAATTCTTAACTAATGGAAGCGTGTTTAACGAACACTAAGCGTATACCTACATCGTCCGTGGAACATCGCACGACAGCATGTGTTTATTCTTCCGCTACACTCGTACTTCAGACGAATACATTTTTAAATAATTTAAACAATATAGCTGCTACACTATATTAATGCATTTGAATAGTAATACAATACAGGGTGCCTATGTGACAGTTTAACACTTAGTATATTGGTATTGAAAAAATGTTTTAGTAATACGACCAACTCGTACAATATATAGCACAAGCATTATTAATTAATAATTTCACAATATGAATGCTTATCGAGATCAAGAAAAAACAAAATATTAAAAAAATCATCATTTATAGGCAGCAATGATCACTTTTACATCTCGTGCAGTCTTTAAAGTGTCTTAATATATGATCATAATATTAAACCTTGTCCTTATCGTTATTTTGAACTGTTGGTAAGTTCCTGATGACTCCTAGTAATCTAGTGAACTAACAGCTTATAATTTTTCAGTAAAATGCTTTTTTTCTTTAACGTCATGAATAATAACAATTTATAGACGTCATTTAGGCATAAGCGCAAAATTATATATTATATTGAATATCGTATTAAAGTAGAATTAAATTATAGCAACTAAAATTAATTCGTACCGAATGTCTATTAACATATATACGTAAATACATATTTGTTTTTGCGGAATAACGGAATAACACGAGTTATATATTGTTATATATTATATATTGAAACTATAAATGTTTTTGTCCGAAACGTACATAATTTAGTGTTTGTCCCGGTTTACGGTATAATAGAACTGAGAATCTTTAATTAAAATTATAAATATTCAATCAACTGCTTATGCAAATGTTATTGAAAATAAAAAAAATTTTCTACGAATATCGTTAAAAAAAAAAAATTGGTTCACTAGGTCAGAACTGTGTTATCTTCGAAGCATTTGGCGCTCATTGCACATTTTCGCAAATCGTTAGTTATAATCATTATCACATTATAATCAATATGATATCACGATTTGTAATTTTATAACGTACACATATTATATATTGTATAATAATTATTTATAAGTGTTTAAACGCCAGATTCGAATTTTTTTTCTCAATGAAATACTATTGATAAGACAAACACGCTCTCCGGTGCTGATAACGTTGAACAAAAACAATTTCAGTACTACAGAGAGGTCAACATTTACCAAAACACGTTCCCGATGGTACAACTACGTACGTTATAATATTCTGTTGAAATGTAAAAAACAAGATGCATCGAACACGATTTAAACTTGTTTATTAAGCTCGTTGTAATGATAAAATGCTTTTCTTTTCGTTATGGTATTCGTTTTAAAGCTACTGCGGTAAACACAACAAAATATGTTTTGATTTTCTCATTCTGTTTAAAGGTGGAATGTGTAGGCTAAATTAAAAATTAAAAATCTCTCAATAATATTGGTTAAGAGTATAATATTGTTGTATCGGAGTCAGGGCCGTCCTGATGATTTGCGGGGCATGGGGCAGAGTGAAATTGCGGGGCCTTAAATATCGAAAATGCCATTATCACGCATCAGTTGCATTTTGAAACTCAAATGTGCGCAAATAGACTTAAAAAATTTAGTACCCTGCACTTACAACAATATGAATTAGTAAATAATTTCATAACGCAACATGTCACATAATTAAACTTAATATAATAAATCCTGCCCTAGGGACGGCCCTGATCGGAGTACTGTTTTGATTCTAATTGCAGAGTTGTGGATGATATCAAAGTGTGCTTCGAAAGGGCTGTGATCCGAGCAGAGCTTAAATTATTAAATTACACACTTGATCCGTACATACACACACGTTTTATTTTTTGCCACCCAAGAACTGCATACAGTATAGTTAATTATTATAACATAATATTATATCATATGCCGTGTGTTAATGTTATACCCTACACTGTTAGATGCTGTATTAATTAATGACATCTGAACAAACAACCGGGTTGCAATGTACCCACGAAACGTTATTATATTTCATGTTGGTTTCAAGATTTCTTTTTTCACTAGTTAGTCAATAGTTAATTTAACAACAATAACGTAATACACAGTAAATATATATATATATATATATACGTGTTAAACTACACGTTGGTACGTAACGATTTATATCACTGCGGTGCAGCTGCAATGACGTAGCACATATCCATTGGTATTCTATGAATTATTATTATAAGACGTCTTGCTGCTATCACAATATCTTTATTTTGTCCGTCGTAACGTACGACGTGACTGTTTAAAAACTTAAAATAATTATTACAAAAAATATTAAACAATATAAAAAAAATTACATTTTTACGAAGTACCAACAAGATGGTTGCAGAGTGTCATGGTAAATGTCCAATCGGTATACTGGGCAAGGTTGGTATCTGGAAGCTTACAATCATTAATCCATCATCCACGCTTATGACTCATAAGAATCGAAAGGAATTAGGATAAATAAAATTCGTTAAAAACTATTTATTAATTGTAAAGATATTTTGAATGTGCCTTGTTGTGAAATGTACATAAATATAATTTCAAACTACTGTTTACCATGTTTATAGTTTTAACAAGTCGGACGCCAGATCTGAACTGTTAGTACGTTGTTATGAAATTTGTATCTTATGTATAAAATTTAAAAGAGATCATACATTTTAGCGTTTGAAAAACGATCTAGAGAAAATCTAATAATGTATGAAATATATTATTGATATATAAATTGAAGGTTTACAGAGAAAATCATCACCCTGATCTATAATTATTTATACTTTTGGATAGATTAATTAATCGCAAGTGTAATATTGAAAAAAACAAAAACTAAAAAATCAATAAAACATTCCTCGCTACAGCTAAAAATTTTGAATTCTAGTAATTTTTCAGCCCTGAGTTAGAAACTATAACGAATAAAATGACAATGATATTTTTTTTAAGGATAGCATTTATCCTACGAACGATGGAATATTCGAGTTCAAGCGAGTCCATATGTCGTATTTTTAAGCAAGATATTTTAAATTTATAAATTTTGAGTTTATGATAAAATTTTGCGAGTTTTCATTTATTCAATTTTTTTCATATGAAAATCAATTTTAGTCATATCAGAAAATACATTTTTAATTACTAAAAGTATATTTGTTCAAATTATTCAGCATACTGTTTACTACTGATTTTTTTCAAAAAAATATTATTTATAAGCTTCAGCAATTGAAAAACGTAATAAAAACTCTAGGATGTTAGTCACACGTGTTATAATACGAGTACAATCAACTTCCCCTCCTACTAATAATTTTGGAACTAATATTATACAAATTATTCTGGAACAAAATTTCAATGAATACTCGTGTATTATGTACGATCGAGGTATGCTTTTAAACATTTTAAACAAATTAAAATTTTCATATGCATAGTACTATCATGCAATTAAATATTTGATCTACAATTCGTGGTTTATTTAAAAGAACGACTCACTTGAAGTATAACATGTTCTACTGGTTAATCATGTTTAAAGGTTGATTCATTTTTTTAATTTAATTTAATTATTTTGTTTCAAAATCTTACGTTATTCATATTATTTTACATTATTACTATTAGTTTTAGTGGAAAACAAAGTTATTCGTTCAAAAGAAAAAAACAACTTTTACTTAGGTAAACGAAAAATAAATGAATAATAAGTACTTATAAAAACTACATAAATTACAACAAGGTAGCTGTTTTGGATAAATTTGGGATATAAAACTGATTTATTTTTAAAATTACGTGTATACAATTTTTATTTCTAGCTAATTTGTATTTATGACGGAATGCCCTTTTGGGTTATCATTTATATCAATCTCTTATATTTCAGTTGCTTATGATTATAAATCCCCATTCCCAATGTTTATGACTCATTACGACCGTAAATAAGTAATTCAGTGATTTGAAGTAACTTTCTACTTATTCATTATATATATATATATATATATATATAATTAATAATTATAATAAATAATAATATATATATAGGTGAATTTATAATATTAACTAATTAATAATAAGTACAATAATTGTAACATAATTATTATGTCATATTATACTCGTATTAATTCATTAATTTAAATTACTATTTCAAAATAAAATCTTTGAAAAAACAATGCAATGGCCAACATTACGTGAGGATTCCATTAATATAAATATCTTCATTGATATTATGAATTTTTATGCGATAAGTACTATTACTTTTATACACTTTTTGTTATAATTATAATAGTATTTGTTTATAAACACCAGTAAAAGGATTTAAAAAAGTTCAATTATAATGTTATGGATTCATTCAAATTTGTTATAAAAAATATTTGTTTTCTATCCACAACAACATAAGTGATAAATAAGTGTTATTGTTGGTAGAAGACAAATACGTCACTTCATATCTAACTATTTTTTTTTCTTTTTGAATAAACATATGCAAATTTTTTCTCTATATTTTTGAACAACTGTAAAACATTATTATCATAACTATATTGTAAATACAATTTTATAAATATTTCACAGAGTTCACGCCGTTATAAGTTATGTAAGTTTTGTTCTACTTATATTACAAGTAGGTTTGATAAAAATAAAAATTCTAACATGTTTTTAGTAGCCATAAAAAAAAATAACAGTTTAACCAAATGTTTTTTTATAAATATTTCACAATGCTTTTTTTACACATTTTTCTAAAGTACTTTACGTAATTAATAAATTACTTCATTAAGGAAATGGGTAAATAAGGTTTATTTGTAATAAATTGAAAGCAATGGATAATTAAATGTGAAACGATTTTTTACATATAATATTACATATTATGTTATTGTAAATAATTAAAAAAAAATCGAAAACAAAATTGTTTTGAGGTTAATATTTTTGAAATAATAATTAAATATTATTAACAATATAAATAATTAGTTAAAAATCATCATATACTTCAAATGGCAATATAATTTTTGAATTTTTTATTTTTTTATTTGGCTAGAATTAGTAATATTAATAATAGTTATAACTGTTATAATTATCAAATTGTCAAAAAAACAATATAAAAATTATATTGATATTATTAAAAATATTTAATGATTTTCATTCAGTTATTTATATTTTTAATTGTACTTTGTTAATATTTCAAGAGTATTAATCACAAAACAATAGTGTTTATTTATTTTTTAATCATTATTTAACTATTAATAATAGTAGTATAAATATAATATTAACTATTAATACTATTAGTATATTTTATAAAAACGATCAATAGAATTGAAAAGCACTGTTTGCTAAAATAATATATATTTTATGTTAAAATTGTTTCTATGAAATGAGAACACACCGAGGAAGCGTGATATCACTTAAGTTGTTTATTATTTATTTATTTATTTATTATTGTAGAGTTGACCAATCGGGAGGCTGATATAGCTTTCTAAACAGTATTGATTTATATGTACAAAAGGTGAACCTGTTCATGACGTTTTGCCTATAATTATATACTTATTGATGCGACAAAACTTTTAATCTCTCGCCCTAGACCGAAGAGGTCATTACACTTGAAACCCAGAGCCAGGGTCAAGTTGTTCACGTCTACTTGGAGAAAGGTTTTAATGCCCTCGTGCCAGTATACGACGAGACAGGCACAAGGTAAAGACATTTACGATATATTTATTAATTTGCGCTTATAGTGAGCCGGATTTGAAATGATTACGTGGCTTTTTTTATTTTATTTTTTGCAATTAACACTACGTCGAATATTATCTCGTAGTTAAATCTGAAAAGCCTCTCATGTATTGTATAATGCAATCGTACATCAGATCGTCGTATAACAGACACGCGATTTAGCCGTGTCATATTATTATGGACTCTCTATTACGTAGTTTTCAACCGTCGTACGATCATTACTTACCATGCGTTTGAAATGGTCTTGATAAGTAACACGACGATGGCTTGTTGGAATGGTTCGTCCGATCTTTTCCCGAAAGATCGTTTTCTTGAGTGATTTTTTTCCCCAAACCCTTTTTCCAAACCAACATTTTCAATCTTAATTTTTTCCCGAGAAAAAGGTATAGGTACTGTTAAAATTTATTGAAAATAAATATTTTTAACATAAATATGTCAAAACACACAGAAATATATGATTAAATAAAATTGATTAATGTAGATTATCGATATGATGGAGGTATGGAACTGTACTAAAGGCGCACGCATTGTCGTGGAGGCGTACCGAGATAATACAAGTGTTAACATTTGAATAGTTACTTTCACATCACAGGTGCCAACAAAAAAAGGTTGCAGAAATCAGCAACATTTTTGTAATCATCACGCAGCCAAAACTGATTATTTATTAAAACACTTATAGAAGGGCCGGTGTTTCAAAGATAAACAGAAAAATATATATTGATTTAAATATTTATTGACGAGAGTAGACTGTTATGACTGATATTTTTATATTGATTTCGAGTTTTATGACATATTACTATAATACGCAATGAATTAACGATTATTCTCCAAACCAAAAGTATTGGGCTTTACTGAGATCGAAAATGATGAATAAAGTTATTAAATAATGTATTGTTCGTCCGTTTTGGAAATAACAACCGTCTGAAAAAATGTCTGTAGGAAAAATGATTTTGGAAAAAAAATCACTTAGGAAAAATAACGGGAACTCTTTAGAAATCAGCTACTGGATGTATGCACGTGATTTTTTTTTCTCGTTCGACGGGGTACGATATACGAACAGTTAATACACGATTTTCATAGAACACCAGTTGTCACTTCGATTCATCATCATCATCGGAACCGACCTACGTATTATTACTCAGGTATGGAGCGCTGGATCGTGGAAATGTAAAGAATTGCCCTGTGCCGAGCGCGGCACAACGACAAACATTTCCGTTTTACTATTAAAACAATTTTGGCCGCGAATATAATCGTGCACGTCAATTGTGTAATGCTTTTACGGCGACCGTAGCGTTGACGACCGTTTCGAGACCACTGACGCTCCCGTCACGAATGCCGTACCAGCGCCGGGACTTTAGGACTGTCCAAAAACCCTACGTCGCTCTCTGATATATTTCAATCTCGAGCATGGTTTGTTATTTAGAACCTATTTCAACTTGGTCATACCGGGCTCTTGAATCATGTACTTCGTAAGACACTTACCGTTCAAGTTGTTCTTATCGGATTGCCGTACAAAAGGAGATTGCTTTGAATTGAGCTCTACTCTCACACTATTCCTAAGACGAAAACGTATTGGTGTCACTTGATAAAAACTAAAAAACTAAAAAATAATAAATTTGTGTGTTCCGTAAATCCACCAGGGTAAGATAAAATAATATTATTACACATGTACCATTTTAAAAAAGGGGTGTATTTCAAGATCTAATACAAAACTTATACACCAAAGTTTTTGGAAGTTGAAAACATATCATCAGGAAATGTTTTTGTATTTGAGTATAAGTGTACTGCAAACTGCAGTATGAGATAAGTGTTAATATAAAAAACATGTTTGACGATATGTATTTTGTTCGAGATAGTTAAGATATAAGTATGAAATCTTTCATTCTTGAAATTTAAACCAATTTTTTTTAAATATTGTAATGAAATATCGAATTCTAGATTTTTTTCAAAGAATTTTAATTAGAATAATTATGCATAAATCAATAATAGTTGAGAAACTATTTCATTTTGTGTGATAAGCTTCGCTTTAAAATGTAGATAGTATCATATACTTGGATAAAATAAACAATATTTTATTTCAAACTAAGATTGATGTGGTTATTTATTATATTGATAGTACAAGTATATATTAACAATAATACTTTCCACTTAAGTAAATAGTTGTTTAATATATTCCCCTCTATAATTTTATATGACATTTTTCTTTTCACTTTTTATCGATGATGTATGAAATGTAAAAAATTGATATTAACTCAATAAAACACAAATAAACAAGCTTATGAAGATTTATCATTATTGTATGTAAATCAAAAGCTCAAATATTATATTTAATACTAAAGCTTCAATGATGTTTTCAATCAGCCTTTTAAGTTATATAAAGCAATTCATTCATACTATCATAAGTCATAATTTAATGACGCGTTAATGTTACTAAGATTTTAATTGATCGGTTTAAATTTATAATAGCTGTGTTAAGTTTTCGTGTAAATTTGATCTTTTTTGTTCTTTAATTCTTCTAACTAATTTTTTTTATATTCTTATATATTTTTTTATACCATTATAGACATCAAAACATGTGATGAGGCGAGAGGAAACGAATGCAGTAAGAGTGGTTATGAAGATGGACGTTGAAGGGAAAAGATGAAGAGGAAGACCAAAAAAGAGATGGTTGGAGACTTTGGAGAATGACATGAGGGCTGTCGGTGTGTGCAGATGAGATGTGATTGACCGAATAAAGTGGAGGTGTAGGACAAGGGTGGCCGACCCCAAATAGTTGGGAGGAAGGCGAAGTAGAAGAAGAAGAAGAAGACATCAAAACATGTTATAAGAAGTGCGTACGGGCGCTGAGTAGCCATTTATTATATTATTTTTACGCATTAAGTAAAGTTGACTGGCTAACAATAACGAAAAAAACATTGCAATTTTTTAAATAATATAACTTTGATTTATCGTTTATGAGTTTTGATGACGAGATTTGCAATAAGCGCTTTTTTAAATAACAGTTTACAATACAAATATTATTTATTTATCTATACTGTTGTTTTCATAACATTATATTTTTGTCGTGATAAAATAGTGACGCTACGTAACCTATTATTAATCGTAAAATGTAGACCGTGAAAGTTTTATTTTCGACTTATGTTCATTGCAAGAATAAAAATGAAATTCATAAGAATGTAACATTAAAATACAACAATTCAGTTATATCTTATATAATGGCATTACAAAGTTATATCAACTATTATTATGATTGTTATTAGGTATATAAAATAGCTTTATAACGTAAATATAAGTTATAAACGTTTAACATTTAAACTAAGTTTAAATTTTGAAAATAAAAGTCTTTTTGCATAATGCACACGTGATAATCCGACGTGACATTATTATTTTAACATACAGTTTAATTTTCAACAGACTTTAGAACTTGTGTGATATTTTGAAGTCTACATTTATCTTTTAATTAATTTTACATTAAGGTGTACTCGAGATAATTTAAGATTAATGACTATTTCAATTTTCACGTTCGTAATCATTATTATAACATTAGAACATTAAAATATATAAGACCTTATATCGCTGTTACATTGTTCATCTGGTTATAAATGTATATTAAAAGTAATTTTAATAACTTACCACTGAGTTTCAGAAAGTTTATGCTCAACAAAACTATAACTCTATGGTAAACATGTTGCTCTCATTTAAAAATGTTATTAATTTTTTTAAAAAGATTTAAAGAGAAAAATATAAAAATTGTTTTTCATATTTTAAACCAGAAAATATTTACAAAACATTTTATATAAATTTTATACATAACACACACATAAACAGAATAACTTATAGTAAGCTTTTCGGTGGAATTTTTAAAAAAAAAAAAATCCAACCATAACTATTACGATATGAGTAGTAATACAAAACATCGTTTCAATTATTGCGTAGTATACAATACTTGCACAAATAAGATATCTTGTATACTTATTTGTATTCACAAAAACAAAATTAGAATAAGACATTGTTTCACGTTCTAAAAATTAATTATTTTAATATTTTTCTTTTTTTTACTAAATGAGTGATTCATAACTCTTAAACTAATTACGTATAACAAAATTATGTATTTTAAATAATGTTTTTCAATATCTATAAGAGTCAATAATATGTTCTGCCTTGTACTCATAATTAATAGTACACACTTAAAAATAGGAGTACCTAGCATATTGAATGGGAAAATATCATCCAATCATAAAGTCAGTTCCAAAAACAGATCCATGGAAGTTTTCCCTCCTTACCTTTTAAAAACAGTAAGTATCATTGCCTTGTTAATAATTATAACTATCATATTAGTAATATATTAATTATTAAGATATTCAATTATTTTTCCATTTAAT
The DNA here is from genome assembly GCA_034509805.1 of Sipha maydis. NCBI lineage: Eukaryota > Metazoa > Arthropoda > Insecta > Hemiptera > Aphididae > Sipha > Sipha maydis. Next base: position 231,072 of record JASXSY010000670.1, on the reverse strand, counting down.
CTTTAAATTAATATTAATGCACTAAATATAAATTTAAATGAATTATAGCTTTTCGGCTAATTATTAAATTGAATTATATTTAAATAAATGTAATACAATTATAATAATTATTGCAATTTATACAAAAACAATAATAATAATAATAATAATAATAATAAAAAAATAATAATAACAATTACAACTCTGCATACTGGAACTCAGTTATAAGCTTTTTCAAACAAATATAAATTAATATAATAAAGCATTTTTTCATATGCTGTTGTAATTGGCAAATGTTTTCAATTATCTGTGATGTTATGAATGATAAAATACTCATTAGTATTTGATCATATACCCCTATATTAGTTAATAGGCTAATGTTTTAATTATTCTTTAGTTTATTTTTAATATTTTTGTACGTAGTAGAACTATGAAGTAAATATTTTGGGTTCAGGGTCCATTAAATCACCAAAAAAAAATCCGTATAGTAGCTGTTACCCTAGAACCCTCCATAGTGCACCATTGCTCATAAGTAGGGCCCGGATTTAAATGCATTTAAAACTATATAAATATTTTCTAAAAAATAGCCAAAAATGCTCTTAAAAAACGCATTTTACCACAAAAATGTACTTAAAAATGCCATATATATATATATATTTTTTTACACGATTTGTAAATTTTAAATAAGATATAATTTTTATTTATTATTTTATTAAAAAAACTGAAAATTTGAAAAAATGACTTGATACTGTCAAGCAAATTTTATGACCGCGATGTAATACGAACAGACTTATTTTGACCGAATACGGGTGACACTTCACAGTCAATAATAAATTATAATAAAACTGAATCGAAAAATAAAGATTGACAATTAATATGGAAAACCTGTTAAAGCTACTTAAATATAAAGAAAATAATTTATCTTTAGATAATATTTTTAAATAGGCTAAATTTGTATAGTTTATTAAACAAATATGCATTTAAAACGAAAAAATGACCGAAAAATGCTAAAATATGTTTTAAAAATGAAAAAATAATGAAATATGCAAAAAAAAAAAGCAAAAAATGTCACCTTTGAAGTCTCTGTTATATGAATCAAATTATAAACTTGGAAAGCATTGTCTAAGATTAACCAAAAAAAGATGAATTTTGCATTTAAATCCGAGCCCTACTCATAAGTATTTCCGAGTAAAATGGAGTAACTATAATGAGAGAAAAGTCACTAATCGTACCTTAATAAGTAATAAGCATGAAGTTCATGGCAATATACGAGTTCGCGTTACTATAAAGAAAAATTGTTGTAATATAAACTAATTGATCTAATCAAATATTTGATTATATTCTTAAATATGATCCAATCGATCAAGAATTAAAAAAAGTTTCAATAAAATGAGAAATTGTGCAGTTTTTAATGGCCGAAAATTGATATACCTACGTTCTTATTTAGACAGTAAATCAAATTAAAATTTATATTAATCAATTACATAATCTGAGAATGTTTTTTTTCTATGCTTTGCTTTTGCTTTGCTTTGGGGGGATGGCTATGCCGTTTACTATACCAAGCTTTCGCCTTTACTAGTGGATGGAATTTGAGATGGATTTAGATTATTGGTTAGTCCAAGTAAGTGGGTAAGGTTTGAGTTGTTTTGTGGTAGTTGGTGGGGGGTGAGTTTTGCCTAGAAGACGGATATAGGCATGGTTTGAGAAAGAGTTTTTATAGAACATTGATTTGGATTGGGACTGAATAGAGGTTTGGATAGATTTGAAGTTGGCGGATTTAAGAAGAACCGAATTTTTGACAATAGTGGGCATACCTGTTATTGTGCGTATACCGATGGTTTGGACAGATTCAATACGGCTCCAATGTGAGGGGCCGATGAAAGGGGCCCAGGAGGAGCCAGCATATGTAAGAATAGGGGTTACGTATAGTTTAAGTATGTTGAGTTTAGTAGTCAATGGGATGGGGCTTGTTCGGTTAAGTATAGGGTAGAGTATACCGCGAGTGCGGGTAGCCTTTCGAGTTATGTTTAGGACATGTTGACCGAAGTTGAGTTTGCGACCAATTGTGACGCCGAGGTATTTGGCTTGTTTAGACCAGTTAATTGTGTGATTGTTAAGTAGAAGTGGTGGTAAGTATGTGGTATTTGAGCGACCGAATAGGATGCCTATTGTTTTGATTGGGTTGATTTTAATACGCCAGCGGTGAAACCACGTAGTTGCTAGGTTGAGTTGTTGTTGTAATTGGATTGCTGCACGTTTGGGATTTTTGTCAGAGGTGAAGAACATGGTATCATCAGCGAAAAGTGAGAGATAAGCTTTAGGAATCGTTGGTATGTCGTTGATGTAGGTCAAGTATAGGGTTGGCGATAGGCAGGAACCTTGCGGGACGCCTGCGAGAATGTTTCTGGTGGTCGAGAATGAGTCTTCAATTTTAGTGATGAAAGTGCGGTCGTTAAGAAAGGATTCGATGATTTTAACGATTTCAGTCGGAATGTTGAGTTGGGAAAGTTTGTAAAGGAGGCCTTCGTGCCAGACTCGGTCGAAGGCTTTCTCTACGTCAAGAAATACGGCAGCGGTGTTTATGTTGTTGTTAAAGTTTTGGCTAAGTTGGTGTGTAAGTTTTGTTAGCTGAAGAGTAGTTGAGTGTTCAGGTCTGAAGGCAAATTGTTCTGGGCGAATTTTGTCTCGGAGATTGTTTTGAAGATGAGAGAGGATGAGACGCTCATAGATTTTCGATAAGGAGGAAAGTAGTGCGATAGGTCGGTAGTTTGCAGGCAGTTTGTAGTCTTTGCCTAGTTTGGGAATAGAGATGATGACTGCTTTTTTCCAGGCAAGAGGAAAGTAGCAGATTCTGAATGAGCTGTTGATAATTTTCGTTAGGAATAGCAAGATGTTGTTTGGAAGGAATTTAAGGGCCGTGTTGGTGATGAGATCGTCACCAGGGGCTTTCTTTTTGCTAAGATCGCCAATTAGTTTTTGGATGGTGCCTGGGGTGATAAATAGGTTGGATTTAATGTTGAGGTTGTGAAGAGAATGATAATGATCCGTTACTTCTGGTAAGTCGGGGCCAGGGTTGGTTTGAAATTGGTGTTCGAGAGAGTCAGCTACTAGTGCAGCACGATCCTTGGACGAGAAGACTAAACCGTTTGGACCAGTCAGTGGGTGGGATGCAGGGCGTTTGTGGAGGAGACACTTGTTAAGCTTATAAATTGATCCGTCATGGATGTCGAGTGAGTTGAGGAAGATGTCCCATTGGTCGGTTTTGTAAGTTTCTAGTAGGGTACGGATGAGTGAGGTTTTAGCGTTAAGTAAACGTTTAGTGGTCGGATCACGGTTTCTTTGCCATTCGCGGCGTAATTGGTTTTTTACAGTAATTTCGTTTTTGATGTAATTTGGTAGTAAGAAGGAGGAGTTTTTAGTTTTAGGGGTGAAAGCGCTAGCTTCAGTTGCGTGATGTATGTTTTTGGTAAGCCATTCGATTGCCGAATCGATTGACTGCTTGTCATTGGTCGGTTGAGTTGTTGGATTTGGTAGGTTTGTAAGGATTGTTTTGTATTTTGTCCAGTTGATGAAGCGGGTAGTGGTTGGAGGCGATGAGGATATTGGAGTGTACAGCGTCTCCAGAAGGATAGGATTATGGTCAGAGGATAGTTCATTGAGATTGTAAGTTTGAGTTATGTAGGGTAATCGTACGAGAGCAATGTCGAGTATGTCAGGTCTGTGCCTGGCATTTGTTGGAAAATGAGTAGGAGACGAGGGAGCAGTAATGGAATAGTCGGATTGTTGTACGTGGTCGAAGAGGACGCGGCCGGCAGCGTTTATCGAATGACTGTGCCACAAGGGGTGTTTAGCATTAAAGTCACCAGCCGAGATTTGCCATTCCGCGCTCTGAGTCAGCAAGTTTAGGTGGGTGGTTGTAAGAGTGGCGCCGGGTGGTTTGTAAACTGCTGAAATAAGTACCTCATGGTCGTTAAGTTTGATAAGGACGGAGGAAGTCTGAATAGAAGTATTTAGTTTCGTTTGCTGATGAATTATGCGTCGGTGGATGAGGACAGCCGTGCCGCCATGCGGAGGTGAGCCGCGGACCGGTGTTAGGTCGTTTCGGTAAGTGAAATAATTGGGAATGTGAAGTTTGGTAGACGGAGATAGGCGAGTTTCGTTAAGAAGGATTATGTCAGTTTTCAGTTGGAGTGCTAGGGAACATAGTTCGTTAAGTTTGTGGATGATACCGTTGGAGTTCCAAAATAAGATTTTTAAATTATCCATTATGGGGCGTGAGTATGGACAGGAACGACTTTATGGTGGTTTCGAAAAGGGATTTTGGGTCTTGGTTACTGGATAGTGCGGTTAAGAGGTTGGTGAGTAGGGTGAGAATCATTTGTAGGTCGAGAATTGGCATGGCAGAAGTTGGGACAGAGGGTGCCGAACGGGTGGTTACTGCAGCGTATGTTGGTGGGGGATTTTGTGCGGTTTGATGTGGAATAGTGGGATTTGGAAGTTGGGGTTTCGGTGGAACGGTGTTTTGGACTGGATGTTTTGGTGCGTTTGGGCTCCGAGTAGGTATTTCCTGTTGCTTTTGTACCACAAATTTGGGACATCCATGGAAATTTGCCGTATGAGGGCCGCCACAGTTGCAGCAGGTGGGTGTTTGGTCGGGGGTTTTTGGGCACATGTTTGCGTTGTGATTACCAGCGCATTTGACGCATCTCGGCGGATGTCCACAGTTACGAGAACCGTAACCGAAGCGATGGCAAGAAAAGCACCGGGCTGGACCAGAGGATTTTAGGGCTTCAACTGAAATTTGCAGATAGAACAAGTTGTTTATATGAAATATGTCTTTGGCGTTCGGGGCAGCAGCGATGTGCACAAGACATATGGGCATTGGTTTGTCGGGAGTTCCAAAGCGACGTACGAATTTGACAGAAAAGTTCATGGACTCGAGTTCTCTGGTTAACTCTGTTGTGGGGATATCAACCAGAATACCCTTCAAAACGACCTTCAGGGTACGGTCTTCAGGTAGGCTGAAAGTGTGGAATTCAGTTTGGTGGTCGCTTAGGGTGGACTGAATTAGTCGGAAGTGTGAGATGTCGACAGTTTGGACAGTGATCTGGTCGGAAGCTTATATATAATGGGCGCAATCTTGCGCCAGGAGTTGGAGCTTAAGATAATAGGTGGTGGTCGGATTGGTTTGGGCGGTATGGCAGAAGTTGTGATTGGTACGGAAGTAGAAGATGGCAGGGATGTTGTTTTTGGTACAGAAGTTTCAGTTGGTACGGAAGTTTTAGTTGGTACGGAAGTATTAGTTGGTATGGAAGTTTTAGTTAGTACGGAAGTTTTCGAAGAAAGAGAGCGATCGGTTCGAGTTGACATGGAAGTAGAGCTAGCATCCGAAAAGGAGTCTAAGGTCTCAGAGTCGGTGGAATTTGATGGTTGTGGTGACGGGGACGGGGGTGTGGGACGCTGTCGTGGAACTTTGGTCCCCTGAGGGGGATGGTTAGCGGAGCCAACACTTTTCCACGTTTGTTGCCGCCCATAGCTGGTGTTTTAGGTACTTTTTTTTTTTTTTTTTCTATGCTGAATCTTAACGGTATAAGTACTATTACCCGTACTGACTAGTAAACACTTCAATTATTCGGTTGCTTGTTGTGTTTTCTCTCGTAACGGATTTAGTGATATCTCCGAAGTTTATTGGGTTACAATCATGGGGAAAGTATTGTTGGTTTCGTCTTGAATCACTCTATCTATCGACGAGCTTTTGATGTCTGTATGACGTACAGAGATATTTGGAATTCCTGTCTAAGTCTTAGCACATCCGGTTGTTCTATGATCCTTGCTTCTGATTGGCTGTCGTAGGATTATGTTATTTGTTAACTCTGTTAAGAGCCTTTTTTGTAATATTATAGTTGTTCCGTAACAGCTTTTTGATTGGAAAAAATGTAATTAGTCAGAAAAATGTGTTGGAAATAATATACAAAGTTGACGGTTGGTAATTATTTCATCCCAACAATGTTTTATCTTGTAAATATAACCAATTAAGTTCATGCTAATTTCATAATATGAATTTTTTGAAGCATTTCCATGTAAAATTATCTTAATAATTACTGCTGTTAATTATTGATTCTGCATTTTCTTTCGCGAAATTTTCCATAAAAAATATGTATATATTATATATAGGTTAATATAATAATTTTATCAGTTAATATTTCATAACATACACGTAATGTTTTGCATAATGTTCCATTAACGGCACGGACTAAGATAATACAGGACTAGAAACGAATGTTGATAACGTTGACCACAAATTGAATAGTGTTGGTATTTACGGGGGGGATTCTACCTTTAAGCGGATGTGGCTCCATCTGTCGGTAAATATTAAATTATTTATTATTTCAGTTAACTTTTAAAGTACTTTATACTTGAGTATTTTTAATCGTATAAGAAATAATACAATTTAATACATGATTTATGTATTTTTACCACCTTTATTAAACAACTTATCTGATACCTATACTATTAAATGGCCTTCGTAACAGTTAAAATACGAGAATAATCACATAATAAAATCAATGGTAAAATATACTTTATTTGTCTTAGGTAACCATGTAAGTATTCCATTGATTAAATATATAATAATATAATTAAGTATATTTAATCAATAAAGTACTATATTGTAATTAATTTTGACAATTTCTTTTTCTTAACACTCTTTTGTTTCATGTTTCTATAGTGTGACAAAGTAAATTGTTTCATTCGCATTATAATATAACACTGAAATATGTTTGTCATAATTTCAGTTCGATGACCACTACTAGGAAATGTCTGTACTTCTTGATATTCATTAAAAAGAAATTCAATTGTTTTATTGAAAACATCTGAATCATTTGCATATCTGACAAAACCTTCTTCTATCACAGTTATTAACTTAAAGAGGTTGTGATTAGGATGTATAAGGTAATCTCTTGATTTTAAATTAATTAGAGCAGATTCAGGCTTGTGTTTATCTAAATTAGACCCTATTAATAACATAATGTAATACAAATTAAATATTAATAATAATTTTTATTAACAAACCAGATTTAAAATGTTAGTTTTACTATTTAATGCAGTAAGACATATATTACATTTTGTGTGCTTTTTAATTTGTCTACAGACAAAACTACATATATAATAAATCACGCATTCTTTATCTGTTGTTTTAGTTTGTATACAGTAATTATTGTGGTCTTGAAATATTAGGTCTACATCTGAATTTCAATTACTTTCAATAACCATATTATCTAGCCTATTTTTAAAATTTCAATTTTGGCTTGTCTCTTTGATGGTTCACCTTTAAATACTTCTTTTAAATCTGTTATTGATAATTTAAGTGTTTATGAATCTAAAATTTGACAATTACCCGTTTTGGGTGGCTTAAGAATCGAATAAACTGAAAGTAATGAAAGTAAAAATGTTGGTGTTGTAGGATGATCGTTTGGACTACTAGCTTGTCGTATCATTCCAAAAAATTGCTTTTAATCAAGATATAATTTTTTTCTGTATTAGAATAAAACCTTAGTATTTATATATAGTGAATTATTCAAATAAATATTTAAAATACTATAATTACCTCCAACTTGTCTTGATTCATTTTATTGGTCAATACATTTTTGAACCTACAATCTTTTAAAAGATAATTTGTTAAATCAACTGTAGAATTTAATGTAACCCTCAATCCATTGGCTGTACTAGTTGTTAAAAATTCCTCTTTACTAATTTTTCAATTGACAACATTCATTTCCTAATTATCAAGCCAATCTAAAGTATCTTTCAAAACCTACAATTTGTTTTCAGTTTCTTCACTGTTTTTCAAGGTTTTGATTTTCTCTATAAAATCGTATGGCTTTGGCCATAGAGTTAATTAATACCTAAACAATTATTTAATTAGTTTCATTTTCCTTGTCACAAATTATAAATCTGTAATATGTATTGAATCAATTTTTTACTTGACAAGCATATTTAACACTCATTTTAGAAAAATTATCTAAGTCTAAATGTCGTTCTGTTATTTTTGGGTATACACGCGTTGGTACAGTAGGATTTTGTAATACATCAAGTTCATGTACAGTTTTATAGTGATACCAGCTAATACATGGTTTATTTGGAGATACCTTCAAATGTCATATTCAAATAAATTCAAACAACAATTTTTAAGTATCAAATAGAAAAAATAATATTTAAATTAAGAATATTTTTGTCATGAAGTCTGTTTCTAACATTTTTCAATAAGTGAGGTGCATCCGAAAAAAAGTATATATTTCGATCATTACTCAATGGATGAACAATATAATGTTTAACATCATTGATGACACTACTAATCCCAAACTCTGAACACATCTTTTCCAATTGTCTGAGCTCCATCAGACACTATGCCATCAATTTTAGTGCCAATACTTTCAAGAAGGGAAATAGCTTTTATTACCAATTGTGCTAATACTACACCTTTGAAAAATAGTTTTATAAATTATGAAATATTATATACCAATTAACAATATTAAAAAACCGAATACCACTTAAACACCATGTATATTAACATAGAGACAGGCAGAATAATGTATTTAAATATTTTTGCCTCAAATTCCTGAGTAGGTGTCTACATAGAATGATATGTCATTAACACAGGAAATACAAACATATTAAACATAATTTGTTTATTTACACATTAACATATAAAAAAAAAAAAAAAAAAAAAAAAAAAACATTATTAGTTATAATTTACCAATATTTTGTAAAGCAATAGAAAAGTATCCTCAACATAATGAATACACAATAAATTAATATATTAATAAGTATCACATAAACATATAATACATATTTATTAATTAGTGTAATTCATGCAGCACAAATATACATTTATTATATATACATTAACACATATTTTGGTATAATTAACCAATTTTTTATAAAATAATGGAAATAACATTTCATGATAAATACATAATAAATTAACAAATTTGCTAAATAACGCATACACAGAAAATATATAATATACTATACATGTTTTACTTATTTGTACCTTTAAGTGAACCTTTATATGTAAAAAACTCCCATTGGCTGGCAAAAATTTGCAGATAAACTTTGGAATACAAAAACTAATCATGATTAGCTTTTATATCTATGGTATTCGACATCTCATTTCCAAGATTTTCTAAGCCTGTATATATTAAAGTATTTGAATTAACACAAATACTTTCCCTGAGCATGATTTCATCAAATGCAAATATTCCATGCTTTTGTTCTTCAGATAACATTGATATTTTTTTTTTTTGAAAAGCTGGAAAATTGTTTATCGAATCTACATGGAGACTTAACAAGTGAAAGATAGTATTGCACTGTTCGAGGACACGGGAGAGGTAAAATTTGTTGCTCTCTTAAAAATGTATAAGCTGCTGGAGACCTTGACCAAAATAAAGTAAGTTATTGTAAAAACTAGTGACTAGGTAATTTGTTTATAAGAGTGTATAAACCTATCTAATATGAAAAAGAATACATACCAAATTCCAGTGTTCAGAATACCTACGATTTTTTGTGTTATGAACTCTGCTTGTTATATAAATTTCCTGAATTAAATTTTTCTGAGGATCACTTAAATTATTGGTTTTTAATATAGTTTCAAGATTAGATTTTGATAAGTACTTCATTTGGCATTGAAGATTTCCTAGCTTATAATTGAGTAGTTAAATTTTTGACAAGTATCTAAAATGACATATTATAAGAAGATATGGGGCCCAGTCAGGGATATGAGCACTGGTCAGTAGGAGAAGAAGAATAATAACATAATTATAGTATTTACCTTTTATTAGCTTTAATTATTCTTCTTTTATTTTTAAGGACAGTTTTATAAATGATTTTTCTAGAGGTGTTAAAGATGGTTCAATGTGTTTTTCAAACATTTATTAGAATCTCTGTCTATTTTCCTTTTTCTAAACTTTGCTAATAAGTTTTCACACTGATTACTTCTTTTTTTTTTTAAAGAAATAACATATGGACAATTTATATGATACCAAACATTGTTAATGTCTATTTTGGCATTTCTATCTGTGATACCTAAAAAATAATTAAGCTTTAAATAAAAACAAGTCTATAATAAATAGTTGAATATATGTGAACCATTATATTAAACATTATAGAAAGGTTTACCTGGGTAGTTTAATGAATTTGGTCCACCAACACAAATTTTTTTTCTCGAAAATACAATAATAGCTCTCTTTATATCAACAGGCTTTAATGGAAATGATAAATTAAACATTGCAAGGAGTTTTTGTCAATTAAACTATTGTTAATATATAAGTGAATTTTCAATTCGGATGTGATGACAATTTGCTTTTTTATTACTGCTTTCAATTCTTGATTAAATTTATGTTTCAAAAAGAATGTGTAACTACTATTCCATCGAAAAAATATTTCCAACCAACAGGTAAACTTACGTTGTATAAGTTTTCTATTAATTTTCCGAATGAATCAATTAAAAAATCCTAAAAAAATTTAATTAATTATTATTTTTTAATTAAATTTAATATATATATATATTAAAATTATTTGTTCCTATATCATTTGAATTATTGTTATTATTTAATTTATTCAAGGGCATCAATGGTATAATGTCAAATTTTTCTTTTGGCCATTTAAGTTTTTTACGACAAGTACTAGTTGCAAATTCTAGATTTATGACATGTTTTGAAGATTGAAAATCTCAATTGTTTAACCTGCCTCTTTAATTGATTAAACAATTGTTGGAATTGCATTTATATTTAACTTTGGCTTAAGTGTTTGAAGTTAATAGTTCTAAATATTATAAATTATTTTAATAGTATTATTAGTGTTTAAAAAAATAATGAAATTTATAAATTACTAATTCTGTATTTGTATTCTGTTCTGTGGTGTGTCGTCCATAGTAATAATTCCTTGATATATCAGATGGATGGAAATGTTATTCACATACATGTGATGTCTGTGATATACATTTACCATTTATTTCAGAAATAATTTTTATCCATTGATAACATAACTCTACATTTTTTGGTAATGAAAATAGAGAATATTTTTTATTTTTTTCTGTACGTGAAACACAATTTTTTACACAACACTAATTAACCATTTTAATTTAATAATTTTTAATGTATATCTACTGTATTATATGGTGTTATAAATAAATCGTATATATACCTAATTAATAATCTATAATAATTAATAATCTTGAACTATTATTAAAATTTAGTAATACGAGTACATAATTTATGTAACAATACAATAGTGTACTGTATATTATTTGTATACAACGAAAGGTGGGAAAGTTTCAAAGTTGTCTTTATCGTAAACCAGGGGTTCGTTAGTTCTGCCAAAAGGAAAAATCCCCGTAACCAGCTCATTCTAGATACTTTCATGGCTATTTTCCTCACACCCACCAACCTATTCGTTTCTAGTCCTCTATTATCTTAGTCCGTGATTAACGGTAAGGAGAGGTATGTTCTATGTGAAACCTTCCAACCTTTAATAACAAGATAACGGATAAACCCACACTGAATAAATCCTGCAATTATAATTAACAATTTTAAATCAGAAATAAATTGATCACACATTCCGTTTTTTAAGCAAATAATATTTTTTAAAAACAAAACAGTACTAATAAAAATAAATTGTTGAATAAACAATTAATTCTTAACTATATCATGTATTTGTATTTTCAACGCACTGTTAAGAAAATTTTATCAGAAAAATAACTTATAGCTAAAATCAGGCAAAACAAGTATGTATAGAACAGTATTTGTGAATATCTGCTATTCTTAATTAAAGTTGCAGTCCGAGATTATAAGAGGAACGTATGATTTGCTTATTAGAGATATATACGTATAAATTACGGTCATACAATAATATATTTATTATATATATAGGATATACGAATACATATGACAATATATGTATTGAAAAATATATTTAAAGTAATAAAGTAATGCTTTAAATTAATCATTTAATATTACGTATTTTCCAAATATTCAATAAATATTGAAATTAAATTAATCATTTTTTTTATATTGGTATCAAATTAATATGAAAACTATGTACTACCTATAGTTTAACATAATAGTATAAAAACAAAATATTTAAAAATTTAAAAACTTAATACTCAATTATTTAAATAATTCAAAATTCTCTATTTCTATTAGGTTGATAATAAAAAAATATTTCGTAATCTGTTTTTTAATGAACACATACATGATGACACACTTGTCGAACATTTAGTTTATCGCTTATTGCTATGTAGTCACTACCGCAACTGACAGTTATATAAATAATGATAATTACTTGGGTCGCAACTCACCTATAGTTAAAATATTGTCGGGCTGTAATTCACTTAGAGCTAAAATATTGTCAGGCCGGAATTCATCGGTCTCCAACATTGTATATGACACGCCTGGCCGCAACTCATCAGTAACCGTATTGAAAAATTTAATAGAATTTGTGATGTCATTAGGTATAAGCAGCTTTCTAAACTGTTTTTAAATATAAATATATTTTAAATTCAATAACTACTTTGCTACGTGAGCTCATTATCCATGTATTTAGCACTCGTCATTATAATTTGTACTTAAAAATAATATGTTATAGTTTTTTGATTTATAAATTATTTGATTTATTTTATATAGTTGACTAATTATAGAATAGATATCATATCAAATATGATGTATGACTTCAACCTATGACTAAATTCTATGTGAGATTCTTGGATTGTAGTCACGCAATTTGTTACTATGTAGTTATTTAATAGTGATAATATTCAAATGTGCCACTTATAATTAATATTTTCTCAATTTAAATATAGTAACTTGTAAAGTGATTAATAATTTATTTATTATTTTTATTAATTACTAAGTAAGATTTGCTTTTAAACGTGCTCGTCTCGTTTTATTGGTATTTTTTCGAGAAGTCAGTTTAAATATTACAGTTATGATATATTTATTTCATAAAATTTGTAATAATAAATATTATGTATTTGCGGTCAGGTCAACTCAATTTAATATACTTATCTTTCCGACAACAATGGTGAATATGTATTCGTGCTACATCATATAGTGCTAACATATAGAATATTCAATAGAAAATAAGGATTGGTTGAGACTGAGTAGACAAGTGCAAAGTATTATACGTAGTGCGTATAATGTGTTTAGAATGGGCTTTTAATCGCTGAACTGCAACAATGAAATCTTTATTATATTTCTTCGAAACACCAAAGTCAAAATTGAAACTTGATCTGCCGTAACTGTCAATTATTATCAACCTTATCTTATTTTATTTTTTTTTTTTTTTTGGTATCCGTTTTATTAGTTCTATAATAAGTTCTAACTAAAAGAGAAAAATTAAATCGATGAAAGTAATTTGAACGCCTAAAAGTAGATAAGAAATCATCTTGAATGAGGGCAAGCAAAAGTTTGTTGTATATGCTAGATATGTGAAAATTGGTAGCACACCTTCTCTGATCATAATCATTTGAATACGTTTAAAAGTTATTGTTTAGTATCATATAACGTTGCTGAGTGTCTTACTTTAACGCCTTAAAATATAGACATTTATAAGTTTAATCATGTTCCTAGCGGATCAGTGAGTAACGAATTTTATTAATTATGAAAGTAAACCCGTTTTCTTACTAAGGAAAAACTTTGTTGCTTAATAGTTACGTCTGAATCTTCGTTCAATATCTTATCTTCTTAATATACTCGTAGGTATAAGTATATCTACTAATGGTATTCGTTTGTGAATTATCAAAATATAACACCTATTTATGTTCCATGATTTAATCGTATTTCCATTAATTTATCGGTGTTGTACGTATATATATTTTAAATAAATATGTGACTAGTTATTATATAATGTAATCATAAATATAACTATTACGTAAGAATGAGCGTAAGTTATAAACGTGCGCATTTCAAACCAATTTAATTATTATTATCCCTGATGAATTTTTTTGCGGTATTTTCTGTTTTGTACTTGAAAATCATTTGCTCGTTGTTTTATCCAAAAATACTTTAATATATGCGATCGTAAAATATAATATTCATCGAATCGCTTGCATGCGGCCAATCATAGTGAAAAATAAATAAATATTCGTCTCGAGAGCGCTTAATATTCGCCATTTTTATTTATTTTTTTATCTTTTCCTGTTGTTATAATATGTTTTTATTCTTGCATCGTCCATAAAATACTCCTTAGGTCCGAAAACAATACGCGTACGGCGTGCGCGGTGCTTTGAAAATCTATTCAGCGTCGTCAAATACGTATATCAAATACAAAAGACTTTCATGTGCAGCATTACATATATCACTGGGCTTCGTTGTGCGATTACGTTCAAGGATCGTATTTGCGAGGACATTGCAATACTGTTATTAATAAATTGTAATTGTAAACCGTTGTCGTGTCGTCGTGAATCGATGAGATATTATACGACTTCTACGGCGAACCTGTGTAGCGTTGCAATTTTATTTATTTTCTTTGTGAGGCTGCAGACACTGTTTAAACTACACAGTGGTTTTTACTGGGAATGATAACGCTCTTACGGTAGATGCTGAAGGGGTGCTCAGATAAAGAAAGAGGTGATTGTGAGCTCGGTCCGAGAGAAAAAAAAAAGTGTTCAATAGTTTTACAATAAGTTTGGCTCCAATTTTTTTTTAGATCAAGAAGATTGGTGTGTAAATAGGCTAGAAAAATTATTTTATTTTATTTTAATTTTCACATATTACAAAAAAATTTTGATTCGTTAGCACAGCATTATGTTATATAAATTTAAAAGTGTAAAATTTAATTTTTCCAAGTAAGAATAAGCGGTGAATTCTATGTATTAATTTTCTGGCATTTTTTTAATTTCACACTTTTTTAGCGTGATTTATAACAATTCTTAGTGATTACACATTTTTGTAATTCATCAATGATCAAATTTATGATAATCATTTTTATCCATGATAATATAATTTGTTCATGGATACTTGGAATGTACAAGCACATTTACGGTTTATATATAGTAAGTTTATTTCACTTGAAGTTGTTGTACCATCAACTTTTGAATACTTAAATTGATTTAGAACCTACTGCAGTGGGACAATGTTGTTCACATTGTGATTTGACTACGCATGCTATCGCCACGCTATGTAGGCAGTCTTTAAAAATCGTTTAATTCGAAAATAAAATGATTTGTCTCAACGTTTACAATCAAGTTTACAATTGAAATTGTTTACTATCTAAAATATTTGGGTTGAGTTTAAAACAAAAAAGATAATTGCTAGTCCATCTAGAATATGCCCTAGAAGAATGATGAACTTGTTTTGGGTAATGAAGATAGGGCAATTTTCGAGTGGTATTAACCTTAAAACCTAATAATTAAAACATAGATACTGTAATCACATCTCATTGACTCTCATAATTGTTTTGAAAAAATTCAGTTTTTCCAACATACATTTATTTTATATTTATTATTCAATTATGCATTTTCCATGCTTACTATTTTTATTTTTATTTTCAAGAAGACGTTAAAAAAATATTTTACACCATAGGGGAATGGTAGCTTTGAAAAGGTTGAAAACCACTGAATTATAGCGGAACAATATACAATTTATATATATATAACAATAATAATAATATGTGCCCAAACTATAAATTGATAAGACGTACGAGAAGAAATGTTAAATTAATAATTAAAAAATTAAAAAAACACGTTATTACAATGGGCGGACAAATTGTATTGTTGGTGTAAATATGCTGGCGTATGTATAGGTATATAATATATATATATATATATATATATATATATATATATATATATATCACCGCTATACGTTAACAATACACGTTGTAAATTTACAATAAGACTATGTGTAGGTAATTTCGTGTAAAGATAACATGTATTCATATTCGGCATCCCGAACAACAGACACGTAGTCCTTATCGAACGATTTTTTTTTTTTTGACTCTTTCGAAATAGGGAGTGTAAAATAAAATTACAGCGTGTACACGTTAAAATCGGAGAACTATATATATATATATATATATTTGTATATACATATACAAACACACAAAAAAATAATATTCAATCGATTAATATTTAAAACAAATGTATGGTCAGGAAACATAAATGCTTTTATTCGGATGTGTGGTATACGAATATTCGTATAAATGATTTATTATGAATTGTGATATTATTACAGAAATGTATAACAGAATAGTATTTTTAATACTATATGAAACTCTTCCAAACATATAAAAAATACGTTATAAATAATAAAATCTATATTCAACCACATCTAACATTTTAAAATATAACAATAAAAATTCTAATATAGTAGTTTCCAACAGAGAGGGGAGAATGTAGTAATTATGAGGTTAAAGAATTGTTTGTAAAAATAATTATGTCACTTTACAATCGATAAAATTGAAAACAATAAATTAATTTAAATAAAAGTATTTAAGTTATAGTTGTACCTTTAATATATAGTTATTTTTATCATTGACACAGAAAAAAAACATTCTTTTAAAATCTAAATCTACACTATATTCTAATTTAAGGGGGTGGAGAGCGTGACATTTTTCAAAATTGACAAAGGGGCGTTCAATAAAAAAGGTTAGGAACCACTTTTCTAACAGAAGTCATATTGGTGATGATAAAAAATTTACTGGCATGATCAGAAGTTTTCTTTTTTCATGGAAATCGACAGCTTAAAAAATATACTAGATATACTTGCAAAATATTTTTAAAAATTATTACTATTTATACTTATTGTATAATAATTCATCACTTTTTGATATAGAATTCATTAAACAGTATTCAAAAAACTACCACATTATGTAGTCAGTAGGTAAGTAAAAAAAGAAACTTTTTAAAAATACACATTTATTATTTGTCAATGATTTTATATAATTCATATTCTGTGTGAGGTAGATGATAAAAGTTTTAAAACCATCATTGTTATTTCTATTTTTATATAATAATTTACAAATCTAATTCACTGTACTTTTCTTATCTATTTGAAAATTTACAAATTGTAATTGTAGGTTAGTAAATCGTCATGACAACATTCTTCATATGTACCTGATTGGCAACGATAATTTAATTTCAGTGATAAAAAAAAAAAAAAATTCTTAACCATTTGCCTGACTCATACATTAGTAAAATGTTTAAGTGTCTCTTGAAATCAGGATTCCAGCTTAATTTCTGATCAAATAACATATGTATTAAACTTAAATGAATATTTAATTTTCTTTATTTTACTATTTGACTGCATACTTTACAATGAGCAGTTTTCTGAATACCATACAAATTGCATATCTTGCTAGAAATGTTTAACTATCAATTTTCTTTAGTTTTTATAGTTATTGTATTACAAACACTATTTAAGAGTATATTGATATTCTTAGAAATAACAATATATTTTTATAGATTTGCACAAAAGGTACGTTATTTTAGTTATCGTATTTTAGCCTATTTTTGGTCTAGAAATTTGACAACGATTATTTGATTCAATGCTACATGGAGCATAATTTGTAACTTATAATAAAACCTTTATTTAATAAACTTTTTTTCTGAAAATAATTTATTGGATAAAAATCCAATTTGTTAACTCGTCTTAACTGTACGACATATTTAGGCAATAATGTGTAGTGATAATTATTAAAATAATTCTAATCTTAAGTTATAGCAATAATTTACAGTTTTAACTGGTAAATAATATTATTAATATTATGTTGGTGTAAAGGTGAATTATATTACACCTATTTCATATATTTTGTTAGATTATTCACCTTAAATTATTATTATTATAAGTCGTAGACTAATGATTTGAAATCCATTCGTTTTTTAGAGAGTTTTGTCAAATAGAAGTTCGTTAAACTGAAATTCGATTGTATATTATAATATATTATACATATATTATATTCATCATAGAATCTATTCCAAAATCAACGATTAGTTATCCATATATGCGAAGGCGGGTGCGTGTCTCTGCTGTTCTCTGTACGCGACATAATATTTCTTGTAGAATCAATCACTCACTGCCGTCTATGGCATATGATAATACGGATATTATACGTGATATCTCGTGTATATAAAATAAATGATCTCCGGAAACCTGTTTCCGCCGGCCGTGTAACAATAACGCGCATATAATACCAACCGACTAGCTACTTATCTCGTCTATCCATATGCTGTTCACCACCAGTTCTCAATGATTTTTAATCGAGGACACGTTGAGATGATAAGAAAAAAAATCGTCTACGGAGCTCATCAACCTCAACCTCCACTCCCGATTTCAAACAATAACTCATAAAAATATACATCGATGATTTGGCTTATAATCCATTTCTTTTTAACATATAAGTAGGGTGAAAAGGGAAAATAAAATAATTACTATTCAATTAATTATGTTTTTAATTTGTATTCGATTAATTAAATATTTACAAGAATTTCATACTTAATTAATTAAATATTTAAAAGTGTATACATAACATTTTTTTTAACTCTGTTATGAATTTTCAGGTATTGCATACGTTCAACCACCAGTACGACGCATTGAAATAGCGCAACAGATTTTACCAAGTAACGAAATCGAAATTGCTCCGCAGATTTTTGTACCGGACCTTCAAACCGGACCGTCTATTGATGAAGAATTATGGGGTGATGACGACGAATTGCTTGGTTTCGTAGCGGACGGCGTGGAGAGTGCATATTTGTGTGATAATCCAGGTAAGATTTTATTTTTAATATAACGCAATAGGTAGCATTTTGATTTTTTTTCTAAGTCGTTTTTTTTTTTTTCGTAGTGCTCGTTACACGTAAAAGATCGATTAACTCTAAGGCTGTAGGTGTTCAAAAAATAACTCGTTTGAACATTGTAGGAAATATACCAGGTTTTGTGAGAGTAGGTGCATATTTTAATAATACCATCACATGGTATTATAAAAAGAACTTACAAAATATTTTCAATTATTCGACGTTCCTCATATCGATTAAATCAGAACTACTCGAAATTTTAAAATCATCGGCTCTACCCATCAAATTCAATCTGAAATTAGTAGCGACGTACAACAGACCACATGTCGAAAACTCGTCCGTCAACACATAATATGTCGTATATATAAAGTATTCAATATAATTTGAAAAGAAAAAATATGCTATACATTTATAGATGTACGATGTATATATATATATATATATATATGATTTCCAGATTTTCACTGTTTCCAATACAGTAAAAACTGTATACAATGGAATCGTATTGATAAATACTCCGTTTTAGATAATATTTTCCTGCTCATTTAGAGTCTGTTTGAAACAGGTTATTCGTTATACTTCAATGTCACATTAGCTGCGACAGACGAAAACGAACGCGCGTGTTTGGTTGTCTACAATTATAAAATGGAACATTTGAACTAATATTATTAGATTTGATTTGGTTTAGATGTACGCGCGAATAAAAGTTTGAGAATCCCTGATGTAGCGCACGATGTACATCATAATAGGTACTATATTTTCATCAGCGGGAAAGAGTTCGAGAGAGTTTGTTCACCATTGTTGAGTATCCGTTGCTCCGTGCACAATGTACCGTCGAAATTTATTGCGTGGTGGTAGTAGTCGAAAACCGCGTCGACAAGGGAATTAAAAAAAAAAAAAAAACATCTTTAAAAATGAACGCATTCGAAAGGATAAAAATGAAACGCACGCTCGTGTACCCACATTTCCCTTGATTGCCGAGTCGGACCCCGTTCTGCAGAATGACAGTAAATTTATCGAGCTATAAAACGCAATTTAAAAATGAACAGAGTAATTATTTTTTTTTTATTGCGCTATAAACGGTTCGTGTTGGGCTGTTAAAAATGAGTTCGGATCTTCGACGAGTCCTTTACACATTTATACACATATACAGAGCGATTCGAGGTACCTCCTATCGATTGTTCTTGTTTAATATAATATACATACGTATTAAACACGAGTAAACAGGATAGTAAAAATTAATAAAACATTCGTCTCGTATACTCTATGGGGTACAACATAGCGGTTAATTACTACGAAATAATAATTACAATTTCGAATAGAAAAACAGTTTGTTTTTATGATCGTATCACTACATCATTTGATATGGATAACCGTGTGAGTGGTAAAAGGATAATAATAAAATATACATGAGTTTACGAACACTGATATAAATGTGGGCTATTTGATTACAATACATACGGAAGATTCGCGATCGTTTTATTGTCGCTCAGGAAGTACTTAAAACAGAAGCGGAAAAGATACGAATCAGTCTGCGGTTTTCGCTTTTCAATTTGATCCCGAATAAGTAGTCAAAATAACAGTCAAGTATAACAAAATAACTATGATGGCGACAACTATGAAAAGGAAAAAATTAAAAACAAAAAAAAAACATTTAGGCATAACCACTCATCTTCATTATGGTTGCTGTAGATTTTAAATTTACTGTAAAAAAAAACAGTTACGGTTATATATCATGTTTGCTCACGAATTATTTCTAAAGCAATGATAGTAATCATAATTTATATTTTATCTTCCCATCCTAGTGGGAAATTAAATTACGTCTAGACCACTGTCCGTTAGTTTTCAATCTCGAAGTACACATGTATTACATTAATAAAATTATTAATTACTATCGCTCGAGTGTTTCTGATGATCTTTTTGTTTTTTAATGTTTTTCAATGCTCCTGGGTCACCGATCAAGACACATATTCTTGTTGCCAGTTTGACTATTCGAATATTCGAATATTGGATAATAATTATAATAATAATCGTAATAATACATACTCAGAGCAGTAATCAGATTGTGCACACATAGTGGTTTCAATCCGTTTTGATTACGAAATTACAGTACGCTTACAATATAATTGCAATTCCGTTTAAACTTGGTTTTGAACTCTATTGAAATGCAAAAATTTCATTATTTATTCGGTCTACGAAGATTCCATTAAAAAATCAGTGTTCGACTTGTGTCGTTTGCGGCGAACGCGACTGTCGTTAATGAAAAGTTTTGATAAAGAGTATAGCTTTAGATTTGCACTTCGTTTATATATGTTTATATATACGTACCTTAAGAATGGAAAACTTTTGTAAATAAAAATTTATTTCATTTATATGTGTGTATGTATAATAAATATATATATATATATTTATACATATGTTTCTATTCGGATCGAATAGTAATTCGAATAGAAACTTATTAAAACATAATGAAAAAATAATACAAGGGTGCTTTGAAAAATCCAAATAAGATTGACGTGATTAAACGAAGTCAAAATTTCGATTTCATTCCTGAAACGTATTAGATCAATATCACATGTGTTCAGCGAATTCGGTTACTCCCTCGTACATCTTTTGTCTGGATAATGGTTCACAAAGATACATCACGAATTGTACAATATACGATGCGTATTAGCACGGATAAAAGACAATTTTTCATCCTTATCGATTTTTATCGAGTACACCACCGACGCGCATAGAACAAACTATATTTCTAAAACTTTAACTTAAATATTACTTATATTTAATATTCATATAAATACATCAAAATTGTGAAAACTTTAAATTTTCAGTATTGCATCCATCTATTTCTGCCATCTTACGTTGACGACGAATGTAGTGGATCCAATAAAGAACCAAAGGATACAAACTTTTTCCCAAAAACGCTAAAAAATCGTTGCATATCTTATCACCGAACTTTAATTTTTTTTTTCTTGTAATTTCCTACACTCGGAACAATAATTTAAAGACTGGCAATTTTAATAAGGCGTTGAGTCTGGCATTTGGTATCAACTCAAAGTTTAGGAAATGTTGTCTATAGGACGATTATAGCACTTCATTCGCTATTACACGTATACCTATGTAACATAGGTTTTTCACGTTTAAGAACTGTGGCAGAATAATAAATATTATTAAGAGATTGTTGTAAAGTTTTCCCCGAAACATAGTGAGATTGTATGAATAATTAATTCCTAGTGTAGTATTTTCATTTTCTGTTTCTGCATTATCTTTTCGTCTTTTTACATCATATACAGTCAACAAGAATATAATCCAACAATTCAAATACGGTTTATGCCACATTATTGGTGATACATTGACGATTAAAATACAATTAATGGTGTGTCATAATTATGTAGGTACTTAGTTTGAATGTAATAATTGTTACGAGCCGTGACTGCAGTGCGCTTTGGATCGTGTTGGAATAAAACGTGAAAAAAAAGGAAAGCGTTTTTCCTTTTCAAATTAATTAATCATTTATCACCATTATATGCTTGGAGTATATATGTATATGACGGGTATTATTATCTGTGTATTTTTGCACGAGTCGACAGCTGAGGTTTGAAAAGAAACATGACGAAACGTGATTATACTCATTGTTGAACGCGTATTAACGATTTTACACTTTCCACGTGCCATCCGATTCATAGAATAATTTTATAAATTGTATAAATGCCTATATAAATCAACAATGAAGTGTTGAATATGCATTCAGAGACACAATTCGATAATAATGGTCGTTCGCTTAAAGTCAAAAGGTTAGTTTAATGCTGGGAATATCATTCATTTATACAGTAGATGACTGGCCAGGGAGACAAAAGGCCAATCGTTTTTCGAACCATCGATAGTGTCGTATTAATAAAAATTTTATTTACTCAAATAAAAAATTGAATGTGTGTTTTCTGTTTTTATTTGTATATTTGTATCAATATCTGTACAAAAAATACAAATACTCCGTACACAACTATAAGAAATGTAAACATATTAATTTTATTCTTTTAAGTCTTCAAAATTTACCTAGCTTGTTATTGAACATTTTTTTATTTCGTGATAATATGAAATTAAGTAATTTAAAAAGTTTGACAATCGTATGCATATCTAAGCTGATAAAAGTATAATTGTATATCTGAAAAAAGTCAAAAATTTATCTAAGGGGAATGGAGTTGGCAATTGTTGAGTAAGAGTGAAGAGGGACAAAATATATACGAGTTATAACATATTTTTTTCTGACTTTAAAATTAATCGTGCTACTGCTTTCTTACATTCATGCATTTAGCATAAACAATTATTACATCGATACAATCATCAAAATGTTAACACGAATTATTCATTTTTTAGTTATAATAATAATAATAATAATAATTATATAATTTTAACTAAGACGAAAGTGTATTCGATACGTTCATAGTGAGTTTTGATCGGATAAACGGATTGCCGTCGAGTTTCTGGTCTGTCGAGATAACCGCACATGTTATTTATACTATATAGGTATTTACTTTAATCCCGAAAGTTCATTGCGTACCGTTTGGCAAAAGCACGTCGCATGATGGTTTATTTTGGTCGAAAAGCGACGCTTCGAATTTTATGTACTGTTAATATTATATCATAGGTATCCACTTTTTTTCCCAAAAAATAAATATTAATTAAATATTTTACACAGCAAATATATTAAAACAGTGGGGAAAAAGGTCTTCGGGGGGGGGGGGGGACCAATTGAGAAAATATCGTCAAGCACATGGTGTATAACGCAGATCGAAGTGTTTAGATCAATACATCAGAGATTGCGTTGGTATCCCTACGCATCACATTTCAAGAATACTAGTATTTATAAATATTAAATACACGATTAACATATATAATTCAAACATAGTATAATATTTAATTCGAATTCTAACAATTTGTACATAATATTTCCGGTCGTTTCACTCCAAAGAAATGTGCATAAAACACATAATTATAATTTACTAGATAACCATTTCACATTTAAACGGGTTACTACGTGTTAGTACATGTGTTAGTTCACAATTAGTATTATGAAAATTAACTATGCACAAGTGCAAATCATTTTGACGTTCAAACTTTAATACTACTGATTTGTATGTAGTCGATTAAAGACGATTCTTTGAATCTAAATAAGTTTCCTTTAATATCCGTTCAAGTTTGATTGAGTACTACAAAGATTTTCGTTTTTAAAACAAAACGACCATGTACATACTTTATAATACTTTATATTATAACCACGGAGAAAATTTTATTCGACAATTCTTAATGTGCATATTTCAAAATGTTGACATAATAATATACCTCGTACGAGAAATGTGAATGTGGATGTGGATCCAACGGAATTAACGTTTTCAAACTTTTGACCACTTTCATTAGCTTAAACCACTATTGACCGCATTTGATCACGTATTTTCCGTGGGTTTCCTGTTCTAATACGAAAAATTAATTTATAAGTAGATTATTCATTGATAACCATAAACATTTTTAATATTTAATTGTTTCATCACTGAGGTAATGAGATAATGTTAATTTCCATTAATATAGAAAGTATTATACACACAGATGCAAATGTAAAACACTTTTTTTTTTATGAAATAAAAGACGTTTTTGGATAAAAAAAAAAAAGGAAAATGTTAGTTATTTTATAGTACTTGATATATTTTTGATTGATTTTTTTCTTCCACTCATGTAGCAAAACAAAATGTTTTAATTTATTTTTGATATTTACATTAGGTCATATTAATATAGACTTCCTACTCGGTTACTTGGAAAATTTTATCGATTTGCTAATGGGAAAATATTTATAAAGTATTTAGTTATAGTATTTTTACTAGAAAATATTTTGTTTACACTTCCTTAAATAATATCGAACATCAATAAAACAAAAATGTATAGCATGTAATATTCTATAAATGTCACGTTTAATTTGTACTCTTTTCGACGTATTTCCTTATCACTTGTCCATGTCGAATGTAATATGTGACGGGAGCGATTGATGGTTATCGATGATTAATCAATCTGCGTTTTTTAACATTATAATACATTATATGTTTCTAAAAAGGAAACGTACGCGCTAGCGCTAAAACACACATATGAATATACCTGTTTTGTTTTCATAGTGCTTTCGACCTTTCTATTACGGCGTCATCTAGTTAAAATATTTCATACATTATGATGTACCATAAATAAATAAAAGTAAAAACCCAAAGACACAACCGTACAAAATATTGTGATGCATGTAAGTACATTATTTTATTGATGCATAAATCGTTGAGATTGGTTCAGCATACGGGCGGTGTTTTTACGAATATATAGATTTTAAATTGTATCACCATTGTAGTCAATTATATCAGTTATCGATTTTTCTACAGAAACGTTTGTACATTTTGTTTCATTCGACGTGCCTCATCGTGACACACAGTCGGACGTATTATGCGACATATCGTGACACGCAGTGATAGAGAAACACTGCACTGAAAACAGAGAATTGAAGTTCAGGATATTAGATGACTTACAGTAAATATTTGTTCACAAAATTGACTTCTTGAAGACTTCTTATAATTTCTAAGTATGCCGAATATAATTTGATAATTAAAATTAGACAAGAACAAATGCCCAAATTGGCACCTCCTTCCATGACCCATGTTACACCACTGTTCTAACTGTATACTACAGTAAAACATCTCTATACCGGACCTTATAGTTAGGTTAGGTTAAACTCCATAATATAAAAGAAGTATTAATGTTTTCAATGATTATAATGAATAAACTTTAAAAAAATGTATAATATATGATCATATTGTGTTTTTTAATTACAAGGTACCTTTAATTTAGTTTAAGTCCTAATAAGTGATATTTCGAAATAGACTCAAAATCCTCTAACTGTACATCCACCCCTGACTGCAATAGTATTGACTCGTGTTGGATGATTCAATAACAATTCTTAATAAGTGTGTTGAAAAACGATCGGTGAATAAAACAATAAATAACATTTCAAAGTAAAACATCAGTAACAAGCCGTGTACGTGTGCAAGAGTTTTTCATGGTTAATTTATTGTATTTTCGATACAACATCACCGTACAGTTTTTATGGTTTTTGCACGATCCACGCGTATAGACATATTTGCACTGCGTAATGCGCAAAAACCTATTATTTTAATTTCGAAACGCGAATCCTTGAAATGTGTAATACTAGTTATTCTAGTTGAAAATCTAAAAAGCCCTATGCCATGATGTTTCTTTTTTATCGTGTAAATAACCCCCCCCCCCTCTCCTTCTCCGTCATGGATTTTGCTAGTCGTCCATTATGATATATATTATTATATAATGCGATGTAGCAGATTTGCGATGCTTTTAAATTCTCAGTAACGCTGATAAATTTCAATTCAAATCATGAAAATTCCTTTAAAACCCAGCTTTGAGAAAAATTATTTTAATTGCGTTATTTAAAATCCGTTATAGCTGTTCATTACCACATTTATAATAATAATAATATTGGTGCACGGTATTGCGATTCCGAATTGACAGGACAGATGTTCCTTAAGAGTTTAAATAATTTTACAATCTCGGCAAGAGTATTAGGTAAATTTAATATCTTATCTGTAGAAAGTATAGGCGTGAATTCATCGGTTTTCAACCAGAATTTTCGAATAAGATACATATTATGACGAATATATGTGTAACAGAAAACACAATCGAAATACTGTTATCGTACAAAAAGTACATCAAAATTCACCTACCGATGACGGCCGCAAAAAAAAACACTAATATTAATATAAGTTTAGCCACACGAATCTAAAAAGAGCTGTTATTTCCAACTCATGACATAATAACGTTTTGTGATTCTCACTAAGATCCGTGTATTCGAATGTATGTTGAGTCATTGTTGACGTGATCACGGCGAACAAAATATGACAAATTCGTCGATTACCAACCGGCTCATCTCAATCTTCCTCATATTATAACGAACAGAAAGCAAATATCAGTCACCGGTGCATTTATTATTTACTATACCAATGATTGCGCAACGCATAAACTATAATTATATCATACATTATATATTATATTAATTTTAATGATTCAATGCCAACACTGGCGTACCGTTGGATGGTGTGAATTTAGAAATCCAAAATGGAATATTCTGCGTTATAACGGTTAATCAATTTTTTTTACTATCCAAGAAAGCGCAAATGGTTTACGTTTAGTTTGGTGCCAGCAATTACCGAAATCATTTGAAAAATGTCGGTGCAAATAACACCCCATATGTTACACATGTTCTGGACGAATTTCGGTGCAAATTGACTACAGCCGAACGAGCACGTTGCAGTCCGGCGTCAACCCCTCTTCCATCTATCCCGAAAGATTCCAGAATTTTTATTTGCAATCGTTTATCACGTGCACAATTCATTTATTCGAACAAGTTAGTTTGATCGGTTTCGGAATACCTACATTTAATCAACATGATCAGTTGTTCATGTTATGGTAAATATAAGGAATATCTATCGGAGAGGAGGACCGACGACGTGGACCTGCGTGCGACGACCAGGAAGAGATGCTGTGTACATTGTCGAATGACGTCAGTGTTCGTAGTGGAAGTACATGGTAACAATATAGCACAATACTGAATGTGTGTAATTCTTTATACATTGCGTCTTTCGTTTTTGTTACAGCGAACGTTACGCATACACGTATCCCCATATGTATACAAGTGTACGTACGATGTATACATACAGTATATGTATATATACATATATACACAGGTTTCTTCGTGTTTTCATTGTTCAAGATTTTTTCTTTTTATTCGTTGTTTTTTTTATATACACACACACACACACATACACACACACATATATATATATAAATACACACGTTTCTACGATCGTGATTATTATCATTATTATTTTTTTTTTATCACTCCTCTCTTATTCTGTTCATTTTCATACGGTTTTCTATTTATTTTTTCTCTTACTATTATTATTATTATTATAACCACTACTGTACAGCTCGTTACCCGCCGGCTGATGTTCACGGTTTCACGCACCAGCTGATCGTCGCGATCCCGTTGTGACCTGGCCCCGCTGCCTCCAGCTGCTGCTATTACACGCGTTCACGACAAAACCGACCGATATAATATCATGTGTCTTACAAAAAAAAAAAAACGCGTTTTCTACGTGTACAGGTCACCATGATTGTTATCCGTACGGAGATTTTTACGCACTAAAAAGTAATGAAGTGTCTTTAGAACCGAATTGAAAATCAAAATTCAAAAATTCGATAATGATCGGAAACGTACACGAAGTGGTGAAAATAAAACACTAATAATACAAATCATAATGTTTTTGTTTGATGGCTATTATTAGGATTTTGTAGTTCTAAAACCCTCTTAAGAAAAGTGCTGAATATTTAAAAAGGCAAAAATAAAAAAAGCACCAATGTTTTTTTTTTATATTTCACAAAATATTTAATTGGTCACATTTATTTTGATTAATATTATTATTTTATTTATTCATAACCATTAATATGATAATAATATAAGATTATTTAAAAATTTTCAGTTATACATAAAAATACAAAAACATATAATAAAATAAAAAATTGAATAAATATTTAAAAGTTTGATTTTGACAGTCAGGAACTTATGGAAATTATGCTTTTCTAAAAAATAAGGAAGACTGATAACTTTTAAATGACTATTAAATCAATTATTGCGATGCAAATCCGAACAAGCCTCGATTATGGAATGCATAATAAAATAAATACCGACCTTTCAAGTATTTCAGATATTCAAATAAGTATATCCTGAACATATTTTGTTAAAATATTTTTAAACAACAAAATAAATCTTTGAACGAAAAAATAGTTTTTTAAATAAAATTACCAAAAAAAAAAATGTCGAATATTTTTTATTTTACGATTATTTATGAACTAACATAGCTTAAATTTAAACCAATAGAAAAAATAAGTAAACTCGTAATAAAATTGATCTTTAATGTTAACGTACACTTACACACGGTACAAAATGATGTAAAAATAGCGAATTTATACTATAACAGAACTTTAATCATTCTAAAATAAAATATCGCGATGTGAGAATTATACTACTTCAAAAAATGAATCTTATGATTACTGTTATATAATTGATTTATCGTTATTAAAATATATAAACATTGGTTTGGAAATCCCAAGTGTAAAAACAAAAAATCAATGCTTGTTACGAAATTGAAATCAAAAAAACAACACAGTTTCTAACAGCCTTAGATAATATACAATAATATAATAAATAAAATCGAAATCAAATTTGAAAATTAAAAAGATATAATCATCAATCACTAATCGAAACGTAATATCTTACAAACATATAGATCTTCGATTAAGTCATTTTGAATAAGACTATTTACGAGACTACTAACTGCTAGCTTATTTTTCTTATTTATCGAGAATACTAATAATTAATTGGAGTCATTTTCAAGTTGTAAGAGTATAAAAACTATTGTTTCCCATCTGTAATCGACCGAATTTGCAAATATTTGAACATCATATTGATGCACGGAATGCGTTTTACTCGCAAGTGGTTAATTTTTGAAAACCAATTGAAATAGTTCTACGGTGAAACTCGTAATCACGTTTTTCAATTTGTTTCGAAAAAAACGGAAATACTTCGAAATACTATACGCCATTTATGATCTTAAAACGAATTGCTTGTTGTTTTAACGTACGTTCGATAGATTCAATGACTACGGTAAATCGTCGGTTTGAACACAATGCAGTATGAAGTTTAAACGTGGTTAGGATATTTCGCTATATTGTACTGATGTTGAAATGTGTAGAACCTGTGCGATACCTGTAGATAGTGCAATAATACCATCTCGATTCCCGCAAAAAGGTTTTCGACTTGATGTGTTGTTGTTTGTGTATTATTATTATTATTATTATGTTAATAAATTCTCGCGTGTACAAACACTAGAGTCGGATTTCGCTATCGAATAATATCGTAACTGCACAACTGACGCGTATAGTGTAAAATAAATAAAACAGTTTTGCGTTGGCTTGAATAATGATGTTATATGATTAACAAACACAAGTTATAACGTTCGTTGGCCGTTAAGTAGTGTTCGTGTATATTATAATAATAATAGTAATGTTGCATTATACTTTTCTAAAACATCACATGACACAAAATATTATAATTTATCGTACTACAAAGATTGTTGTTGCGCTCACGCACACATTTCCCGTACACCATCCGTCAGCGAGAAGAGAGCGTACACAGTATACCTTTACACGTAAAGAGTGCAATGATTAATTATTGTTTAAGAATATATGTAGAGTCAATCGAATGCGCACTGCGTACAGTGTACACACCACGTACACGGTCGAAGTTGAAAAGGATTAAGATACATATTCAACTCGTATAATATATTATTTCTTCCCCTTCCCCCTTATTTGTACTTTATTTGCGGTTCGTCTATATACATCGTGATGAATCGGTATTTCTATTTCTCATCGAGCACACGGGCATTTAGTCGATTTATTCTGAAAGCCATATTGTACAATATGTTTGTAGACCAATTTAAGTTACTGTACAGTGTATTATGCATTATGTGTGTAGATAAATGTACTTCAAATGCGACACCGGAAGTATTTGTACTCGTAGTTTTTTTTTTATTTCACGAACGTATCCAAAACAACGATTTTAGTTTATCATCCACGTACACACTCATTTAAACATCGTTTTTCCAATTATTAAACAACACGAAGACTCATGGGGCCGTTTTAAATCATTAACACACGGCATGACGGAGTTGACGTTGACGAATGTACACGTGTTCGTGCATGCGTGTGTGAGTGTTAAGAACGAGTAATTATCTGTATGTATATATATATGCAATAAATACTGATTAGAACCAGGGCCGTATCAAGAGGGGAAGAGAGGTACCTACACTCTGGGTGCAATTTCTGAGTGGGTGCATAAATGAAGAATTTGCATTTTATGTTGAAAATTATAATGTTGTACATTTTATATACAAAAACGTTAATGTCCTTCATGTTAATCGAAATAATTGTTGAAAATAGTATCTTACAATAATAATATTTTCAAATTAAAAGTAAATATGAACGCATTTTAAAGTTTCACCTCGGGCACCGTCTACAACAGAATCACTAAGAGTTCATACATATTCTATTTTAAAGAGGTCTCAATGTGCATATGCATTATGTATACGTGCCCAATTTCTACATATGAATATTTTGCGGGCATCTTATTCGCGATATAACTGCTTTATCTACTATAGCATAGTGTGTAATATTGATAAAACGACCGACGTCTGTACAACATAATATTTTACATTTATATCAATCATTATTATTATAATTACAGTCGAACAATAATTACCATTAATATCGGTGTTCTACTACAGATCGATCAATTAAATATACGATTCGTATTTACAACACGTTACACGACGTCATACGTGTCAATTGCTGACACCAAAACGGTCAATTCATCATAAGTATTAACTATTCTTGTTACACTATTTGGATATTAAAAAAATGTTAATCCACAACCGTAATTTTTGATCGAAAACCGACGATGTCAGCTTATAGCATATTTTAGTATGAGGACTTTTGGCCCTAACACATTTCTCCGATTGGCTCGATTTTAACTTTTGCGTATGTTTGTACTTTTGTTGTTATCACATTACACAGGTCTGAAGTACGCCCCCAAGCAGACGTTACACGATCGAATAAATTCCAATTTATTTCTCAATTTTCCATTCTCGATACACGAGTGGTTCATAAAGACACACCGCAGACCAAATTGACTTTTAAACGACAATCATACATATTTATTATGTACTCGTACAATTTTATCCGTTCGTTTCAGTTATCCATACTATTATCTTTCAATCTTGTTGAAACGGAATCAAGAAAAAATGCACGATCACCTCTATGTTTGATCAAACAGAAGTTGCACGTTGGGTATACATAATAGTTCATACGACATGTAAATATATTCGATGGCTCAACTCTTCGGCATGTGCGTATTTTCAAACATTCATATCGTTCCAGTAGAAAATTAATATTACGCGTCGTGCTCTTCTATTCGAGGAATCGAACATCGACTAAATCGGTGGCATGCATCTATATACAGAGTAAGGTCCTGCTATTGTTCGTACAATATTATTGTTGGTCGGATTCGTATGGGAAACGCGGAAGTCTGTATTTAATAGACCGGTTACATCATGGTAATAAGAGTAATTTTTTAAAAAATAATAATAAAAACTATAATTCTTCCGAAACCAGGAAACCGCGCTGTTATCCTATCGACCAGCTTTCACTGTATATGAGCGCGGGTGACTCGTACTATAACGCATTATAACAACGAGATTAAAACATCGTGTATAATATCTTCCAATCGTACAATGTACAATTGAAAGATATAAATAATAAAACACAATAAAAGCATTTCGGAGAAAATTCGAAAGACTAAAACCGCCAACTAATTAACCGAAAGCCATGCCTTTATCATATATTTGAATATACTATATTAATTCACAACGCATAATGACACTACTAGTCACATATCATCGAATACCGTTTGTTTGTATATCGAAAATAAAGTGTATACGAACAAGAAAGTCATCTTTTGATTATGTAGTTACACGGTTATTATGTTCGCGATCGTTAATCACACACCGCCGCATGGCCGAGACGATAAAACACGTTAATTAAGATCGTCAAATATCAAACAACTCCTTAATCAGTCCATTACTGCGCGAGTATATCTAATGTCTGTTAAACGTGTGTATAAATTATACCGGTACACACTTTTCGTTTATTACCATATTATCGCGTGTAATGTATCCACACTTGCGAATATTTACTGTAATGGTGTAATTAATATATTACGTGTGTATATTAAACGTTCCTATCACGGGCCGTAGTATGTGAACAATAATCGCATAAATCCGTCGTGTAACGAAGCCGGAGGAGAAATCGTTATACTCGTACATTAACTGCAGTGCGTTGTCGTTAAAAATAAAAACAGAAAATTACATTTTGCGACGCTTTTAAGATGCCAAACAAAATGTAAATAAGACAAATTATTCTTTCAGTACCGTATCATGTGTATTGATAATTGTGCAGTTTTAGTGTAAGATTGCTGGTACACATACATTTCGTGCAAAACTAAACTTGTGAGTACATCGAAAACAATAGTTCGTCACATGTAGTCAAAAATCTGTTTATGTACTAAAAAATTATAATTCAATTTATGGGCGACATGCAGCACTATCTAAGAATAAAAGGACATATCTGCGTTGAAATAATGCAACCATTTATTGATAATCTCAATTTTTATCAATAATTATTTATTGCATTTCCGCCAGTCTGGTAATCGAGAACCATCAATTTTTTATACTAGTCTATAATCAAGAGAATGTCTTATAACTATTGTTATGATAGAAATATATTTAAAAAAAAATCTATTTCGTTTACATTGAATTCGTCTTTTGCTTCACATCCAGCATTAAGTTACAAGATATTTTGCTTCCACTTCTCCACAATTTCTATTAGTGACGGTCGAAACCATGCTGTATGTACGAGTATAATACATACAAACATAAAATCGAATATTTGGTTATACTATATAGTATTCGTTAGAAAGTTAATGAATCAATATGACAATCGTTAGATGAAAACACCAAACAATATTTAAAATTATAATCAATTCTAGATTACCTATGATATCAAAATCAGTGTATTTTTTGCACTAGTCAACTAGATGACACAAATTTCGCCCAGTGAAAAAACTTTGTCGTCAAGCTGATAGTATTTCGCGAAACTGAGTGAAACACAACTAGTTATCAAAAGAACATAATTGTTTAAATATGTAAAAAAAAAAAAAAAATAAAATAAAAATTATCCAATGTACGATACATAAATTTGTATGTAATACAATATATTGTCATACCATAGATATTTAATTTTTTTATCAACATTAAAATTTATTTTTAACATTGAAGTAAAGTGAAGATGAAATACATATATAAATCTATTTTTTTGTAGAAAAAATGGTTTGTCACCCAGTGAAAATTCCTTAAAAATGTACTGGGCAAAACCATTCAAAGAAGTTATGTTGGTTTTGAAAACTCTTGGTAAGCGCATCAGTAGATACAAAGTATAACACGCAGTATTATACCTTTGTATTTGCACGTATAGCGATTACTTTGCGGGGGTGACGATAACAATGCAAGTGCCAAAGCAGTACCGATGATTTAATAATAATTATTGTAAATCATTGTAGAGCGAACGAATCGTCGATATTCATGCCGGCATCGCGACGTAAGTGTAATGTGCGTGAAGTTGGCCCCCCTAAATCAAGCTGGTGACTCCAAACCTTCACAGGAATTTTGCAATTAATTTGCTATAATTTGCTATGTAATTTTCAGAATTTGCATACCCACGGTTTTTTCAGAAAAACCTATTTTTGGTTCGGGGGGCCAACTTCACCACAGCCCCCCAATTTTAAGCTAGAGACTCCAAACCTTCGCAGAAATTTTGCAATTAATTTGCTATAATTTGCTATGTAATTTTCAGAATTTGCATACCCACGGTTTTTTCAGAAAAACCTATTTTTGGTTCGGGGGCCAACTTTATCACAGCCCCCCAATTTTAAGCTAGCGACTCCAAACCTTCGCAGAAATTTTTCAATTAATTTGCTCTAATTTGTTATGTAATTTTCAAAATTTGCATACCAGCGGTTTTCCCGAGAAAACATTTTTCATTTGGTATACTTAAATTACGCTTGTATAACTTCAATAGATATTGAGAATTTAAAAAAATCATTAGTAGTTTAGTGTAATAAATGTATAGGTATGAAGAAAATTTAATATTTAAATATGAGTGTTAATATTTTAGATTCATAGAATATTTCCCGTTGTAAGTTGCTTAAATTATTCGGATGTTCAATACAACAATAATTTATTTATTATAATACATTTTATTTATGTCTATACTCGTATTTATAATACAATATATCAGAATCAGTGCTGTTATAACTGTGTGTAATGCGTGTATCAAACATATGGCCATAGCCCCAGCCTAAATAGGACCCAATGATTATAATATTTGAAAAATATGGAAAAAGCAAGAAAATAAAACCATTTTATAATAATTATTTATGGAGATTGAACAATAATTGATTGACTTTGTTTTTTACACATTATCGTACATCAACGTTTTTTTTGCGGCCTGTATAATCGAAATTCAAAATAATTTGACTATAATTTACTAAATCAGTGGTATCAAACTGTTCTCCACAGAGCCCTAGGGCTCCACGAAAGAAATTTATGGGCATTGTGGGCATAACTTAATTAATTAAATTTAAATATTATTATATTTCTTAGGTATCAAGTAAAAACATTTGTAGAATTAAAATTTTACATATACTTTCTCATCCGATCAAAGTGTTTTAGATTAATTTGACAAGTACTAGGATTTAAAGTCTCGGAGTATTCTTTCTGGTATACACAAATTAAAACAATCCTTTTGCAATTCAAATACAGTCCTCTTTTACTCAAAATCTAAAAAAGTTAAGTAGAAAAGTGATTGAACACACCTCAATAATTGTATAACGCATTAAGTATATATTACTATATTAATTTTAAATTCATTCTGAAAGACTAAAAGTTGTTTTTATTAAGACAGTAAAACGTTTTGAAGAAAACAAACATATAATTTTCAAATAATTCCTATTAAGCCCCAACCCCATTTTCAAAAATTTTTAATATTATAATTAATTTAAGTATAATTTTTGAAGTCTTCTTTCTGTATTTTTTCCATTAAATCTGCTTAAAATTGGGGGGCTGTGGTGAAGTTGGCCCCCTGAACCAAAAATAGGTTTTTCTGAAAAAACCGTGGGTATGCAAATTCTGAAAAGTACATAGCAAATTATAGCAAATTAAATGCAAAATTTCTGCGAAGGTTTGGAGTCGCTAGCTTAAAATTGGGGGGCTGTGATAAAGTTGGCCCCCGAACCAAAAATAGGTTTTTCTGAAAAAACCGTGGGTAGGCAAATTCTGAAAATTACATAGCAAATTATAGCAAATTAATTGTAAAATTTCTGCGAAGGTTTGGAGTCGCTAGCTTAAAATTGGGGGGCTGTGGTGAAGTTGGCCCCCCGAACCAAAAATAGGTTTTTCTGAAAAAACCGTGGGTATGCAAATTCTGAAAATTACATAGCGAATTATAGCAAATTAATTGCAAAATTCCTGTGAAGGTTTGGAGTCACCAGCTTGATTTAGGGGGGCCAACTTCACGTACATGTAAATGTACATTAGTTACGTGCTGTGCGGATCGCTCGTGACACTGCACCGTACGACACGCATTAGATATAAGCGTACGTTATTCGTGACTCGTTCTGCCGAGAAATAAAAAGAGAATTAAAAACGGTTTATTGATTTTAATTTTACGCGCACGTTTATAAAAAAAAAGCAACAAAAACTTAAATTGTGTCGCACGACAAAACCATAGTAAAAATCTTGTTAAATCACGTGCGCGTATTATGTGAGTTCGAAACAATTAAATAGTAGTTAATTTCATCGTTAAATTGTTCGTACGGATTATACCCGTTGTTAATGCCGTCTAAACACGTATATAGAGACAAAGTTTTAAATTTGTCCACCACAGTAACAGTTTAATATGATATCATTACTTTTGATAGGCGTGCGCAGAAATCTTCAGCGGGAACGGAGGATAGTTTTAACCTACGTTCCCCTTGTTCCACTAAAACCCAATGAAATTAATATTTCCCTATGTTATAATGATTAAAAGTTTCTTAATAGTTTATCAGTTATAACTAGACCTTGGATATTGTTGAATTTGCAATTTTTTCCTATTGATCGGATTTATTGCTATGTAGATTATAAATTCGTTCCGTACCAGTACGAATTAATATCTAAACATTTTTTAGTGCAACTTCATGCAAATTTTGGCGTTTTTACGATTTGATTACATTTTTGTTGATTTTCCTCAAATAACGTTTAATTTATTCACAAGATTTAATTTTTTTTCTATGTAAGAAATGTATAACAATGGGCATAGGTGGCACTTGGCTCATATTATCGTGTGGGCAAAAATTAATCATAATTTACTGACCCATATAAACATTTTCTTATCTAATTATTCAACTTATCTAATGCATATACATTCAACCTAAATTTTACTTATTATCTCAATAATAACCGATAACATCTCAAACTTCTATATTTTTATAATTTATATTTAAATAATTTCCCAGTCAAGTGCCACTAATGGGTGGTTTTTTATTCTTATTTTCATTGTATTTTTGTTCTATCACCACATACACTAAGGGCCGTTCTTACAATTTTTGGTTAGTGCCTGATAAAGCTAACCGGAAGAATTTATCATGTATTAACCGACAAAATTCTGCCGGTTAGTTTTAACCGACACTTAACCGAACATTGTAAGAACGGCCCTAATTGTGCTAAATAGTACAGATTTGCATCTTAATAAAAAAAAAATATGTGGTATATGTTATGTTATGTTATGTTTTAAAAGTAATCATAATATTATATTAATATACTGTTATCTATAATTTACATTAGTTTATATTAATTTATGGTAATATTGATAATTTTGAACTGACTTAACATTAGATTTTCTTTTATAATTGTACAATAGAAATTTCAACATAAATATTTTATAAAAACTAAAATTGTTTTAATAATATTTTATTTATGAGGGGACAAAATTATGAGTTTGCCCTCTTAATATTTTTCCTGGGGGGGCAATTGCCCCTCCTGGCCCCCCTAAATGCCGCCTATGTCAATGGGGGCCATATCGGTTGTGACGAAAGTGTTTAATATATTATTTGATAAAATGATGCATGAGTTGCACAACCTGCAGTCCTCACATCAGAGATAATTTGAATTTAAGAATAAAAATGGACGAAAAAAACTGTCGTATCAAACAAATATGCAGGCCCAACCGATTGTCTACTTCGTCTAACGCAGAACGCACCGCTGATGAAAGCTGTTCTATAATGATTTAATAAATGTCTTTTTAATCGAATAATGGTCAATGGTAACATATTTTATGGGGTTTTATTCATGAATTGAAAAATCGACTAAACGCTGTCATATTTTCACGTGTGAATCGTCTGATAAGGATTTAGGCAAACATTATGTAGCATTATGTACTATTTTAAAAATGTGAAAATAGCGGGTAGTCGTGTTTTTTATCTATTTGTTTAGGCTATAAATATTATAGATGAACGGGAGACGTGCAAGATTGCTGGCACTGTATTCTAAATTTGTAAGTTCCTTCAAAAACTTATCCTTTAGGTAATTGAAGCGCGATTTCAAACATCGGCTTCGATCGATAAAAGCAACGGTTTTCTGTTCCATCAAACGACACGCTAATAACTTGTAAGCATTTTCGCGCATACCTTGTTTGCATATTGTGCGAGCTTCTCCCACGAGAACGCTCGCTAATTCAAAGGGTTGTGTCGATTTTGCATTTCATTTATACTTCCACAAATTTAAAATAAAATGAAGAGGCACAAGATTTAATAGTATTTGCATATGGTTGTGTCACTGTGAGCTTACGTCAAACAACTAAGTTTACGTGAAACAGCACGGTATAATTTATTCAAATTAAGTTTTTCAGCACTTATAAGTATTTTCATCGCTTATTTTAATTTACATTATATTTTATCCGCATTTTTAGCAATATATATATATATATGTTTGATTTAAAACTACAGTATAACTTTGCAATTTATTGAAAAAAGTTAGAAATTGTTATTTGTCAAAACGATGATCATAAACATAAAAAAAGAACCGGATAGGCCTCGCTCTGCTGTACAGTTAGGGGTGGAGTGCACCTCGCTTATAGGATAGGTTATTATTATAATGGATTTGTTAAATTTGAATGCAATGATAGATATCATTGTATACGAATAACGATTCTGAACGGAGTTCATATGTTTGTCTAGGATATAATACATTGTTATTTATAAATAATGTAAAAAGTATTTTTTATTTTGAAACGATAAATATATTTTTCAATTAGGATGGGTTGGCAGTTGCATACAGCGATATAGTTTGTCAGTCTAGAACATTCTACATTATATTATATTTTACATGTAATTTTATGTCAATATTCGCTGTTCAAACGCTTATAAAAAAAAATTGTGCCTATGGATTTTAATAATTTATGAATGACATTAAGAACTACTTCTGTGGAATCTTCGATTAAATTTTCAAGTATTTTGTAGTAGCCAAATTTTTTTTATCACCGATTATAAATATAAAATGCCTATAAGTGGCTTAAAAATCAATATAATATTTTGAAAAAAATATTGCATAAAATAAATTCCCAATCTTAACAGCTGGTAGAAATTTCAAAAATCTGCGACTTATACTTTTTTAATTATAACAAATATTTAAAATCGTCAGAGAATAAATCGCTATTTTATGCAATTTCGTAAATATTTAAATTTCAAACAGTCATACAATTTTTTCCTCTTAGTCCGGTAGAAATTTTTTTAAAGATTTTTGAAGAGTAGCTCATAGATAACCTAGTGTTAAAATTTTGAACCTAAAGTATGAACAAAAAAAATTTTATGAATTTTTATCTACAAAATAACTAGCAAATTATCGTGATTTTATAAGTGGCTTAAAAATCAATATAAAATTTTGAAAAAAATATTGCATAAAAGAAATACCAATCTTAACAGCTGGTAGAAATTTCAAAAATCTGCGACTTATACTTTTTTAATTATAACAAATATTTAAAATCGTCTGAGAATAAATCGCTATTTTATGCAATTTCGTAAATATTTAAATTTCAAACAGTCATACAATTTTTTCCTCTTAGTCCGGTAGAAATTTTTTTAAAGATTTTTGAAGAGTAGCTCATAGAT
The DNA here is from genome assembly GCA_034509805.1 of Sipha maydis. Lineage (NCBI taxonomy): Eukaryota > Metazoa > Arthropoda > Insecta > Hemiptera > Aphididae > Sipha > Sipha maydis. Next base: position 191,320 of record JASXSY010000670.1, on the reverse strand, counting down.
AACCTAGTGTTATAATTTTGAACCTGAAGTATGAACAAAAAAAATTTTATGAATTTTTATCTACAAAATAACTTGCAAATTATCGTGATTTTTACATATTTCGTATAAATTGGAACTTTGAGCACTTATAAAAAAAAATTGTGACTTACGATTTTAGATTTTTTTTTATCAGTTAAAGAACAGCTTATAAGAAACCTTGTATTAAATTTTCAAAATTTTCTGGGCAGCCAAAAAAATGTTATCGTTATTTAAAAAAAAAATACTTAAAAAAATTGAAAATTTCAATTGTCTATAAATAGCTTAATAAAAGTCAAAATACTTTGAAAATTGAATGGTGTATAGAGAACGCTAATCTAAACATTTGGTGAAAATTTCAAGTATTTACATCCATTAGTTTTTGAGTTATAGCAAAATAAAAAATTTGATTATGTCGAAAACTGGTTTTGCGTAAAAACTCCCGTTTTTCCCAAATTTTTTTATGGTTTTTCCCGTCGCATTTAAAAAATATTGGAAATTTTTTACTTTTGACCCCCCAAAGTACCAAATAGATTCACTTTCCTTTCCTTTCAGAAAAGTTGCTACATAAGGCAATCGAAGCATTTTTACTGCCCCAAATCGTGTCGACAGACACAAAAAAAAAAAAAAAAAAAAAAAACACACACATCATTGTAAAATCAATACATTCTTCACTCCGTTCAGAATCTAAAATAAAATAAATAACAAAAAAAATCATGTTATTGTAATATTTTAATATTCTAATATTCTGCAAACACTCAATACGAACAAGCTAGATTTTGTACGTTCAATAATATAATTTTGATATCTATTCAAAAACATAAATGTAATGTCTATACTCGTAATATATCTATATTATCGTTGTGTTACTATGGGCTTAAGAGCCCATGTAGGCTGTCTATTTCAGAATTAAGTCACTACTGTAGTCTTATGCTTTTAAGTCTATCGTGCATTTCGGGGCAGTGCTATGAAATTTGAGCTCCCTATTGCTGGCTCAACGAAACATAATATATCCTTGTGCGTACATGTTTCGGTTCGAGGGAAAAACAAAACAATGTTTAATTAATGCGAAACTCAAAAACAACACGATCGACAATAAATATATCTATAAAGTATAATAAAAATAAACTATTAGCACAGAATACTGATATAGATTATAATTACTTATAGATATAAGTAATACTTATAGATTATAATTACAGATAATTAAGATATTTAACTTACAATAACTGCTTCCGCGTAAACGGTAAAAAAGAAGTAAAAAAGAAGGAAAATGCCTACATCGCTCCCCTTCAAATACACTACTATGTGCGTGTGTACATGTGTGTGCAAACGCACGTGGTACAACTAGTACTTAAGTGCCCGTATGGTACATTCCATGCGCGTGCATATAATACCGTTTGCAAATTTGTAATTGCTTTTATCAGTAATCAAGATCGTTATTTTTCTTTATCAATAGAGGTCGGATTTATATTCTCTTATAATCCTTAAAATATGATGTTTTTATGTCACATAAAATAAGCAATATATTCTCTTAATATTCTATTAAAATACCAATTACATGATGTTTTATGTCCTTAAAATGTACACAATGTCTGACATTGTGCATATATTAATATTATGTGTTCGACACACACGCGCCTTTGTGATTTTTCTTTTCGATAGGGTGACCATACATCCCGTTTAAAACGGGATTGTTTCTATTTTGATCATTATGGCCTGTTGTTCCAACAAAATCTGTACGGGACGCTTTTTATCCCATTTTTAGAAGACAGTCCTGTTTCAATCCCGTTATTTCCATATTGTTATGTAATGTTTGTAAATACTAATGTTGCGATCAAAAGGATATTTTCCATTGTAAACGTATTGCGGACGGACGAAAAAAATCGATTTCTTGTACTTGCTATCGAAGTGATTATAATTCTGAAAAATCATTTAAAAAAAATATTTTTGCAACGATTCTTATGGTTGACACACCCAAAACTATTAGATAAAATTAGTTCATCACAAAAATACAACAACACAATAAATTGTAATAATGGACAGGACGAGCAACTGACGTAATTCCTCAAATCATAAGAGCAAAATACTATAATTATTATTAATTATTATTTTATAATTTTAATGAATGTAATTTAAATGTAGCTAAAAAAATCAAAAATTATCATATTAATAAAAAATTGTTCGTTTCGTTTGTTGTTTTTATAAAAACGGCCATCCTGCTTTATGATCATCTTCGTTCGCCGACCCGTTTTGCCGCGTTATGCTCGTTTTATAGTCGTCGTCAATTCATCACCGATACCGCCGCCAACTCACCGTGCTAAACTAACTTATTGAACCATGCTCGTCCTGTCTGTCCAATTGTACGTAATTATGGTACATTATTAACGTTTGTTATGAATATTTTATGGACCAATAGTCAACGATAAATGTTCTGTTCGCCCGAGAAGATTAAATTTAGTGTTTCATGATGTATCACCGGAGCTGATGATGTTTTTAGGATTTTTTTCCATGATGCTTTTGTGCATTGTACACGAGCAGTGTCTACTTTCTATCACGTTTCTGCATAGCAATCGAACATTATTATAACAGGACGATTGATTTATTTGTCGATAATGTTTGTAAACACTATGTTTATCAACCCTTGCGAGATCACAAGAAACAAATGTGTTATTATTCATTATTAATACATTTGGCTTGTTATTGAAAATACTTAGTAGAGTAGTAGTATATATCTAGGTAAGGTATTATCTACCTGATAAGTAACGTTCAGCTGTAGTACATTTTTTGTCATCTAGATAATTCGTCGATACTAAATATTAATGTATTTTCTTGTACGCAATCAAACAATTTTGGGCGCATGCTATATTAAAAATATAATTTAGTAAACTTTCACTGTGGTCGTTGATATATTAACAGTTTTGCTTTAAATCGAAATCGGATTTATTTGACGTTTTTTATTATTATCAAAAAAATGAAAAAAAAAATTCATACTTATTAATATGATACCTGGCACTGATTTTTTGCAAAACCGACGTTAAAAAATTGTATTATGGTCGACTTATATTCCTATAAAGTGCAACCTTTGTTCTAATGAAATAGCGTAAAACAAAATACTAAGCTGTGTTAAGTTTAAAACTCGATAATGATTCCGCTTACCTAAATTAGTTAAGTTAAAATAACTTCAAAAATCCGTCGAAAAATGTAAGAAATTACATGCTAAAAATACCTACTATACACCATTTCCTATCAAAAACTTCCCACGGATGTGATGATCAGAGTAATCCTTCTGGTCGAAATCGTGTACATATTTACACAAAAAACATCAATGAGAAATTTATACATTTTTCTATTCAACTCATAAACTAAAATTACTGTACATGTGTGATTTTTCATATTTTTATATGAATCGAATGTTACGAAGCAAATAACTCTGATGGTTTTTGGCCTGGTATATTTTGAAAATGTTTGTCAGGACTTCTGCGGTGTGTAATGTTTAAGGACTCAAAACAATTATTGTTCTTATTAAATTAAATGATATGAATCTACGAAATGGCTGATTTGTCACAAGGGCAGTCGTGTTCGTAGCAGATAAAAGTAAATTAACAAAAATAATGACGCCCAACCACTTATTTGGGTTCAGAATTAGAAATGTTCCAACATAATTGGCTACCATTTCATTTTTGTAAGACCTCGTCTTATATCACGTATAGATCTTAAGATAAGCCTATATAAGACCCTATGAATATCATAAACAAATAATGTAATTGTATTAATATTCCAATAGCCGTTGTAAATAAAATCTTCATACTGCATATCAATTAAAATAAATACGATTTAGCACTGTTAGCAGTGTAACAAAATATTATTTGATAAATTTATATTGGAATGATTGTTGTGTATTGATATATTTGATCTGAATCGGATAACCGATTTTCGGTTATTTTCATGATATCTAATTATCCACATTGTGCTTCAGGTACGTGTAATTTAGTGTGTCAATATTTTTAAGTACATACAAATGAATTATAGATTTTCATTAAAATTACATCACCAACTGTGTATAAAAGTAAGCGTTATATAATATTTAACTACTGTAATAGCATGTGTAAATTTTTGTTTGAGACAACTGTTGAGCTCGACGCACGAAATATTATAAAAATAAAAAAATATTATTTTAGATATTACTAAAAAATATGTATGAGTCCATGCTGCAAGCGTGCAATACAATATGTGTTCAGTAAAACCAATTTTGTGTTGTTAAATTTATTATTAACCTATTATCAAACATAACCGAAAGAACATTGTTTTTGCGATGTCATTAGTTTTTTATGATACTTTGATTTATAAGCGAGTTATGATTATCGATATAAAGTATTAGAATTTAAAAATACTCATATTTGAAAATAAAAATATCGTTAAAACCGATAATATTGCACAGATAATTTTCTTCTTTTTAAGTTAAATAATATGTATTTAATATTAAAGTTAAAAACACAAAATAGATTTTACTAGACATAATTTTGTTATGACGCTAAAAACAAAAATAAATTTCGTCTTTAATTATTGTTTGTGGATTTTTTAATATAATAACAAAAAAATCTTTTACCTCACGTTACTACTCAATACTAAAGTACTGATTGAAAATCTACATAAGAAGATGATTAGCCCACCACAATGTCACAACTGTCAATCCTACGGACACACGGAATAATTGCTATCACAAACCGTTGATGCGTTAAATGTGGTGAAACCTACCCCACTAATGAGTACTCAAAATACCATCACAGTCCTGTTAAATGTGACCTATGCTCTAAAGACTCTACAAACTTAAAAGAATGCCCAGCTCACAAAATACCTTTCAAAAAACCCATTCCAAGAGTATCTCCAATAAAGGGCCCTGATTCTAATACCCATTCTAAAACCAAATCTTAGACAAAAGACACCAAAATTCAAAACTTACACATGGAACAAAAAACTGCTGACACTCTTTCTATTTTTATATCAATTTTAAACTCATTCATTTGACCCCTTATCTCCTTTTTCTCTTCAGTCTTAAAAGTACTAACTGCAAATAGCATTATTCCATAATTATAATCGGCCAGACAAACCTCATTAAAATGTACGCACTATAATGTTTTAGTTTGATAGCGTAATCTATAACAATTATTATTTATTATTATATCCTATCTTATATTATTTTCTAAATACGTAATCAATTACCATTCAGCACAACTAACACTACATTTTATACAGTAAAATTTGAATAATTGTTAAAACTTGTTATAGCAAGTGATATACTAACACATTTAAATATATTAATAATAATTATATTGTACGTTTATACGACAGAGATAAAACATACGTTCTCTTGTGTTGGATTGTTATATGAACAATTGACTAAATAAATATTAAAAAAATTTGGGTGAACATGTCTTCTATAAGAAAATGATAGAAAAAACTGGATTGATTTCAATTTTGTTACTGGCATTAATTTTGGTGGTTCATTAATAATTTTGTTATTTTACTGTTTTTTTGGATAAATGTTGTTCGTTTTTAAATATTCAAGACTGAAATGAGTAAGTTAATCATATATGCAATTGCCAATAGAGAACAAATAAGTCATTTTAAGCGCATTTTTGGATATTGATAGTATTAGTATTTGTTTGGTCTAAAATTGAAATATTATAGTAATCATTTAATTTGATTTTTACATATTTTTAGTGATAATAAATATTTTCGTGCGATTAACGTGAGATTTTTACCGAATCAGAGATCACTGATCGATGTTTTTCTTTTAATTTCACGTATTCTATCGAGTAGTTCTTTCTTACTCCTTTCTTTCAAAATTGTCAAGGTGGAGTACCAATGAGAGTATGATGCACGATGTTCTGTTTCGTGATATCGAAAACCATGCGTTGCGTAACTTTAAAACTGTTCCCAACTTTGTCATTAGTGAGCGTTTATGCCCATGAATCAGTGCATCTCGGCATTGGTCTCACTATTTTGATAAAATACTTGTTATTCCGTGGTCTGATCGATGTACGCCTTGGCCGATCCAACATCTGTATATAATAAACTAGTCAGCTATATTCGTGTTTTTTGATTTTTTATACGATCATTGTTTTGTTTGTTAGCGTTATTATCACTGCTTCAACTTTCAAAGCTGCAATTATTATTATGTAGGTGAAAATAAAAAAAACTGAATATTTGTTAGTTTCCTTAAAAAAAATATTGGGTTTATTTACTTGCATGAAATATTTTAGACTTTTAAAAAATTATTCCTTAAAAAAACTTTATATTTTGTTGAGTTTTTTGAAAAACGAAAAATATTTCGAAAAATAAAATCAATGACGGGGAAAAACACAGGGCCAGTAGTATAGTGGTACGGGGAGTGCATAACCCCTACTTATGAATGACCAATTTATATGATTGGCAATCATCAACAAATTAAGTAGTATTAGTATTGTAGAATTTTTTTTTAAAAATTATTCAGAATATTTGTATATTTATAACCCATCCCTTCCAAAATCAATATTTATAAGTCCCAGCTCTGTAAAAATACACCGTAGAATACGTATTATATACATAACTTTTTATCCTCCTAGTATGTATCGCACTTATTACGTAAAAAATTTTTTTTAAAAAGTTCAAAAAAAAGTTTTTTCATCGATTTCTGTCCGACGACTATATTCTAGGGACTTACATTTCTGTACATTACTCCACTGTCGTGTACGATTTCAAATTTTATATACTGCTGAAATTATTTATTTTTATGAAAAAACTACGAGTAAAATCTGACCTAACCTGGCTGTGGCGTGCCAGTTATACAGTATACGCCACTTAAAGGACACACGGATATAAGATGCAGTCGCTTATTAAACTCAAAATTATTTGAATTAGTTCATTAAACTCACTACTTCGATTACAAGAACAAATTTCGTTAGAAAAATTGTAGAAAATAAACTTTTGTGTTTGTTATTATTTATTACTGATTTTCTAATCATTTCATAAGCCATATAAAACACATAACATCGCATTTCAGAATGACGAAAGTGACGAGTATATTGATGTCCTCGTTGAACCACCATCAAACACGTTCTAGAGATTTTAGACCCGTTTTGAGAATTGCTTACCAAAAAGATATTTATTAAATTTCCAAAATAGTTTAAAATAATAAAAAACAAACTAAAATCACATACATAAATTAAATAAATTGTAAAAAATAATAATTATATACATTTCTATGTGTATTAATTAATTAATATGTATATTTTTTTATAATACGTATTATGTAATATCTAATATAAATTAAAAGCAAAAAAGTAAAATGAAGTTAGTGATTATAGTCAAATTTTTGTATGTTTTTTTTTTTCAATTCAGCTATGAAATTCATTCGGTTGTTATATTCAACTAGTTTCCAAGTGAGTCTTATGAGCGGTGTACACTGTATAATTAAATTTTATACTTTTATTTTCATGGTATAGTGATTTAACACATACTATATGTATAATGATCAAATTATGATTTTCAAAGTGAATTTTTGGTTACATATATTGAACAAATCTTCTAATAACGGGCCCAGTACTTTCAGGACCGTATTTATAATGTCCGTTTAACTTTTATAATTAATGTATAAAAATTATTGTAAATCTTAACACATAAACATCAATATAATATTTTGACAGCCTCCGGACGGGTGATAATTTAAACGAATAGAGATTATGTGACAGAGAGAGAGAAAAAACCACTAATATAAGATAAGCAAAATCTGTGGATGGTTGTATAAATAAAATTCATATAAATTACATTATTTGACACAGCAGTTGCTGGAGAAAAATAAAAACACTGTGATTTTATAAACAAAGTTATTTTTAAAAATTACCTGGCTGTCCTTTCATCATTAAAATTTTAATTATTTCCTGGCCTTTGAAAGGATTGTTAAATTTACGATTTTGAAATAGATAAATTTTAATATAACATTTGTATAAAAATGGTTTTCTTTTTTAAATTTTAGAGAGAAATTTTTTAGGTATTTTATTTTAAATGGAGTAAATCAACGTATATATTATTTTGAAAAATATATTTTTATTTATATTTTATATCTAGGATGGTAAATACATGGCGTAAAAAACAATGACAAAGGTACGCAAAAAAAATTTAATTTTTATTAAATCAAATGTAATTCTTAATAATAAGTACACTGCAATGAACCACTTTAAAAGTAGGCATCGACTACTTTGTCAATATTTTTTTAATTGATTCACGCGTGTCACCCAATTTGAAAATAAATTTTAAAAAATATATACATTTTTTTTTATAGTTTTAAGATATGTAGAAAAAAGAAAAAGAAAATCGGTGGTTAAAAGTTTTCACGGAACCGTCGGCTTATCAAACAAAATATATGTGTTGCTTATAACAACATTTGTTTCGAAAATGTTAAAAAAGTATTACAATACAACTTTCATTTCATCCATTTGTACAATCCGCATATTTATCATACTTAATCATGGCACCCGTCGATTCGTACGTTATGAATTCGAAGTAAAGTTTTGGCTCATTTGTATTCATGGGTTCCCGTTGAAGAAAATATGATTCCGTATCAGTATGTTGCGTACATCTGATCATAATTATACGTTTATAGAACACAAAATATTAACAAAATGTTTAATGTACCGTCGTGCAGAATCGACGAGAGGAAAATTAAAAAAAATCGACGATGTTTAAAATACTAATTTGATTACGTCCATGTCTTCGTTGTTTTTCCAGTTATTCCCGTACCACACCTCTCTGAAATGTCCCCCGTTGATCCATTCGTTGCGTTAATAATGCGATCCTACCAGAATTCCACTGGCTATATCACTGGAACTTTAGCCTATGGGTCCTCGATGACTACTAATTGCCGGTGGATCGTTTTTCGTTCACATGGGTTCGTTCGGTCGTGACACCTACAGAACACGGTTGGCATAAAAGATGTCTCCACCGTCGAAACTCTAGCAGAGCGGTTAGTCGCGTGAAATAACAACGTCCATTGGATTGTACTCATTGTTAATATCTAATGCCTTTTGATTTCGGTTCTATACAGTGATTTGACATGCGATTATAGATTTTATCCGTGAAATAAATAGTTTTATAGAATATTTTTAGATTTTACGTCTTCTATATATATATATATATATATATATATATATATATATATATATATATATATATATATATATATATATATATATATACACATGTATATATGTATATATCTTGTTAATAGTTGAAAATGTTAATTTTTTTTTTATTCATTAATAAGTTATGGTAAACACAACGACGGGACTGCTACGGAAAAATGTAAATGAAACGAATTTTGATTGTTTGATGAAATTTTTCGTTCGTACGGATAAAAACCGCGCATGTAACATTTCTTTGTTTCGACCCAGTTATGATCTCGGTATAATCTGTGAGTGTTAATACGAGTATATTTAACATTAACTCATGCGTATGGTAAGAAACGTGTGAAACATGTATGCAATGCTTAAAACACTCGAAAACTCACGAGACTAAGAGAATGCCGCACACCCATGACTTGTGTCTTGACAAATGTACAACATAGCAAATCAGTGGAAATAATGTTAAACCTTTAATATAAGAGTAAACTGATTAAACTGTTTGTACTTTGATTTCTTTTTATGATACTTTAATTTTGAAACAAGTTATGAGTACCTATTTACAACTTAAAAAAAAACTCAGAACATGACTGTATAGACGATATTGTTCTTTCTTTTATGTTTGATAACACTCCAATTTCATTAAAGCTAATAACACAACATCGGTTTTACTGAATGCAAATTTGCTATTTATTATGCATTTATAACTGTTTTTTCACATAGTTTTTAGAATACACGGTTACAGTAGACAAAATTTAATAGCTGATACTTAGAAATACTATTACAATCACTCGAAAAGATGAGCCATGGTCGTGTGTTGGCAATAAATGGTCCTATTCATTAATATGTGTCATTTTAATCTCGTTTCGGTACAATTGTTACGCATGTATACGTACGTCTGTACAAAATTTGTATATATATATATATATATATATATATATATATATATATATATATATATATATATATACAAATTATATATATATATAAACAATTTGTTTTTGATTGATTGCTTAATTTTTGTTTGAATATCACGAACCAGGCGTTTATTATAATTTGGTGTAAATTATGAGTTAAGAATAACTCATTATCTCTTGTCGGACAAATATAATAATAATAATAATAATTGTTCAACGGCGGCGTGTATGACGTTATTGTAATACTTACAATGTACTTAGAAAGATTAAGAACCACAAATTCGTTGGGTCATGAGTATTATATATAACAATATGTAGATAGTATATTATTGTTGTAATGATTCAGGATGCATTATACATATTATTGTTATATTATTATAATTGTAATTATTAGTGTATCATGTTTATTAGAAGCGATTTTGATGATTCATGAAAATAACCGTGTAGTTGAATAGCACTCCGGTGTCACTGTTAAAAATACATTTAATTTTATAGGACTGTGTCGAAAGTTGTGAAAAATTGCTAAAAATTATACCGTTGTCGATTATCAGATGAATTATCCATTCATCAAATCGTTCGGTGGCTTTAGTTAACAGCTATATATTGACTTCATAGTTGTATTCACTAATTTATGTATAATAAAGTAATCTAACGGTATATATTTAATTTCTCTATCTGCATCTAAAATACATGGATGTTACATAAAATTCAATTTACATGTAAAATTATATGTTTAACATTAGATGAACAACGTCGATAGTTGTATTTTTAAGATGTTTACGTTCTCGGTCCCTCTTTTATCGATTTCGTTCGTGTACTAACAAAATGGCTGTATCAAGTTCAACAGAGATCTAAACATAATCACGTTACTACTATGTCAAAGCGTTTTAACGTTTTAAACGTTTTTGAAGTGGTAAACAGTTGACTTTGCATTATTATTATCTTTGTTGAGTAATAACTCAAAAGAAGGCGTCTTTGAAAATCTTCAATTATTTACATGTTATTAAAGCGTTGATTACTATAAGTACATATAAAAAATGCAAAAAACGTAATCATACAGACGTACAATGATAAATTCATGATCTAGTCATACCTTGATTCTGCCATGAATTACCCACATAATGACTGACCGAAACGGTGTATTACTATTTTGAAGATAATACTGAAGGTACGGATGAAACTTGTATCAGTAATATTAAACACATAAAATGCGCCCCAGTTGAAAAAAGTAAGTACATCAGCTATATACAATTTAAAAGAAAAATTTTAAATTATACATTTTAATTATTTTATGTTGTTGAAGTAGGTAAGATACGCTTTGATAGAAAGTAAAAAAGAGGTGAAAAATAATAAAAATAATATATAAAACAACCTAATAAAACCTAATCGAAAATTACTTAAAAAAAAAGACATTGCATTGTAGATATGCAATCATCTATCAAATCGAATTCCCGTCAAGGACATACTTATGAGCGTTCACCAAACATTATGCTGTGAATAATATATCATAACCAGTGTTTTATTTTTGCCGAAAGGTGTTTCTCGAGTCTCAACTTCCGTACCCCAGGACAAAAAATGGTTCAAAAGTCATAAGACTTGTTAGGAAGGTACAGAAAAAGATAATATTAATTTAAATAAAGTGGTTGTAAATAACTTTTAAATTGTATTTATAATTATAATATAATAATATAATTATTAATTGATACCTTATTTGTATTTTTTATAATATTACAAAATTAAATGGTTTTTTTTAGAAAATGTTAAACCTCTCCCAAAAAAAAAAAAAAATGTTAAAATATGTAACTGATCATAATATTAGGTACAATATATTATTAGCACTCTATTGTCATCTACAACAATAAGTCTCAGTGAGAAAATTAAAACGTCGGAAAATTTATAACTTCTATATTTTGACCATATTTTGAGAAATAAACGTGTATGAGCTGCAACAGGACTTGGTGCATATCTGAGCCAGGGGTGGATCTGGGATTTTTTTACGGAAGAGGCGTAAAATAAATTGTTTACTTACGACTAACCTGCCTGAATTGTAACATAATACGTAAAATCAACAACAATTATGTTGGCCCATAGCCTTCAAGAATATAAAAAATAAAAAATTTAAATAAAAAACATTCTCAAGCAATTATTTTTAAGTACAAAATTTACTAACCGTGGCTATAACATACCAACACACTACCTAGTCAATATACAATAAATATAAAATAATACTATTTTATTTTTTGTAATTGTATATTACTCTAGTTAGTTGTTGTATTGAACCACGAAAATAATCGAAAACCCAATATATTTTAAACCTATTTTAGGGATTTTGGGGAGGCGTACTGCCCCATTGCCCCCCTTGGATCCGTGTCTGCTCTGAGCACAAATTACGGTTAAATACGAAAATTTCAAATTTTTGAATTGGCCGTCAAAATCGACATCGAATAATTTACGTGATTACTCTGTCGTTGAACGGTAAATGAGTGACGCACGTGGAATAATTGCTGTTCTGTTACCAAAAAATACGTCCGGTTTCAGGGGAAACAACACACGATCGTGCTATTGAATACATGTATAATATAAAAATAATATATTATTTTCTAACATTTGGATACCCACTTTTAGCGGAACAAAACGGTTGTTTCTCACAAATTATCAACTAAAAAGTAAAGTATAATAGTAATCTCATATAATTATATTTTAAAAAATATACATAAAAGTTATTATATTCGATTATAACGCAAGCACAACTGTTTAATCATGGAGTCTAAGCGAGATACAACTAATAATATATTACATCGCGGTCGTTTTACGATAGCTAATAACAAATATAAAAGTAAATTACTTGATTGCAGGTACGATTTTCACAACACGTAAAGAAATAAATTATAGTTGTTGCTCTCGCTACAGTAGACTTTTACAGACATTATTTATAGAATAAATAATCCCTTTCAATGTAATTAACTTTAGTTAGAAGAAAATTTATGTGCGTTTTGCCCTTGGCGTTCATTTAGCAACCCTTAAAATCTCGAATACTTCATAAGGGGTTTTAACAGCACAGACTTAATTTAGAAATATTTGCGGCCCTATATTTAGCTTTGGGTTAATTTTACACACGTTTTAAATTTCAAATTAAAAACAACTGCGACATTGAGATTAGTTGTCGTCGAATCGCGTATTTCACTTGTAATTTTCGGTTAAATATAAGCTAAACAATATACTGGGTATGTGATTCACGCACGAAGTATTTAATTTCATTGTGTTGTCTATTATAGACAGAAAAATGGTAGTAGAATAACGGCAACTTTATTCTTCTCACCATGAAACTATACAACCCAACATAAAATTTACGATTATTTCATTAATTTTGACACTGGGTAAGTAAACGATTTTTGAATCCAAGTAAAATCGATGATAACAATTAGCTTCATTACATTTGGATCGTTGATAATAACACATTATATTATGAAAATTTGGCTAAAAATAACTATCACACAATAAGATAGCATTGTATCGCCAAGTTTTTTTCATATATTTTTTATCCCATTGCCCCGTTTACAATATAATCATTAACACGAGTCTAAAAACATTATTGAAAAACATTCTTTATTACAAGGATTAATTAGAAGGATAAATTATGTGCGTTCTTATGTGACCAAATATTAATTAATTTAATGAAAATCAACTCTCGAATCACATAATATCAAATAAATACTGAAATCGTTATTAAAATATGTTTCAATACTAATTATTAGTAATTTTTGTATAAAAATAATTCCTTTAAACGACGAAAACATTTATGTGAACACAACTGTATATATTTGCTATTTTAAATGATTAATATAATTATTATATTCCATTACTGTAATATAACTGCGCTGCAGGAAGATTATTTAAAGAAAAATTGACCATGATAATACTTAATTAATATTAGTAATTCTTAACTTCTTCCATGAGTGCCACTAGTTAAAATGAACTTTCCGTGTATCACTAGTTTTAATGATTCATTTACGACTTTGTGTCAAAAAAAAACATTGACATTACATATTGAACTCATAGTAATTGTCTTTTTATACACACAGATTTATATATAAGTTTGAAATAATATTTATTTGCAATTCTAATAAATAGAAAAAACACCTAAAAGAACCATATAGGTGTGGTCAATCAATTACGCATAAGTGTAGATTATTTCTCGATTAGTATTGAATATAATTAAGCAAATTTACCAAACAATTCCTTTACCAAATTGTTTTACTTTTTAAATCTCAAAATGTTTTATTTAAACCATATAACATATGCAAAGAAGCGCTGGAAATATTTAATACAGTGCCAGTGATAAATCATTTTTATTTAATTTACTAGATTGCTCAATGTCGATAAACGAATCGGTGTTGCATTTGTTACTTCCCATGTAAGTGCGATATGTACAGTTGACTAGTGTGATTTTTTGTTGTTTCCAAATTATCAACATTATCAGTCATTACTGATATTATACTTTGCTCGCCGGCTGAACGGTTGAAGGTAAGACGTCGTTTTAACATTTAGGTACGTTTTCACGCATAGGACATAAGAATATTTACATTCGATACATTCGGTCAATGGCGTAGTTATCGGGGAGGGAAGGGGCGGTTGCCCCTACAAATTCCTCTGAAAATGAACTTTTAAACAAAATTTGAAAATTTAAAAAAACTATATATTATAAAAATATTATTTTGATTAATTATGTTGAATTGATAAATATATTAAAACCACAGTAACTAGTAATCACCAGCCTGATTTAGACTAAACTGTAATATGTAACAGTGATAGCAGGAACGCGTATGTTTTTATTGCTTGTCAAATAAAGTAAATAATGTTAACATATTTTTTAAATTTGTACTCAAGGCTATTTATAAATTATGACAATACTAAATATAGGCTCCATAGATAATATAACAGTTTACTAGCGAAACATATTGTATATGTATCATTTATTTTATTATTTTCATTTGCTGAAATTAATTACTAATTACTACCTACATACTTATGTATTTGACTTTATATAACCCACGATAAAAAATTTTGAAATGTTGCCCCTCAACTAAAATTCCTAGCTACGCCACTGCATTTGGTGTATACGATGCGTTCGATGCAGTGCAGTACAGTCAGTTGAAAAGGGAAAGGGCCTCGGTATAATAATTAAACTAAGCCAACCAACTAATATTATCTTTAAATGACAATTCAAATTATACCTACTCGTCATATGGTTTTTTTTTCAAATATGAATACTTATTACGATATTATAAATAAAAAAGATATACAGAGTAAAAATAATATTCAAAATAAAAAAATATAAAAACGTAAAAAACATATTGCATGTTGCGCAAATCGTTATTCTACTTCAGTACTGGATCGCAACTGGAACATCCACATAAGTATAATCTATGAACTTACTGTGAACACATCAACGTCATCAATTATTTTAAGGACATATAGTCTCATTAGTGTTCAAAGCTCCCTGTGCTCTGGGACCCCGGAGCACCGTTCCACTTCGTCCTGTGAAAGGTACGCCGCTGAGTGCAGCGCTCGTGTTCGGTGTCGATTTCGTTGTGGTGAGGAAACGTTTATTTCCTTCGGTTATTGTTATTATGATAATATTTTTTTGGCCTCCGAACCGTACGGAAGTAACCAGATATCTTAACGTTTTTTTTCGACGTGTTGGAACTTGCGGGCAGACGTGTGTGGCGAAAGATGAATGACACTAGAGCCCGGAACATTGGGTGGCTCCACAACGAAATATTTTTGTCACCGTACCTGTTCGTTCACGTGCGTACCTTTGTAACACGCGCTTCAATACACAATACAGTTGCAAAGGCGTGGTTGGGCACACGTGTAAATACACATCGGAAAAGGTATCGTCACTCACGTGCGCGCCATTACGGCCATAAGACCGACACACTGGAGCCACATCGTCCAGTTCCCATGTACTCGAGCAGCGACGGAGCGCTTCCAGTTCACGTGTGATCTTTTAAGTAAAGGGGAGATTTTTTTTTTTAGTTTTAAATGCATCGGACGATATACGAAGTTTCTTTTTTGTTATATTTATAACTGTATCTTACATTGATTAAGACAATATTACGATATGTTTTCCCAAGTACACTATTTATATTAATGCTTATATTCTCTGGGGCCGTTTTAGAGATGTACGAAATTTATCGAAAACCAGATGGAGTGAAGCAATGACACAAAAGGCGATTCAACGTAAACAAATGGACCCAACCTAACATCTACCAGGAATGAACGTCCCCAGAGATGTATTTGTGTCTTCTAAATAGTTACAATAAGTATAAATGAGATCAGTATAATACAAAACAAGATACACGGATACGCTTAATAAATGAGAATAGTGGATTCTACAGAATTTTATCTCATTATAAACAATATCTCATGCAGCAGACGGGGAAAAAAACTTTGAAAAACGATATAACGATTGGAAAGTTTAACTGTCAAAGCCATCGAAGAAACATTATTTATGTATTGGTACTTCAATTTTTGACTTCTTTATTTGATATTTAATAATCTTTTGATTTTATGTTAAAAATTATAGTTACAGTTGATAATAAGATATTAAATTAATTAATATATACGTGTAATAAATTTAAAGAAGGTGGTTTAAATAAAGAAGTTCTTTCCTCTTTCAATTATTAATTTCGCTTCTGAAAAAAAATGTATTTTGTCCTTTAATAATAATATTATAATAATTATACATACATTGTAGTTATAAGATAAGTAATTTTAACTAATTATACATTTTTTTTAAATGTATAAAAATGTTAACTCAATATTATTCTTAAAAAATAATAAAATTACTAGATCAGGTAAAAGTCCACAGTCGGATAGAATACATATATGAGAGAATGGTATTGATATATAAGTCTTTTAAACTTGAAATCAATGTAAAATACAAACATTTTAAACTACAAAAATATAACAGATATTCATGATAATTTTAGCTTTATCAAAATTGAATATCCAAACATTCGTTATTTTTTTTTTTTTAAATTAAACTATATTTTTCCTTTAATAAATGAAAAACTTAATATTAAGCTTTCAAGACAATTTATCTCGTCCAAATTTATCTTAACGACATATTTTAAAAAAGCTGAGGAATAATGGCATTTTAACTGTCTATAAATATCAAAAATAATATCATCCTAAATTGAACGGCAACATAAATATTCGATGTAAATTTCAAGTGTCTAGGACTATTATTTGTTAAGTTAGAATGAGAAGAAAAATTCGATTTTGTCGAAAACTGGTATACAATAAATTTTTATTTATAATTTTTAGCAGTTATAAGAAAAACTATTGAGAAATTCATAAAATGACTTAATTTCCTATAAAGTAAATACTAGACAACATTTTCTGTTGGAAATATGACTGTAATGATTGGTGTAATCCTTATGGTCGAAATTGTGTCAAAAAAAAATCACACAAAAAAAAAATAAAACAAATCGTGGTAAAACCAAAAATTTCATCGTTTCTCATAAAATGTAATCTTTATAAACATTATTTTATAATCAGCTAGGTAGTGTTTAGTTAGGTATAATAACTTATGAGGATTACGAAAAATTATGAACATGCGCACAGATATGTTCAATCATAACTGTTGGGGAAAGATAAAAGCAAAACAATTATAAGCAAAAACCATTAAAAAACACGGACCCGGCGACGGCTCCGCAGTACCTACATCACGGTGCTACATACTTTTGTATTTTTGATTCGGCTACATTATGCGCATACTTTGTGGTCGACTTTTAATCACGGACATAGAGTTGATACAGGAAACTTATTGAATTTTACAGTCACCTTCCCCTTAAATTTAACTACAAAGATGTACATGAAATCGATTTTATTTTTCCTTCATAGTTTCTGTGACTTGAAAGCTACTGCAGGTCATCATTTTTTTACAACGTTATCGTTTCTGAAGGTGACTGTAAAATTCAACAAGTTTCCCAACATTTAATGTTCTGTTCGTTTACACAGCGTTAATATCTTACAATATTATGGTGAATATTTCTACGTTGTCTTGTAAAACCATAAAGCGACTACATTTTTCAATTTTAAACCTATATAATTTTTTCCTTTACAACCGTCTACCGTAGTGTTATGGAGATTTCTTCTATTGCATTTAACGATATTTCGTTACGTCCCTACTATACACTCGCATTGGATGGAATATAGGTACCACGTTTATGGTGTATAAAAATCTAAGAACGCGATAGAATATAATAAAATATTTATATATGTCTACACATATAGAGAAAAAGACACACGCATTATAACCCTCAGCAATATGCTACTTGTACAATATCATATTCTTATTATAAGGAGTTAAAAAAAAGTATACATACATATAGAAGATTAGAACTTCGGAAAAAGGCGTGTCATGCATGTATTTGTTCAATGCATTTGGTCTCGCTATTGTAACCTTAATATGTAGAGAATCCTTGAAAATCGAATCCAAAGTTAAACGTCTACAAGGCTTTCTTGTCCTGCGCTACACGACCACGGTGCGTACAATACATACAATTACTCTTACTTTCAGTACATTTTACAGTTACTGTTGTACATACATATACATACATTCATACATAGATGGTTCGCGCACACAAATTGCATCCGTGTATGCTCTTCGGCAGACTTAATCGCGTTTCCAATGACGATGAACGCGTTACTGTACAAAACACAATTCAATTAACCGCACGCGCGTGGGTATTATGATGTGTATTTAGCACACGGGTTCGCCTACATGTAATAATTATCGCACATTGCGATCCGTTATTATTATTATTCATATTATTTTATTACGTCGAAACTGTGAGACCCGTCGAATCGCACTGTTAATCGGTAATTATTCTTGGGGTCGGAATCGGTTTAGATACAACCAGTGGGCCATTATAATCACTACCATTATACTATAGCATCCGCTCGTCTGTGGTCAAAAACAATAAACTACCGACCAGCATGGGATATTATGATATTATTAACAGGGTGCCCGTTTTTATTTATGATCAGTTTTTAACCAGAAGAATTGGTACCGCATACAGCTGTAACATTTATAACATTTTTTTTTTATCTGAAATTGTACTAAATACGTATGTCACATAATAAGAACCACGGTAAAAGTTCATAAATTAATGTCTTTCGCCGAATACAGCGCTGTACAATGGATTAACAGACGTTTTTGCGAAACTACAATAGTTATTTTTTCCCCTGTCAAGTGTAAAACAATAAAGAGAAAAAACGTTTCGTTTCGAAATGTCGATCGTCAAACGATAAATAATTCATAGAGTGTTTCTATGCGTACGAAACAAAAATGGGTTTGATGAAATTCGATATTTCTCCTTGGTGAACGAATTGTGGCCGATCAACGATCTACGAAGGGAGCTAGACTTTTCGAAACATGACGCCATACATGTATAATATGATTAGCACACGACCGAGTAGCTTTTGAACATTGTGCCAAACTCCATGTTGTATAAATGTGTCCCAAACGCTGAGGCGTATGCTAAGTTTATTCAAAGGAAATTGTTTCGTTTTGATATTATACAGTATATTTTTCGTAAATAATTTATCTCACGAGTTTATTGGCCGGTTCGTATATTAAAAATAATTGTTTTCTTAATACTTAATAGTATCAAGTATATCCGCTCTCTCATTGCAATAATAGATTATCGATCAAATGTTCAAAAATAAAAGCTAAACTAAAAAAAAAATGTATTCTATACATTGCAGTGTTTTCGCGACGATCACTTATAAGCAACCCTGATTTCCGGACAGTCGGAACCAATTAAAAATAGAGAACTGTGCCTATCTATTTGTTAACTATTTTTGCTTAGTGGTAGCAATGTAATTATAATTTTGAGAACGAAAACAAAAATCAATTAGGTGATTAATAGTTAGGTAATAATTATACAAATTAAACTATTTCATATAAAACTATTATTATTTTATATAAACTAAAATTTTTAATATTAAACTATTACATAAAAGAAGTTTGAAGAACTATATGAACTTTCGTCATTGAGTGTTATTTTGCATTTCACCGTTCTTTTAATATTTCAATTCTATCAACTAGTCATCGTCGATTTTGTTGTTTTCTTACTCATCGCAAGATCGTCGAAATTTGAAAAAATATTTAATGAAAAACTATCCACTTCAAAATTGCTCGTGTTATATACAATACTGCACAAATGGCTTAACAGCTTTAAGAAAATAATTAATTTTAATCGATTCTGTACCCGAACGTCAATTTCAGTTCAACTCTATAAGACTGAAAACACAGACGAATATGAAATTAACTAGGATGGAAAAAATAATTAAAATTATATAACAAAAAGCTCTTCTGGTCACTCGGATCACGTGTAAAATCATTGTGTTCTTTCAAATCCTTGAGTAATTACAATATTAGACATTTCGTCGAATATTTGTCATCATGGCTTACAACCTGCAATAGATGCATATGTAAATCTTTTTCAAAAGTGAAAGAATCAAATAATTCGTTTATTTCAATTGGGATAAATATTTTTTGGCTTTAATGAAAAAAACTTGATATCATAACAAGCTGAAATGACCATCATTAATATTACACTTAATAAATACACACGCACCCGAATTATTAAAATAAAAATAAAATAAAAACATAATACATAATAATATGCGCGTATTGCATCATCACCTCATGTGCGCTACTCGACTCCACTAAATGTATTGCTAACAGGAATACTACGTGCGCACCATATTTTTTTATATCTGTGTACTACGAATACATGTGCGATCGGATTATTTTTTAACTGTCTGACGTAAACACGCCGTGTTTGTTCGGCCCTTACAGCCGTTGCCATGTGTTCCAAGTACATAAATCTACTTACGGCCCATTAGATTTCAAACCGAGAGGTTCACGTTATGTTATAGCTAATGGATAGCGAGTGCACCGCGTGTGCACACCGCCGTCGACCGCGACGACGACGCGTCCACTAACTCTGCCAGAAACGTTGATAAAATCCGTATATTAATATGTTACTATTTCGTGTGTTACGCGCGATACAAGGATAATTATTTCTGCGAGATCATTTTTTTCTCCTTCTAATGTCAAAATTGTATGGCTTACGTGCGCAAAATATAAACTTTTCGATATTAAAAATGTTGATGTTTATACTAATTTTGGTTTGTTTGGCCAAATACTTAACGTGGTCAAATGGTTTTGATCCAACGTGTCTATATTTAGCGGAATCTACTGTATCTTTATAAATATGGTATACACATACTACTGTAAATTCAATTTTTTTTTTGTTGGGGGGGAAGGGGGATAAATTATATACATAGATTTTATGTCAATATCAAACGTCTATTTTTATACCTCCTAGGAACAAATTTACGTTTTGTGATATATAATTGAAAAATACTGCATTTTATACACACGTTAAAATATTCATGAGATGTACATGTTTTTCATTCTAAGCATTGCAAAATTGAATTTATTTATTTTTAGTCCTTGGGGAGGACTTATCCCAAATCTTCCCACTCCCATCTGTACGTCAATGTACTTATATACTTGCATTGTGAGTTGATGGACAAAACATTTGTACTTTTGATGGACGTTCGAATATAAAAAACGTTTTTGATCGCACGTTGATATTGCAATACATATAACAATTCTTTATGATGTGTGTACATATTATGGTATATTTAAATTAGAATACAAACATATACGTAGTTGTGTAATGAAGAAAAAATAATATAACAGTAAACGAGTTAAGAATATCTGTTTTAAATATATGAATGCGTGAGTAAATCAAAATCAGTACTAGTCAATCGAATGTATAAGAATTCTGATAAAATAAATATCAACCTCGGTGAACAACATAAATTCTTCGTGGTAATTCGGAAAGAGTATCTTAGATGTATTTTTAAAGAAATGCCAAGCATTTAGATTAACGGATAATACAGTTTTCAATTTAGTTTTTATTTTAAGTAGATTACTTAAAATATGACAGGATGTAAAAAAAAGTGATTAAAAATTAAAATATTATTTTCCGTAAATTAATTATTTATACATAAAATATCAAAAAAGCTAATAATTTTTAGCGAAATATTAAAATAAATTTGAGGAGGGTCTTAATGTATTTAATACACAAGCGAGAAGATTAAAAAATAACAAAAAAATAATTGAAGATTTAAAATAAAAATAAAAATTAATCATTTTTTCTTAAATCTATGATACTGCATGTTTTTATAATTGGTTAACAATTTTTAAATTTATCATACTTAATTATTACATCATCCAGATTTTAAAAATGTTCACTTTTCCGGAAAAGCTTAAAATATAATTTTCCGTAACAATGTTATGGTGATTATTTTAAGTAAACATTTCCAGATTTGGTAGGTCATTTATTCTGTTATTCTTATATTTTACTAACATGTAAATGTTTAAAATAATTTTAAATGTTTCATAACTAAGCAGAATAGTAAAAAAAAATATATTAAAAAATATTATATGTGGAGAACATTTTTTATTGGTTTATGTGTCAAGGAAGGAAGAAGCTCAGTTTCTAATGACTTGTTTTTTTCTATTATAATTTTTAAAAAATATATCAATATCATGTCATTAGTCCCCCTATTCTTCAATGAGGGAATATAGTATAATACGTTTTTTGGTTGGAAAGTGAAACTTGTGTAGAATACATTTTACAAATTTCTATATTTTTTTTTTTCTCGTTTGTAACTTTTCAACTTGATTAGAGTTAATTTACTATAAAAATATATTTATTGATTTTTTTGTATAGCGCTTTTTACAAACATTATCTGTGCTTATGTAATATTAGTATCCTCTGTAAGAACTACATGCCTTTAACACCAGACTTATCTGCAGTGTTCCGGGTTGCCGTACATTGTTTATACAATATCGTATATTATTGTTACCATTGAAATTGATAAGTTTTAACAAAAATAAATTATTAAAAAGTTATAGCTGTAGTACGATAAGTATTGCTTTATATTTATTATGGTAATAATACCTGTCTTAACAGTGGGATTTCCGTCATTGTTAAATGAGAAAAACTTTAACGTTTTAAAAAATGTATTTCGCGTTTCATAAATATACCTCGAAAACTCCATTCAAGAATCTCTTATGAATAAATTTAATTTGTTGAATATAATTTTCCTCGCAACGTCCTGACAATATCCATGTAATAGTGGGTATTCGTATATACAGTTTAAATTTTTTTTCCAAGGCTTGCGAATCGCATATAGGATTTTTCATAAGATTTTCTTCGTAGCAAGAAAAATAAAAAAAAAAAAAAGAACCGGATGGGCCTCGCTCTGCTGTACACTTGGGGGTGGATTGCGACTCTTCATAGGATAGGTCATTATAATGGATTTGTTAAATTTGAATTCAATGATAGGTATCATTGTATACGAAAAACGATTCTGAACGGAGATGATATGTTAGTCTAGAATATAATACATTGTTATTTATAAATATTATATAAGTATATTTTATTTTTAAACGAAAAATTTAGAAAAACCGAAAATTTAAATTGTCTATAAATAAGTCAAAATATGTCAAAATATTTTGAAATTTTAACCATGTATAGAAAACGTCAATATAAAAATTTAATGATAATTTCAAGTTGTTGCGGTTTTTCGTTTTTGAGTTAGGGCATTTTAAAAAACCGATATCATTTGTCAGTCTGAAATATTATACATTATATTATATTTTACATGTAATTTTATGTCAATATTCGCTGTTCAAACGCTTATAAAAAAAAATTGTGCCTATGGATTTTAATAATTTTTGAATGACAATAAGGACTACTTCTATGGAATCTTTTATTAAATTTTCAAGTATTTTTTACGAGTCAAATTTTTTTTATCACCGATTATAAAAATAAAATGTAAAAAAATCGAATATTTCAAATGCCTATAAGTGGCTTAAAAATCAATATAATATTTTGAAAAAAATATTACATAAAAGAAATACCAATCTTAACAGCTGGTAGAAATTTCAAAAATCTGCGACTTATAATTTTTTAATTATAACAAATATTAAAAATCGTTCGAGAATAAATCGTTATTTTATGCAATTTCGTAAATATTTAAATTTCAAACAGTCATAACATTTTTTCCTCTAAGTCCGGAAGAAATTTTTTTAAAGATTTTTGTAGAGTAACTTATAGATAACCTAGTGTTAAAATTTTGAACCTTAAGTATAAACAGAAAAAATTCTATGAATTTTTATCTACAAAATAACTTGCAAATTATCGTGATTTTTACACATTTTATACAAATTTGAGCTTTAAGGGTATATAAAAAAAATTTGAGTAAACCGATCACCGACATTTTTTAGTTACGATAATTTTAACTTATTATAAACCTTGTATTAAATTTTTAAGAGTTTTCGGTCTGCCAATTAAATTTTATAGATGTTTAAAAACGAAAAATTTAGAAAAATCGAAAATTTAAATTGTCTATAAATAAGTCAAAATATGTCAAAATACTTTGAAAACTTAACCATGTATAGAAAACGTCAATATAAAGATTTGGTGAAAATTTCAAGTTGTTGTGGTTTTTTGTTTTTGAGTTAGAGCATTTTAAAAAAAAAACCGTTATCTTTGTCAGTCTAGAATATTATACATTATATTATATTTTACATGTAATTTTTTGTCAATATTCGCTGTTCAAACGCTTATAAAAAAAAATTGTGCCTATGGATTTTAATAATTTTTGAATGACATTAAGAACTACTTCTGTGGAATATTCTATTAAATTTTCAAGGATTTTGTACGAGCCAAATTTTTTTTATCACCGATTATAAAAAAAAAATGTAAAAAAATCGAATATTTTAAATGCCTATAAGTGGCTTAAAAATCAATATAATATTTTGAAAAAAATATGACGTAAAGAAAATACCAATCTTAACAGCTGGTAGAAATTTCAAGTATCGACGACTTATACTTTTTGAATTATAAAAAATATTCAAAATCGTTTGAGAATAAATCGCTATTTTATGCAATTTCGTAAATATTTAAATTTCAAACAGTCATAAAATTTTTTCCTCTAATTCCGGTAGAAATTTTTTTAAAGATTTTTGAAGAGTAGCTTATAGATAACCTCGTGTTAAAATTTTGAACCTTAAGTATGAACAGAAAAAATTTTATGAATTTTTATATACAAAATAACTTGCAAATTATCGTGATTTTTACATATTTCGTACAAATTGGAACTTTGGCACTTATAAAAAAAAATTGTGACTTACGATTTTAGATTTTTTTTTATCAGTTAAGGAACAACTTATTAGAAACCTTGTATTAAATTTTCAAGATTTTCTAGGCAGCCAAAAAAATTTAATCGTTATTTAAAAAAAAAATACTTAAAAATATTGAAAATTTCAATTGTCTATAAATAGCTTCATAAAAGTCAAAATACTTTGAAAATTTAATGGTGTATAGAGAACGCTAATCTTAACATTTGGTGAAAATTTCAAGTATTTACATCGATTAGTTTTTGAGTTATAGCAAAATAAAAAATTTGATTATGTCGAAAACTGGTTTTGCGTAAAAACTCCCGTTTTTCCCAAATTTTTTTATGGTTTTTCCCGTCGCATTTAAAAAATATTGGAAATTTTTTACTTTTGACCCCCCAAAGTACCAAATAGATTCACTTTCCTTTCAGAAAAGTTGCTACATAAGGCAATCGAAACATTTTTACTGCCCCAAAACGTGTCGACAGACACAAAAAAAAAAAAAAAAAAAAAAAAAACACATCATTGTAAAATCAATACATTCTTCACTCCGTTCAGAATCTAAAAATTATATATATTAACGAATTCCTATTAAATTATATTAGTTATTTAGTTAAAAACATTTTATAGTTTTATAGATTCGAGTTATTATAATATATGTTAATGAAGTTAGCTATATTTATATTAATATATTATAATAATAAAAATAAATAAAAAATAGATTTGAATTTTTTTGGTTTTTTCGAATTGTATATGTTTTTTTTTTGCGAAAGTCGAAATATTAAAAGTTCAACCAATTTTATTAGGAAATTTGGTTTTTCTAGTATGTCAATTTTCTTTCGAAATATAAACTGACCATTTATTTCCCAAACATTTTTTTCCACAAAACTGATATATTGGTTTCAAATTTGTAAGCATTATAAGCATGCAGAACTACTATTCATCATCCCTGTATTTCACCCGACTGTGGAGTTTCATCTTTTTTAAAAATCTCATTATTTTTAAAAAAAAAAAAATATATATATATAAAGTTAAATTTGTATAGAGTCTCAATTGTCTCTTTGTAAGCCAATATTGTTTCGCATGCACATTTAATTTATAAAAATATAACGTATCATCCTTATATAAATATTTGCTACAGATCCGAACGTATTTTAAATATTATAAATCAATTAAAAACCGCTCGATTTTGTATGCTGTTGAAATAAACTGTAAATCTAAATATATTTCAGTAAATGGTTTTAAAATATACAAGAGTATAAATTATTATCAGGTATTTATATGTATGCAAATTAGAGTGTTAAAAGGCCAAAAATTACTATTTAGTAAAAAAGTGTTGCTAGGGTTGCCTTTGCATTTTCAGAACGACTTTCAGACGATAATTATTGCAGTGGAACAATAAATAATTTTAATCAAGAAGTTAAGGTGATTTATTTGCTTAAGATACTGAAAAGAGTCCATTTGATTTAACTCATTTTATTTATATAAACATTAGAATGTTTTGCGTAACTTATTTATACATTTCGAGTATAAAACGATATTCCTTTAAATTAATTCATAGTTTGGTAAAAAAAATCCTATTTTTAATTGTTATAATTCAATGTGACACTAAAAGTAGGTATGGCTGTCTGAGCATGGAAATATTTTTCAATTAGAGCATGTCACAATATTATTTTATTCAGTTATATAATATGTATTAAGTTCTCGTGTGTATTAATATACTAGACTATGACTTTATTTGCCGACCCACGTATATACTTACATTATACTAAATTAATTAATATAATAATAAAAAAAAAAAAAATATTGTTAAAGATCAAAACGTGCAATAATCTTACAAAGAATTTTGAATCATTCCATGCGTATAAAAACGTATAGTATACTATTGTGTGTCACACAGTATGACGTTATATCTTTGTTATTTTAAATAAAATTATAACGATGAACTTAAGATAAACGAAATGTAATGTCACTATTATTCAACACTTGGGTCGGAGTACTTTAGAAGGGTTATGCTGGCAATATGAAGATAGAATGTATGCGTATATGTTTTAAGGATTATCAACTTAAGTCGAACAATAAAAATACAAAATGAAATAAACTTACTGAAGGGTATACAGTGACGGTTGACTGATAAAAGTAAATTATTGATCATATGTACATTTGAAATCAATGTACAATTGGTTTGGAAATACGATTTTAAATAAAAAAAACAGAGGACTAATATTCTACATCTGAATATAGTTTTTAAAGCGATAACAGTATTTTATAATTACATAATCAGATTAGTTGAATAGTTTAATCAAATTTAAAAAAAAAAATAAAATAATTAAAACCTTTTTGATTGATTAATTGTATATTAACAGTAGAAAATATTATTATTATAATATTAGATATAATTAAGGTATGAATTTCAATGAGAATTCATCTTTTTTTTTTTAGTTGAAACACAACTAACGTGTATTCGTAGTGATAAAAACATGAATAATGCTTGTATACTAAAAAATATTACACTAAAAATAATATAATATAAAAAATAAAATATAAAAATAAATATAAAAAAATAACCAACAAATAAATTCGTGAGATTAGGCCGACAATCGTGTACAAGAAGAAAATAAACTATCATGCAGGATATCTCGCCATCAACTACACAACCACGACCACAGTATCTCTTTAAACATGCCGTTTATAAGGTTGGAAAAATTATGATGTTGCCGCGGGGCTTAATGAAACTCGGCTAAACTGCAGCTATTGTTTTTATGCGCGTTTGGTATATCCTCAGTAACGGGGTTTGGGTTTTTTTTTATTTTTTCGCAACCCTATACGGGAAGCTTTCGAATTTGAAATATGTGCACTGCGGCAGCGTTATGAAAAATGTGCCAGGGACCCAACACAGCATTTTTACAGTAATGACACATAACTAATTCTTATTCTTGATTTGATGACTGGTGATTAGAACGCGAATTTATACGCATTAAAAATCAACTAAATATGCGCTAAAATAAATTTTACATATTTTTTTAAATATGCACAAATATACACATTAAAATATTAAAATATACACGAAAAAAAAAATAAATAAATAAAATATGCACTTAAAATTAGGGGAAAAAAGCATTTCATTGTGAGAAACTATTACTACACATAATTTTCACAGTATGATTTTACCATCGGTTAAGAAAATATTCTCTCCGATTCACGCACATAATTACGAAGACGAATCGATAAAGATGATTTATCTTTCGGTATTTTAAAAATAAATAAAGTAACACAAAAATGCAAATTACTACAGAAAACACACACGAATGACGAATGCACAGATAATAGTATATTGTGTGGCAAGGACGGACCTTTTTACGTGATAATATCATAGATCTGAGATTGTGATCGATATTTTTTCTTATTATGATTTACGTATCTTATTTATTAAAAAGATGAAATATCATCTTATTCACTAAAAAAATTAAATATCAATAAAAAATGTATTACTGTTATTATAGCGTGGTTCAAAATATTAGATTATTTTATGTTACCATTTTAAAGTGAATATATTTAATTAAGTAATGACAAATGTGATAAGTAATATATATATATATATATATCCAAAGAAAAAATATGCTTTTAATTACAAATAATTATAAATATTCTAATTATGCTGAATTAAAAACCAAATAAATCAAATGATAATGCATCGAGAAAATATGTAAGCAAAATTCTACACACTTAGCATTGATAATACTTTCTTACGAGAGTCAGGTACACACGAAAATAACAACATCAAAATTATTTTTTTTGGCGAACTATTATTAATGAAATAAATGAAAAATGTATACTACTAATCGTCCCTCAAAGTCAATAACATTTAAAATAGCAAATAATGTGCAAGCCATGTTGGTCTTATAGTGTGATGATACAATGTTAATTAGACATAGTATTTCTCATAAAAAAGTTTGAAATATGTACTCGTTTATGAATACATTATTAATACGAATCCGATCACTATAAAAATTAATTTTTTATTAGAGCGAAAGACTATGTGGATCGTTTTATGACATACATCATACAAATGTATGACACATTACGAATACACATACATCATTTTCATGTGACTCAAATTTAAATTTTATGTAAGATTCTCATACATTAAATGTTATTTAGATGCCGTTTAAGTAACGGCCGTTTGGAAAAGTCACAGTATCTATTTATTATTATTTTTATTTTATTGCGTAAATCTAAAAGATTTAGAGTCGCAGTGTTGAAAAAAAAACTTGTACGTGCAATTAAGGTGACATTTTATAGAATGGCCACGTTGCGTGCGGAGTTACAGCGCTCCCTAGAATTGTTCATATTACATTTTAAATTAATGTTTGGGGGCCTTTGACGTAAGTTGAAAGCGAGTACGTATCTTCCGTGATCATAATGGAAGTTATGTGATTTTTAACTATAACAAATTCTACGGTATTCATATGTGTGAGTTACTGTTCTCGTTACTCAAACGAATATGATATTATTACACATTTTCGAGTTTTGTGGTGAACGTGC
The DNA here is from genome assembly GCA_034509805.1 of Sipha maydis. Lineage (NCBI taxonomy): Eukaryota > Metazoa > Arthropoda > Insecta > Hemiptera > Aphididae > Sipha > Sipha maydis. The sequence goes on along the minus strand of JASXSY010000670.1, from coordinate 161,399 downwards.
TTTGCTTTTTTCATCATATAAAATACGCCGTAGTACAAACAGTCTTAGGCTTTGGTTTACGACACAGTGGTATTTCAAGATTGAAATATGATCGTCAGCCACCGTTACGAGTGTTGTAAACATCATCTTAATATTTCTCCACTAAACGTTTTGGATACAATCGATAAAATTTTGGAATGTACGAAACGTAGTGACGCGATCGTGAAGCTCAAAAATATGTTTGTACGGTTCCACGTTGGACTACACAAAATCCGATCCGTTTTGAAATCAAATCCGAAACCAATCCCCGTGCAAAAAGCCCAACGAATTTGTGCGAGTTGCGCAACGACTTGCCAACCACGGGAGGACGGTTTTATGATACGCGAAAATATGTGAACAATAGCATTACATTGTATACACCGTAGTGCAGTGCGAATAACTTTGAATAAGGCTGCCAGTATTGGAATAGAAGAAAAATAAAAGAGGGAGGGAGGGACAGAGAGAAAGAGCGAGCGAGATATATATATATATATATATATATAATCGCACGCGTTATTGTTTTTTTTTCCACTACAAATATAACTCTGAACTACTGTTGTAATAAATTGTTCGCATTTATTTAATGCAAAAACCGTACGCACACGAGAAATAAAGTGGAAAACCTATTTTACCACTAAGACGAGTATAGACGATTTATGCAGATTTTTCTCTCGCATGGTGCATACAATGGAAATGCATTATGTACATATAAACGTATACCTATGTAATATTATATAGTGCACTAGTGGCTGCTGTTAACAACATGATGTCCATTGCTAATGATCCAAATAAATTGACTTTTTTCATTCTTTATTCTAGTGCTGAATGATTCAATATTTATGCAAAACGCAATTTTTTTACATAACTGTCTCTAGTTTTTTTTTTTTTTTTTGGTTTGTTTGATTTTTATGTGTATTTATTATTCTACTTAGTTAAGAGAGTGAAGGTCCAAATGTTCAATAATCTTGTTTGCATGTACACAATCAATAATTGCATGTAACGGGGAGGGGAAATTTGTAACCCGTAAATTAATAAATAATATGTAATATAATATGATGTACACGCGCCTATAAAATGGGGAAAAATACACGTTGGATAAAATTTCGAATAACTCGCGTTTACATCACGGTTACATTTTGGCGATTCATTCTGGGAAATAAATCTGCGAATGTTGGGGTAAAAATACCTAGAAGCCGCGGGAAACGTGTGCGGGATAAAAAATGATTATTATGATATTGAATCAACTTGGGGATTTGACGGGAAAAAAATGACAATCGACGATAAATCGTTGAGCGCTCGCGGGAATTCCGCCTCGGAAAAGGTCGAACGCGATGTTATTATTATTATAAGCCACGACGGCATTATATGATGACGGCTAAGTCAGATATAAGTATTATTATATTACACGCCACCTGCCGCCGTATCTTGTGTAATCATAATCAGTTACCACCGACGTCGCGAGAGGATTATGTAAAAATGTCGAAACGTGTAGAAAATAGTCACTGCGTATAATAGTTGCAATACCTTTGCGAGTGCGTTATTACAAACAATTTGTAGATAATAGTTTTATGTGTATCCGAATAAATCGGTACCAAAATAAAGGCGAAAAATTTGGTGAGAGGGAGGGTATAAAATTCGTACGGGGGCAAGAGAAGTAAAATAAAATAAAACCGTTTATTGTAATTATGTGTTTTAGACGTGCATGTTAATAGTAATATAAATTAATAATTTATTAACTGCGTTCCGTTATACTGTGTGTACTCCAGAGAATCGTGTTGCAACTATGTGGAAAATGTACGAGTATTATTACTTACGAATAGTATATTGTTATACTGTACAGTAGCCGACATTTATTGCCTTAATTTGAGACCGGATATTTTCATTACGTTTACCGAATAAACCAATAAAACACAAAACAAATATATATTGAAAATATTGTTTTTTAGAAAATTTAATAGAATTTAAAAAATGTATAGATATCTATACATATGTTTGAGTTTATCAATACACAAAATGTAAGTATGTATAACAATCAAACAATTTATAAAACAAGCAGAATAATTGAATCAATGATTGCAGAAACGTTAATAGTCAATTCTTGAAAAAACTTTTTGATAACTGATAAAAACTGTATGATATAAATAATTTTGAAAAAAAAATAAATTTAAAAATGAATACATATTAAAACACATCATACACTAAATACAAATTTACAAATTATACATTTAGCGCATGAAAACACATAGCTAGTATACTTTCTTACTAATATTTCAATTTCATAAAATAAGTGACTCACGACGTTTCAGCAATCATTTATTCTGTTATAGTTTTATTATAATTGTTCTTAATTTTCTTTGTGTTATACATATCTAATACATTTTTAATAGAAATTCATCCGATTGTTACATTTCTAATACAGTGGATTCCGTCTAATGTGGATACCGGTCAATATAAACATCCGCGTAATTTATCGAGAGGAATACAAAAAAATAAAATAAATAAAATTTAATAAAATTCTAACCTTTTTCTCCTAAATCAACAACAATCATTTCAGTTGTATCGTCAATTTCTATGCAATCGTGAAATTTTTTGACTAGGTCTCAAAAAGATTTTTGCATAAAAAAAAAAATAAAAAATCACGATTTTTTAACAAAGTAAAGTATTTTTTCCAGCACTTAACAACGTAAATTAGTTGAAAAATTATGAGTCTTGGGATTATTTTGTTCGTTAATATTTTATAAATATATTTATTTAATAATTTAACTTATCACTTTTTTTCCAGTCTTATGGCTTGCGTGAGTAAAATAAAAGTTATTTTTTATATAAGTTTGGCTTATATGGCCGACCGCTTACTCATAATGTAAGCAAAATGGTTTGGTCCCAATGCGGAATTCGCTGTACTGTCAAATGATTCCTATTATTCGGTACAGTGAGCCTTAAGAACGAATAATTTCTGTTAAGTTATAGTTTATCAAGTAGTGATCGTTCCGACAGTCTATTTTGAATCCGATTTTGAGTGAATGAATCAGTTGTTCATGAGTTCAGTCATATATTTATTGCAAGTATAATATACTTTAATCGTCGACCCGTTTTGAGGATGAATAAAATTCTCCGTTATAATATATTTTATAAGTACACCCAATTTTCAGTGGCACCGATAAGTATTAAAAAACAAAAATAAAAACCTGTGAAGTATAAAAAGTTTTTGTGCGCTCGCGAACGTGTTACAAAGTAAAGTCAAAGTGTTTTTTCAATTATTTTCACGACGATAACATGACGAGCACTTGAGCGCGTTTCCTCAGGGAAACGCATTATTACGGAATGGCGTTCAGGCGCGATGCAAAAATTTCCTCCGTGCCCTATATAATAACAGTTTACTGAAACCTAACGCTATCGGCGCTTTAGAACGTTCATTATTTGGATTTTTCTGTGGTTCGGATAAGCTGTTTGAAAAATTCCAAGTAAGGATATTTCTCGCAATCATTTTTGTATTCTGTCTGTTCTTGCGCGCTCCAATTAACACATCAGTATTATGTAATTACTTGCTAACTGATATCACAAAATAATACTTTTGAAATTAATATAATCGTGTTCATGACATGCGTCAGTGACGAATCAAAGACCTGCCGAAATCGATTGTTTTCGATTTGATACGCACCCACTTCTATGTTTTGCTATATTTGATCGTTTAAAGTTGATCGGGTACCATGAGATATTTTTCGATTGGAATTGGTATGAAAACGTTTCATCGAGGCCATCCACTGAAAATTTGAACAACCATAAATAGGTATTTTTAACTCGAACAATCGCCAGTAATCGATACTTTTACTATTTGCAGTACACTAAGTATATATCGTTCTAGTACAAAACGTGTATTTGTGTGATTTGAGCCACTGTTGACAGTCATTGTGAAAAAGAAACAAAAGCTATAATTTAAAATGGAATACAATCGTGACCCATTATTATTATTTGTGTACATTGATAAACCTACGTAAAAAATTGCCTAATATCCATATTGATGCATCAACAGTCATAATAATATTCAGCCATGAAGGGTAAACAATAGAAGAATAATTTTTAAAATCTTACTCGTCGTGATACATAGTTGATCTAATATATGCATACAGTAGACAATACATTCGTTTGAAAACTAATGTATTTCGGTCCCCTTGACAAATCGATAACGTACAAAACGACCAACACTCGAATTTTTTTGGCTAGAACCTCTGTAGTTCCAACTTATTAAATGCATATGCATTCAAACCAATTTTATTTTTAGTGTTGTTCAACTAACTTACTCGCTTGTATTCAGTAAAAACATAATAAAACGATTAATTTTAACATATAAAAATAACGACTGTATATTATTATAGTTTTATGTTTTTAATCTTATAATATACCTTGAAACTTAGTACCAAACATGGGGAGTTAAATTTAATAAAACTAAATCCATTTATTGTAACTTCACCCTTCGCCACAAAATATGCCCAACCCATTTCCTCAATAACCAACCGCTTTTCCCTTCCCACTATGTACGACACATTGGTATTCTTTTAAACTACTGATTCACCAGGCAATTTCACTTAATTAACAAAACTCAAACACTAAATGACAGTCTTTGACTCCTTCGGTCACTTCTAACCTATAATCACATAAACTACTCAACAAGTTCCTGCTCTACAAACTCCTACTAAGAGCCATTTGGTTATATGGAATTAAACTTTGGGGACTGCCAAAATGTTCAACATCAACCGTATTCAAAAAGTCTAATCTAAAACTTAAAGAAAAATCACTAAAACCCCTTTCTATATTTCAAAATACTCTCTCCACTCTTATCTCAAAATTCCATACGTCTCCGAATTAGAAAAAATCGATTACAAACGTTTAAATTGTCGCTTAGCTTAAAATTCCGTTAAATATCATTCAATATCCCTGGCAACCCAGTTAAAAGACTTAAAAAACAGTGGTGTCATGACCTACTAACTTAACTAATTAATTTTATCTTGCATTAATGTCTCCATTGGAAGGCCTAAAAACTCTGTCTAATCTGTTATTTTATTTTATTATTATTTATATTTATCTATTTATTTTCATCAATTATTCTTCGTATTCTGTATTGTAACAGATCGAATAAAAGAAAACTTTTAATTTTTAAAATAAAAAAAAAAAAAAACAATTAAATTTTTGAAATGTAAGTATTTATTTATTTTTTAATTTAATTATTTTATGTACATATACCTATAATTAAGTAAATTAAGTCATAGATTTGTATGCAATAAAAATTTACACCCAACTTTAATTCGAATAATTATTTATTCCTTCGATAATTCGGACTCTCATCAGATCAAAAACCCATATAAATTGAATTTTAAAACCCCCATTTGTGCATGTATCTAATTCACTTACAATTGGGTTGAAAGAAAAAAATATTGTTTTAAAACTGTTGGTATAGATAAACGCTTTACGAAATCACGAAATTTAATTCGCAAACGATATACTTCGGACCGATTTCAATAGCATTCCGTCCGGTGAGTTTTTGATGAGGGTTTGAGATAATCAAATCAATATTTGTATGTTTTCTAAGTGCTTGTTGACGAATTTACGAAGGCAAGCGCGTGTAGATAATTTCTTTGCCACCGCAGCTGACCGTAAAATCATTTTCAGTCAGTGCAAGAGAATTTCTATACCGTTCGCCAAAAAAAAAAAAAAATCGCCCATGATTGAAATACACATTAAATTTTATTTCTGATTTCTTTTTTGTCGAACCGGTTTCACGTTTTAGTATTTATTTTTTTAATGACTCGATTTACGCAAACATACGACCAGCCCATCGTTTTTGTTTTGTTTTGAGTTTTAACGCTGGGCGATATTTATTTTCTGCCCACCATAATATAATAATTAAATGCGGTATCGTGCCGATGCCATGATAAAAGTAATATTTCAAGACGATGGTCAGAAAACGGATATTGTTGCGATAAACTTTTGTTATATTTGTCTGTGCACGAACTGTTAACTAGTTTCGCTTACGAGGACGCTACATTTACATGTCTTTGACCCAAATTTGGACTATTTTATATAATATAAATTGTTCGAACCACGTTTAAATTATAAAAATGTTATCAGACCGGATTTTCCGAGGATAATATTGGTTTATATTGTGCTTTTAGAATACGAGTTTCAACATGATTGGACTTCTGAAAAAAACTTTTTTAGCAATCAAAACTAATTTGAATAAATTATAAAAGTTATAAAAACAAGTAAAAATGAAAATATAAATTAAAAGTTGTGTGACAAGATTTAAAGCAAAATTGAATTGAAATCCGACAACAAGGAACTATAATATATTTCTGTATTTATTATTGTATCTAATTGTATACGTTTTTGAATGTAAAACTATTATTATTCATTGCTTTTTTCCTAAGTTCAATTTATTTTACTGTAATAAATATATTTTTTTTAAATTTAGGTCTTTGAAATATTAGAAATTAGATTTTCCTTAAAAATATGTTTCAATTATTTCACAAAACGATTGTTAATTGCAATTGAAGTTTTTCGAAAACTATCCTAGATCACATGTGCGGAATCAGAGAATAATATTACTGTAGACACACGTCTCGACCATATCCTGTGTATCTTCCGCTGGTTAAACCAAGTTTGGGACAAAATATTTAGCAAGATTTTACCAGTCAAAGAAATATTGGATAAATACAGTCTGGCAACTTAATAAAAAGGAACAGTAAATAAAACCGATCATGAAGTCCATCACTCACTAGATAAATTTTATTTTTTCAAATCAAAAATGAAAACTAAAAACTAAAAACACATAATGGCTCACGGGACAAAATTTTAATATAAATGTATCACCGTTTTCGTATGAGCGTGCTCGGTGTATTGCTTTTTGGATGAAATCGATATCCACTCGCGATATTTAAATAAATGAGAAATTTGGCGATCGCAAACCATCAACAAGCGACCGCCGCGTCAGTATTAACACAATAGGTAGAACATGCGGCCGAAAAGAACAATCAATACGACCGTTGATTACAGGGTAAAATGTGCTTTTCCGGAGAAATTCGATGCGTATTATCGAAACGCGTACAACTACCTACGTTTTAATTAAAACCGTTTCAAAACGTTTATAATCAACTGTACCACCGCTTCCGACTCCGCGATATTCAGGGACCTAATGATTATCCAACGGTCCGTGAACAGTTTTCGGGGAAAAGGAAAATATTCGAAAAAAATAATATAATTTGAAATTCGGACGAGAAATTATTTTTAATCCTACATCTTTGTGTAATAAAGAATATCTTAGTAGTACACCATGAAACTAAGATTGAAATACGTTGAAAACCGTTTAAAACAAATATTATTTTAATTAAAAAAATAGGTTTAGCGGAGGAAAACGCTGTAGGTTAAATGTACAGTGACATTATGTATGAGGTTATTTGCACAAATTTAAATGGCGATAATACACGAACGTTGAATTTATCAAATATTCCGATCATTTTCTATCTACAAATTAAGAAAACGAAAGGAACATTATTATATCATTTACGAAGTATATGAAAATAAAGTTAGTAATTTCTTTAGTGTTGTACGACAATTCGTTCATCGTGTCTTAGATACCTACTGTAGTTTGAATGTTATGATTTCGACTTGTGATTTAGACCAGATAAGTTTATTAAAAATTCCATCTTCTGTATACATTTACCATTCAGCGTATAACCGTAGTTTATTAATGTGACCGTCGTCACTTGAATAAATATTTCTCGTTAATCAGACGTAATATTTGCTTACGATTTCCCAATAATGTTAACACACAATATTCATTTGAATAAAAAACAAATATGTTTTTAGAATATCATAATAAATATATCCACCCACTTATACCTAGTTAAAACCAAAGCAGTTTGTATTTTAAAAGAAATTATTAGAAACAAAATAATTAATATTGTCTATCTGTTTGTTGTTTGCGTCAGATATACATTTCATACATCATACAATTATATCAATCAGATCAACCATACAATCACACTCGTACATCTTTAAATATAATATTGGTAAGTAAAAAAAGAACCGGATGGGCTTTGCTCTGCTGTACAGTAAGGGGTGGAGTATACCTCGTTTATAGGATAGGCCATTATTACAATGGATTTGTTGAATTTGAATGCAATGATAGATATCATTGTATACGAATAACGATTCTGAACGAAGTTAATATGTTTGTCTAGGATATAATACATTGTTATTTATAAATATTGTAAAAAGTATAATTTATTTTGAAACGATAAATATATTTTTCAATTAGGAGGGTTGGCAGTTGCATACAGCGACATAGTTAGTCAGTCTAGAATATTATACATTACATTATATTTTACATGTAATTTTATGTCAATATTCGCTGTTCAAACGTTTATAAAAAAAATTTTTTTAATGATAATAAGAACTACTTCTGTGAAATCTTCTATTACATTTTCAAGTATTTTGTACGAACCAAATTTTTTTTATCACCGATTATAAAAAAAAAATCGAATATTTTAAATGCCTATAAGTGGCTTAAAAATCAATATAATATTTTGAAAAAAATATGACATAAAGGAAATGCTAATCTTAACAACTGGTAAAAATTTCAAAAATTTGCGACTTATACTTTTTGAATTATAACAAATATTTAAAATCGTTTGAGAATAAATCGCTATTTTATGCAATTTCGTAAATATTTAAATTTCAAACAGTCATAAAATTTTTTCCTCTAAGTACGGTATAAATTTTTTTAAAGATTCTTGAAGAGTAGCTTATAGATAACCTAGTGTTAAAATTTTAAACCTTAAGTATGAACAGAAAAAATTTTATGAATTTTTATCTACAAAATAACTTGCAAATTATCATGATTTTTACACATTTTATACAAATTTGAGAATTAAGGGCTTATAAAAAAAAATTTGTGTAAACCGATCACCGATATTTTTTAGTTACGATAATTTTAACTTATTATGAACCTTGTAATAAATTTTCAAGAGTTTTCGGTCTACCAATTAAATTTTATAGATGTTTAAAAACAAAAATTTTACAAAAATCGAAAATTTATATTGTCTATAAATAAGTCAAAATATGTCAAAATACTTTGAAAACTTAACCATGTATAGAGAACGCCACTATAAAGATTTGGTGAATATTTCAAGTTGTTGCGATTTTTGGTTTTTGAGTTAGAGCATTTTAAAAATATGTAATTTGTAAAAACGTGATTTTGCGTAAATTTTCCCGTTTTTTCGTAATTTTTTTTATCGTTTTTTTCGATTTTTTTAAAAAGTATTGAAAAGTTGGATTTTTGACTAGCCAAAGTACCATCTAAATTCACTTTCCTTTCAGAAAAGTTGCTGCTTAAGCAAATCGAAGCATTTTTACTGCCAAAAAAGGTGTTGTCAGACACAAAAATTAAAAAATTAAAATTAAAAATTAAAAAATAAAAAAGAAAACACACATCATTGTAAAACCAATAAATTCCATCACTCCGTTCAGAATCTAAAATAAAAAAGAATTGACTTTGGGCAGTGCACTTATAAAAATCGTTTTTATACCTTTTGAAACACTATTAAAAAAAAATTTATATATATATATATATATATAAATAATAAGTGGAAAAAATCCAATCGGAATATTTAAACAAATTTACCCATACTCGTATACAATACATTAGTCACAAATTATTACGATGTTTGTTGAGATATAAAAACAATTTTAAATATTAATAATATTATTTTAAAGTCACTTCACATACTAAGAGGTGTTAATCGAAAATTGAAACTTACGATTTTGTGTATTGAACTTAAAAATTAAAAATATATTGTATTTAATTATTTAGTATTATAATATTGAAAATATTATAACTAATAAAACAAAATTTAATCGTTGTATGAATGTGAAAGTCATGGAAATCAATTAATAATACTTTAAACTTATAATAAATTATGATATCTAACGATTTAGTTGTTTGAATATTTATAATTGATAAATATTTAAAGGTGAAGCGTTAATTTTTAATAAATATTAAAACGTACATTAAATACTAAACAATTCATCATGAGTTATCTACAGTTACCGTTATAGACTTATATTCTTTTTTATAGTCTATAAATTATTATCTATATTAGTAGCGTAAATTATTCATGCTAATAAAAAACTAAATTGAAAATTGCTTTACAGCTATTACAGTTATATTATGTTAATGCAAATGAAAAATATGTAATACTTCATACGATTTTAGAGACAAATTGTTGTTAAATTTGCTGTTTTCAGTGAAAGGTTTTACTTTTAGATTTACAAAGGCAACAAAAGGTAATGCACATAAAATCAGTTGATATAATTTAAATTTTCCATTCATACCAAATCATAATTTTGTTTTGGGTTGAACCTTAACCATTCGAAGAATATAAAAGTTGATGTAAGTACAAAAAATGTTTTTTGTAAATAAAATGTGGAAAATAGTTATAGTTTTCAGTTAAAAAATAGAAATGATAATATGTATGCGTTGGCAACGATTATGTCAAATATTTAATTTACTTTGTTTTTAAACTGAATATTGATTGTTTTCATTTCAAGATTTTTTTATTCATTTTTGATATCATGTAAATTTTAGTATTTTTAATAATAGTTTTTTTTTTTTAAAATGTACAAGCGATTGTGATTAAATTATTCATTATAAGTTTCATATATTGTATACAATATGATAATAATGTATGCAAATGTATTCAAGATAGTTGATTATTATTTTATTCATTTAATTGAATAACTTTGTCCATGGTGGTATATCATATCGATCGAATCAGATAAAACTACAATATATAGTTTCACTCTGTAAATATTACAATAGACTTTTAGGAAATCAAATAGTTTCTTTTTTTTTTTTTTTTGAATTTTTGATTGCAATATGTTTTTTGTTTATACACACGGAAGGCATGGTATGCGACTGACTATTATTTCGATGTTTCACTGTATTATTAACATTTTTCCCACAACATCGTTGCCGACCGGAAGCATCCGAATGTTATTATTTTAATACACACACATATATATATATATATATATGGGTACCTAGGTCACGACGTTCCAACCGTTACATACCTATGAACAGCTATAATTGTATTGTGACGTTTTTCGTCCTTTTTCTCAATCCTCCCTCTCGTTCATCTTCTATCATAAGGATAATCCATAGTATGCGCACGCAAACACACACTCACACACACACATACACATAAGTATACACACGCACGCATACTACTTGATTTTAGGCCACAGCAGCCAAAAATAATATTATTTCATTCGAGTTCCTGAGTCCCTATACCGGATACGCACCCATTTATCATGTGCGTGACTTCCCTCCTCGCTGACGGTCGATACACGCACGCAAGCACACCCTGTGCACTCCGTATACGTAATAAATATCAGTAAATCCTAGGTCTGCTCTCGAGATTAGGTCGGTGACAAAACACACACAGCACATATTTATGTGCATATAAGTATCAATGTATCTGATACATATACGCCCACACGTGTATTACACAATCCATCCCTTCAGCCATTGCAAGCACATAAGACTCCGTAGTTTCCAACGGCGGGTATTCCTATAGACGTGAGGTTTAATTTCCACGAGTCATGTCCCTCCCATCACTTGCATTCATTTTCAGTGACATTCTTTTTTATTAACATTATTTATGCACTTCCACGGGAACAAAACCTTTGGAATTTTCTTTCGTTTTCTATCGAATAAAAAGGCTCTTGCTTTCCCAATGCAAAACTCCGTTTTCTTTCGACGCACAACAATGCCTTTTCCGCCACCGAAGTTTAACGTATCCGGATAAATGATTCGAGAATTTCACCATCAAATCTAGAACTTTCAGAAATCATTGCACATGTGGGGCTTTGTTTACCGCAACAATATAATTAATTAAGACCGTCCATACGTTATGTGATAAAGTAAGTAGCCAGCTGGTAGTCTGTTCTTTGTTTTTACTACTGGTATATTTTATAGTAATACGCCATGTGCAGTGGATCAAGCATCCTAACCGTTGAGAAATATTTTTTGAAAAAAAAAAAAACAGTATTATTTGTACTACACCAATGTATGTTGTTTGCTTATCCGTTATAATTTGACCAAAAGTTTTACGACAAAACTGACGCATTTTCCTAAAAAAAAAGTAGTTATTTTAATAATAATAATACACTGCTATAATGTAAATTTAAGTACAATTGTCAAATAATAATAATAATAATAATACAAAATACACTTATTTTAATGGATTGTTATACGAGTATGTGTTTTTAATAAATAATTAATTATTTATCAAAATATTATTAGGGTTTATTTAGGATAAATATTAATTATTTTAAAATTATTCTGGATAGCCACAAATTAAAGGAAAATACAAAATTAAAAGAATTACGGAGTTTTGGATTTCGGGTTGAATACTGATTAAAGAGCCATTTTTTTCTTTTAAACTACCAAGAATCGTATAGTTAATATTTAAAATTTGTCTTGAGTTTTAAAATCATAGAATTAAAATTGTAATGGTCTATATAGGTAGTAAAAGTATAATTTAAATATTTTCAAATTTTTTCACTACTTAATTATTATACTATTCTATATAAAACTAACCAAGTGATTAAAAAAAAAAAAAAAATTATTCATAATGTTAATATAACCACGAAGCTGTTCACAGCTTCACCTTTAATTACGCAAAATAAATTATTAATAAAGAGAAATAACAGTTTAAAATAAACATGTTCATGCATTTAAAAAAATTTTAAAAATTGATTTTAGAATATATCTTCTCAACACCTAGGATAATTATCTGTAACATAAATTATACCCATCAAGTCACAGCTGTACAACTCGCATCCAATATATTTTCACCGTGCATCAGGGATGACATCTTATCACAGTCATTGTAATCAGCTACCTAGGAATTTCTGTATACCTTATTACAACACGTATGCAAATTCGTGCTACGCATACCGAAGTGTTTTTACATAATTCTGTTACAATATCGGAGAACAAGACATTTAATATTACTGATATCACGTTGCCTTATACAATATTTCGTACTATCATGGATTGCTATACTTCGTTCGTAATAATAGGTTGTATACTTATTTTAAAAGTATTTTTTCTTCTGTGTTAAATTTAGTCCGATACGCGTATTATGTATATGTATACATAAAGTTATATTCATTTGTTTTATCTTTTTAATTTATACGTATATTTCAGCTACATTTTACAAGATAAGTCGCGTATACTGATTGCTGCATGCTTAATATACTTGAACTGACAAAATAACGCCATACGTACGTGAGATATTGATTAAAAAAAATAAAAATAAAAATCGTGGAAGCTTATACAAGTCGACTAAAAAACTTGACATTTTGACGACCAAACTTTGGTTATGATTACTAATAATTATTTAATTTTAATAAAAATCATAATTCATAACTAAATAATAAATTATTAGATATATACAAAGTCAATAAAGATGCGAGTTTAACTTAAAATCGTGATTCCATTGATTTTGTATATACCTAATGATATATTTTTAACTAGAAACCTAGGTAAAGACTACTGAGGACTATAAAAAAAACCACGATTATTAATTATTTATAAATGTCAATAAGCAATAAAATATAATATGTTATAAAAATAGTATTACTCCTCTTTATTTTAATTAATAAAATTAAAGTTAAGGTAATCATTGAAATATTTTAATACCTGAGATCTAAGGGAAGGAAGCTTCAGTTTCCATATTTCCCCTTGTATACGTACTTGTTCGGACCTTATTGTTTGATAAAAACAATTTTACTTTGTTATAAAAGAGAAAAAAGGTAATTTAAATTCTTTATTTTTTTTTTTCAAACACCTATTACATGTAATAAATGCATAAACAGAACTTATTATCATTTTATTCACTTGTATTTTAATTTATTAATTGCTTATTGAATAACCGCGGTCGATATATCATCAACATGTGATCAAGTTCAACTCTTTACGGAGACCATTTACAATAATACGTAGAGAATAAGACGATTTTTAAAATTCAAACACATAAATAAAACCGATGACATCGATTATAATTGTTTTCTTGAAAAAAATCTTAATCCATCTCCTTGAAACCATTTAGCTGGTGTGACAGAGTTCCCTCTATCCATGACGACCAATTTACACTTATTATGGCCTTCTGGGCGGCTTTGTTTAGTGTGTTACGAATCGTTTTTCTGTAAAATTCTGTAAAGTAGATGTTACAAATTGGAGTAGTTTTCCTATGTCCCACTTTGCATAGTCCCATCTATATTATCTACGGTGTACCGTCAATTCATTGTAAGCAATTGACCGCAAACAATTTATCGCAAGCCAATTTATCGCAATTACAATTTACCGCACGATAATTTATCGCAAACTTAGGTTATTTCAGGGTAATTTTAAGGCAAATAGTATTTTTTCATAATATTATTCGATCGTTAACGATCGAATCTTATCTAACATTATAGTCGTACCCAATTTCATCAGTCGGTATTGTTCTCTAATAATCCGTTAGTCGTATAGATCACCATGAAACGCTATGACAATACATCAATACTGACAAAATCGTTAATCGGTATAACATCGTGTAGCCGAACTGTACATAGAATATGGCTTTAGAGTACGTATTAAGCGAAAAAAAATAAATATATGCTTATTTATTAAGATTTAATTTTTATATACCTAACATTTTTTAAACATTTCTAATCTAAGACGAGAAAATATATATTTAACCATATAATATATATTATGTAACCAGAATTGTGCCAAATTTATTAAAATTAAATATGTATTCAAATTAAAAATTATTTCTGAAAATGTTATTTTTCGATCAATTGCCGTGCAATAAATTGTAATTGCGATCAATTGGCTTGCGATCAATAATTTACGGTGAATAGTCGTGCGGTAAATTGTTAACGACCAATTGATGTGTATCCATTATCTACAGCGTAAGCTGTGGCTAATTGAATGTTCTAGGTTGGTTATATACCTGATCGTGTAGAGTAAATGGATCTACATAAATTTCAATCACGACTATGGTCATCATAAAAAACCTCTACGGCAAGAAAAAATGTTAGTTAAATAAAATATGACTGCGTTTGTTTTATTCAAATAAAATAAAAGTGAAAAATTATGAAAACGTTGATGTACCAAATGTAAATACATAAAATAAAAATAAAAGTAAAAATAAAAATGACAAATATATATTAAACCGTAAGATTAAAATAAAAATAACATTTCATGGACATAAAACTAGTCCATTGTTTAAAAACACATTATATATATATATAAATATTGTAACTAAAAAATATTAAAATTAAAAAAAAGCAAATATATTTTTGGAGTCAACCTTCCCGTAGTATCTTCTGGGTTACGCTAATAATAGGCTCAACATTTTTAACGTTCAAACGTGTCATTTGAATTAAGCAACAAAGTTATGCCAAACGTAATCTTGATGTACGCACAAAATTGTAATATTTTCGCCGTAAACGTTCCTACCACGTATGTTCTCTATTTCAGTTAACGATTAAAAGTTGTTCTGTATACTGATTTTAAGAGACCCACAAAAACGTAAATATGATTTTAATACAATAGTTCAACAATAGTAATAATGGTTTTTAACGTTACATGAGCTTATATTTAAGTCTAAAATGTGACTATGTTATACGTTTAACGTTATTTTTTCCCCTTTTTTTTTTTTTTTTTTTTTTTTTGTGAATCCTCGTTGGAAAAAAGCAAAAACTGTTTATCATAGATATTTTTGATACAGTCGGAATTCGCTAAGACTAATGGAAATATTTCTGAACGGACGTGTTTTTTTCCTAATGCCGATTCTTATCCCCAAATCGTTTTTCTTGATTTTTTAATAATCGACGAACGCAGTAAGAAATATTTCATTGCATAAGTCTCTCTCGGTCGGCGTTCGCTGTTTCGTGGTTATTTTAATCGGTTTTTACCTTATTGTCGCGTATATCACTCTACTAACCATACCAGATTTTATTGTTATTATTATTATTTTCTTTACGGCCTCTCCCCTGACGACTTTTCGCATGTAAACCGTTAACTGTCGCCGTTATAATGACCGTAACTCGTCGTATTTGGTAGCAAAAGTTCGGCTAAATTACGTTCCGAACGTGTAGAAACAACCTACTGTATTTGTTGTAGTTTCGTTTAAGTTCGATCGAAAAGTACATCCCACCTATGGGATCGATTTACGCGTACAGACCGACATGGAAGAACCCCTCTAGACGTTCGTTGAATTTTTTGTGGTATCGGATATTCATTAAAAATAAAATTAAAATTAAAATTTCAACACGCACTGCATAGATAAGATATTTTCTCTTATTTTGCTTACACGGAATGTATATTTTGTATGATTTACATAATTTTGACGTGAATATATGTTTTCGTGGGATGTCATGTTAACGTTTTGTCCGAAACGTTACGTTGGATATCATACTCGTCCAGCGAAAAGTACAAACAAATGAAACGCACTATTTCCTTAACAACGATTTGATTGTCAGTGTGGTCAAATCATGGTCAATTACAATTGTAATTATAATTATTACATGTTGTGTAAATATCTGAACAAAATTTGAAAAAGTTGATGTTATGATTTCGACTATATTTTACAAAAAGCTTACAATTACAACCAAATCATTGCTGGGGAAACGGTGTATTTGTAAAATTCAAGTAATGTGTTGTGCACTGTGAGACATGCATGTACGATCGAAGACGAATATGACGTATTACGAGTATATACAATTATATCAAATGTTTTAACGTGAAAGCTTACTGATCCTGTTGATGCTAAGGCTTCTTTTTCGTGTTAATGTTTTCAGTTATTGTATTGTAGGTGACGTATCAAGTCGTATTAGCACATAAAATTGTTGGTGTTTCCGTGTGTTGAAATATAATACTGCATTCAAATTCGAATCTCGATGGGGTTCATATTTGAATCAATAATCTCATTTCCAAACAAAGTTTATTCGCAAATTATCTAAAACATTATTGTTTTACCTTTGTATACAAAAAATTCGATTACTCGAACGCATATAAAAAAAAATATATTTTTATATCACAAAAACTTTTAAAATGTCTGTAACGTTCGATCATTTTTTATAGATCTTTTTTATAATCGCATTTGGTTGAGTTGAAAAGGCCAACTTCACTTTGTTAACGATAAATTACAGGTTTTTTATTTTGCAATTTGACTAGGATGTCGCTTGTTTTTGTGAGTAATTTAGTCGTATATAATTTGGTAAAATTAAATCGAATGTAAGATTTCGAATATTATAATATATAATGAATCCTTAATATTAAAAATGACTTAAAATAAAGACTTTCTCTGTATTTTATAACACATACACCTATACACGCAAAAAAAAAACATATTTATTTATAATTTGTTTTGACAGTATTATTCCTATGCATTTACGATGTACAGAGATAACGCAGTAATTATTTAAGGTTCGTGTCCGTTTTTATTGCAGTGTTACAATTCGCAAACTATTGTTATAGGCAATTATATTTTCAATATAATATTATGGAAAAAAAAAATATAAAAAAATATAGTTGTACACGTGTACTAACCGCACGAAAACGTACGGTTTAGAGTTATGAACATCCGTGTGCATCATGCACGTATAATGTGTAAGTTTGGGCATTAACGCATTAAAACGTCAATTTTTATTCTAATGTTTTAAACTAGTTGATTATTTTTAGGTTTTCATTAATTCAACATCTAATTTAACTATAATTGTTGTTCGACTAACGTGAGATGATCGATATATTACATTAAATTTGTGTTCGTATTCGCGTCAAAATAATACTACGGTTAATTGTCTGGTGTGAATTGCTTGGAGTAAATAATAAATCATCGGAAATAATATTATAAAACATTTTTTTTTTTTTGTTTGGCGACGAAAACTTTCAACGAGACGTTCTATATGGAAAAAGCAAATGCTGTGCAAACACTACAGTTTTGTTTATTTCGAGGCCGATTAATATCACCAACCCTTCCCAGTTTGCAGCCATTCCCGCGATCATACAAAATATCGTAAAAGACTATATTGTGACGCTGTACCGTGTGCAAAAATCGTCCGGAGCCAGAGTAAAAATAACTCGTCGTACTTGTGCCGCGGGGATTAAGGTATACCTAACGGCGTGTGGAACGAACAGCAGTCAGTGGCGATAATGTTTACGTGCACTGTCCCGATGTCTGGTGAACACGTAAACCGTTTGATCGGTGGTGAAATTAATCACCAAATAAAAACGACCTAAAAAATCGATAAAATTTGTGCATACCATATATTCTTATGTTTTCAGATCGTCCTGACGCATGTTAATGTTAATGTTGAATGCGCGGCGAACATAATCAGTATAATGTTATAAACTCGTAGGATACCGTTTGCCGTTACACTTGCGACCAATTACCACGGTTATCGATGACAAATATATTCTTATTGTTTTTTTTTTATTACAGTCAACGGCTTTTGCGTGATACCTCTGGCGCATATTACTATTGCTTCGATTGTGTCCACGGCATAGTGTAATTAATTGTTAGGTATACCCACCAGGTTTTCGGCGACGATTTAGTCTTGCGTGATTATTTAATTCCGAAAACAATAATCGCGTTCAATTGTTGAAAACCGTGGTTTTGCGCTTATTAACGATTATTTTCCGCTTTCTTCAAAACCGTAATTTTTTTCTAGTTCTTCGATTCCGCGGCGTAGAACTTTCAAATCACAATCCGCCCAATTATTTGTTTTACTACGCATCGTTACTCACATTGCGTCCATAAAACACTCTTGAAAGTTTCACGTAAATCTTTGTTATGTCGTATTGCATAAGAATCTAAAAAAAGTAATTACTATACCGTGTGAAACATTGGATTTTGTAGAATTTAGTAAAAATTAAAATATTATGATTTTTTTTCTTCAAATTTATAGTAGAAACAAAAACAAGGTGTATGACCTGCCAAAACTATCTGGGCACGAATATCCACTCTCTATTTTCGTTTAAAAACCGCGTTTTGCACCGACGTATTATTTAGTGTTGACGAACGGAAACTCCCGTATACAATATATAAACTAACCGGCGAAGTGCTGAATCCGGAATTATATAGGACACATAGGCATCCCAAAGGGCTAAATATAAAAACAGGAAAATTAACAGATTATTCAATTCAAATAACGATCAGGTACACTGTGTAGAATGCCAAACCTCATGTAGGAAGTTTTTAAGACTGATATAGAATTATTCATCACTTTATATAAGTGTGTCTTAGTGAAAATAGACATACTACTCTGCTTAAGTAAAATAACTAGACATATTTGAGAATAATAAACATCCAAAATAAAAGTTAGAAAATCCAACGCTTACAGTTCATGTTAAATAATGCAAATCATATATAAAAACGAAGAAAGGTTAAGCTAAATCTTGAAAACCGAGCTGTCAGCAGGCCCTATTTTTATGTGCACCACGACACACATTGTGCACTACGAATTGAACGTATTGCACTGGTGAACCGTCATTGTTTACCAATAAAGTTTCGTTTTAACTAAAGTTAAGTTAAGGTTTTTATTATTATATATCCTATTTTATTTTTATGATTTTTATTAAAAGATAAGTATTTTGTTGTTTTATTGAAATGCATTGCGTTACATATATATATATATTTAATACATTCTTTTTTCTGAGACGGTAGCGAAAATAAAATGAAGTGTGCAGTCCAAAATTTTACAAATAATAGGGGCTGGCTGTCAGAATGAACATTTGATCAGGAAATGTGTAACGCATCAACCGAACTCTATGATACATAAATCATTAATTGAGTTCAATCTATGTACGTGTTTAAAAACAAATCATAATAATTAACATATTCTGAATGAAATACAATGCCGAGTTTCTTTGCCTATCGTTGCATTGACATAAGGTAGAAATCGTAAAATAAACATCGAAATGTGTTACACATTACCAATTAGTGCAAGGAATAGTGCACAGGGTTTCTATGAGTTACCTATGTTTAACAATTAGTCAGTTAGATTGTCATGTGTACATTGTTACTCGATTTGTGTTCACGGCGACGTTGTTTCGATTGGTACAACGGCTAGGTAGTCGTCTCCTGAGGCTAAGATGATCGAGATCACTAAATACCTCGTCATTGTGACGGTACTTACTTAGTTTCTTTTGTAATGCAGCTATTATACACGCTGAAGGATAGAGGACGAACTTCAAATCGCAATCGAGTATAAACGACTTCGTTCAGTCGGTGGGTTCTTCGTATTATAAGACAAATGTCATCCTAAAAATAATTAAGTACACATCGAATTATCGGTAGACACAAAGCGGTTTTTATCAATATTTACGAGCCACGTGGTTGATTAATATGTCGCACGTGAGACTCGCATAAAACGAATTATTCGCTTTACGTGTCAATCATTAAATACATCTTGAACAAGATGAATCAATGTTACGTGAGCTATAGGTGTCCATTCGCGTTACGCGGTATTGTGCGCGATGAGAGAACGAAGAAAATTGTCATAACAATGTGTGGATGATATTGTTTTTCGAAAAAAATATTACTATCGCCCATACACCGTGATCGAGCTGAAACGTAATTCAAAATCGAAACGAACAGTAAGCCAATATTGTTCGATATATATATTTAAATTTTAAAATCACATCGCGCCCTCGCACTTGAACCGATGAAATGACAGGTGCATAAGTTCAGTCGGTAATAAGCGATTGTTGTTTAAAACGTGATGCAATCGATTGGTCGTCCATAAGTATAATACATCCGAATCGATAGTACCCAACGCTCATCCGGCCCGCGGTCCACGCATCCGATCACACTAATAACCGCGGTAACCGATAACCGTCGTGGCGGTGGGCGTTGAACGGTTGGTTCTTCGCCCCGAGTTTTGGCACGAAGTGCACATTTTTATACGTCCATCGTGTACGGACGGGATTGTTGGCCAAAAAAGACACGCTCGTTCGCCTTAAACATATATGTTTATATATATTCGTTGGTGCGATATAACAATAATAATAATAATATACTGTATAGGTAAAACGTGTTGTGTTAAACCCAAAAGGAACAGGACGAGGAAAATATTATTTAAATAACATCGCGTGGAAGAGCAGGGCAATAATTTATGAAACGCACCCTCCTGTAGACAATAGATCAAGAGCGTTAATGTCATCCGTCGACCCGTATATTATATAATGTATAATGAAACGCTGAAGGCACATAGGGAGACGCCTATGTATATAAATCGTCTATAGTTCGTTGTCGTCGGCGTGGTCACCGAAACGGAAAAAAAATGTAAATAAATAAATTAAAATACCGGTTTAGTTTTAATAGTATTGAGCATTTCATTATAGTACGTATTATGCGTTCGAATTATTATGATATATTATTACGCCATTTAGGACCCGACGATAATGATCCCTTTGTGGTAGGTGTAATGTAAGTCCACTCACGCACACACTGGCTCTAACGATAATAACAAAAACACCGAGTTACCGTTCATATTTAATTTCTGTCGTGTACCACGTATAATGCATATAATGTTGTGCAGTTGATCGCCAGCTGTTTTCCACCGACGTTACCCTCGTGTTATGCAAAATTCGTGTGTACGTATATAATTTCTGGCCGCAGGGACGCAGTCCGTCGCGTCTGCAGCGGGCCACGGTCTATCCTTTTTTCCGTTCGTCCTTCTCCGAAAAAAGGACGTACGGTATCGAGCACCTGCCTGTCGAAAACCCATCTCCGTATGGACGAAATACATGTAACTAGCATATCCGTTAATTGCAAGTACTTACTTAAACACATGCGTAGTGCTACGACTTAGCAGTGTATATCTGTATTTAATACGTAAAAATGTACGTATAATGCAGCAATTACCGATCGATTGTCCACCGTGACCAACATTAGCTCGCGTACCGTAGTGTGTATCATTAAGTCATTGTAATATATAAAAACATATTTTCGGCGAGGGTTAATGATAGGAAAATACATCCATAATGTAAAACGACTAAAAGAGCATCTAATGTTCTTGGTACCACACACCCGCTCCCCTCAAAACGTCAAAATTTAAATATTAGGCTGTTAGTTTGTATTAGGTTATGCACTTTGTTATGAAATTTGTATTTACACTAATCCAATCAGTCGAGTTTTTGTCAACGAGGTGTCAGATACATGCTGATCACCCCTAACTCGAAATTTCGAAATTTCGTTAATGCTTCGTTTGTAGCGACTGCCCGTTATGAACAAACTTATGTACCTGTGTCCTTTAAAAATCACGCATTTTTAGACAAACCACAAATCCGTATAATTCGAGTTGTATTACTCAGTGCGCCAAACAGTAAAAAAGTTCGCGAGAATAACTATAATAAGAATACTAGTGAATTGTCTGACGCGTTCTCGTATTATATAATTACACATTTTGGCAGTATCGTTCACAGATATTAATTAAAATAATACAATAATATTAACTCAACTGAATAATAATTATTTATCAATTTAGACGATCTAAGTGGCTACAAATAATATTAATAAGTAACCGGCCATGTTTAGGGGTGATTAAAATATTTTGATTCAATATTATACTTTCCTCAACGGTTAAAAATGTTGAACGCATATTTTACTTTGCATTAGGATTTTATGCGTGAACTGTTCTATAATCCCACATAATAACATTAATTATATTTATTATAACGTATTATGTATATCAATAACAAACAAATACAAATATTTTTTTGGAATCTCGTTTTTACGATACACACGCAACGATCACTATAAATTACTCCGTATGAAATAAATAAAAAAAAAAAAAAAAAAAAATTATTATTACTTCACCCTAATCCATATTCAACCAGCAATTCCACAGTTAATCTATAAGATAGAATAATGCACAAACTAGCATTATAACAAAGATAATATTCTATTTTTCAAATCATTGTCTTAAAATAGTGAGTACTCCAATGTCAAAAAACTATTCATAATTATTTTTTAAACACTTTTTCTATGTTTAATTACCTACTAAAAAAAATGTTGACACTTATAATTTATAGGTAATAAGAAATAAAATCTTTTTAAATTGACCGAACAAATAAATTATTACAAATATTGTAACCTTTGTATTAGGAAAACAAATAATGACAATGACAATCATTGAATGTGTGACTGCTATAATTTTAAGAAACAAATTCGGCGTAAACAATCTCGGAGATCATCGCGAATGTCTGCTTGCTTTCTAGATTATTTCGCAGCCGAAACGCATTCCGTGTGCGAGAGAATCTGAATTTTTAAATTTAGAATACGTTCGTGATATTATTAAAATAAGAAAAAAATGGAATCGCACGCTGTTACGCATTAAAAAGCCTCGCTGTATTATAAATAGACGCCTGTGAATTCTGTTTAACGCAAAATTGTTTTTTTTTTTTAATTTTTTTTTTTACTGATTTTTTATTTGGTATATGCCAATAATAACTTTTTTTACAAGACAATATCCTAAATAAATATATAGTAACATATTTACTGGTGAAAAATTGTTCGTCGTGTCTGTGATTGTTTTTCAGCAATAGTTTATAAAAATTGAATATACTACAGCTAAAACATGAACACATTTACTATAGTTACCGACGGTATTAGCGGGGTTGATAAAAACGGAAAACTGTGAAACGTAAACGGGGGAATTGAAAATAACGAATAGGTCTGAACAAAATAACATATTACTGAAATACTAATAGGATTTTAAAAAGTTCTGTAAGTACACAACAGTAAAAACACTTTTAAACTGTGCTTCGTCTTCTAAGAGCTGACAGCTGTCAGCCGTATTTTTACTTCGATTTTCAGCACGAAAATCCAAAAATAGTGATATTTTTTGTACATCAACAGTACTTAATTATTTACATGTTACATTATACAAATAAAGTCAATTTTTAAAACACCGTCATTTATTCAAAGCAGAAATAAAATAGTTTTCAATTCTTTGCGAGTTTATTATTATTGTGCAATGAGTGCGTATAAACCATTCAAATTGGAACACTCAACAGTTTTCCCAAAAGTTGAGGGAATGGAAAAAAAATTTTAAAAGGCTTTAACCGAGATTGGGGTTGTGGACTTGGCGCCTAGTATTTTATAACGCACTATGCCGTTAAACTAAACAGTTTATTTATATTGGTATTTTATGGGCATTTCATACCTTTCGAAATATTTTAATGAGATGTGCTGATTGCTGATTATAAGCACTAGAAATGTTTGATTTTAGTTAATTATACATCGGTTTAAAAAATTTAACGGAAGAATATATCAATATAATTTTCCAGTTCCTGGATATCATCCATCCGTGAAGTCCCAGCCATTTTTTTTTTTTTTATTAAAATTTAATTACATTGACATCAAATTTACGAAATCCTTAAAGCTTTGTTTAATATTTTTTGATCGTATGGAAAAAAAAATTCTAAAAATACTTATAAAATACTTACTGAATATACTTATTACTATTAGTAACGGTGCGAGATAATTATTTTCCACGAAATTTAAAATATTCATATCAACGGAGATATTCATTTCGTTGATCGAGAACGACTTGAAATAGTTGTAATTATTATTTTGGAAACCCCAGTTTAATTATATCATAATATTCACTGCAAGCTTTTCCATGTAATATACAATAGTTATTGTGTAAATAGTAAAGCTTAAAGTTGTACAGTACAAAGAGGCGTACACTTCATTGCTTCCTATAACAATAACAGCGGTAATTAAAGCGTTCCGCCTTGCACGCGTCGCAATAAACTTTACCGTGTAAACGTTTCGCGAGAGCGCGCATCCCTTCTTGTTCAATGTACTCTAAGACATCAGAACGTGCAAACGTTCTCCGATCGTTCATGAAATATGCACGTATACACTACAATACTCTTCTTCTACGATATTCAATTTCAGGACTATAGATGTACAACAATTTCCTTGCATTTCCGTCGCTGTCCTCCTCTTCACTCCTCGGTTTGAACTACATTCTTGGTCTTCTATGATTTTCTTGTGTATTGTAATCATGGTGCTCTCTCAGGGGTTTTTTCTGTCAACCATTCCTTCCAAGGTCAGTTCTAGCAATCCTCCGTGTCTGAAAATAACTCCTCAGCATTATTTTTGTCTTTTTTTTCTATATTTTTAAATCGTGATCTGCTCCGTAAAACCATGTCAAAAAGTACTTGTATATTAATCACAAATATTTTATTCCAATACTTAATAAATTATCAACGATATTTTCATACTGATAACAATTTCTTTCCATAGAAACCTGCAATATGTTGTACTTCACGATAAACTGTTTAACAAAACTTAGGTCGGTGGAAAAACGATTTATACAATTATTGTTTCAGTATAGTGTACGTATGTATATTTAATTATTTTAAAATTTAATTTAAAGGTAACATGAAGTACATAGCTGAAAAAGTTAGGAACGTTGCTTGAACCATAGGTTCGGCAGTTCACCGAAATAGACAATGTTTATGGTAGTGCAATTAATTTTAATGTTACTTGAATCTCTTACAGGCACACACCCAAATTATCGCTGATTCGAAACGCCAATTCTTTGAAGTGGGGTAAAAACGTACACCTTAAAAAAAACGTAGAAAACCCTCAAAAGCGTATACGTTACGTAAAAGTAATAGGTACTTATTCATACTTGTTTTATAATATTCGAATATGCATGGTAATTTTTTTCGTGACCGAAAATAATATGATAAAAAACACGCGGTATCATACTTCCACTTACCTACTGGAAACCGATATTGCGTTGTTTCTAAACACATAGCTATATATATATATATATATATATATCTTCTTCTTCTTCTTCTTCTTCTTCTACTTCGCCTTCCTCCCAAATATTTGGGGTCGGCCACCCTTGTCCTACACCTCCACTTTACTCGGTCAATCACATCTCCTCTGCACACACCGACAGCCCTCATGTCATTCTCCAAAGTCTCCAACCATCTCTTTTTTGGTCTTCCTCTTCCTCTTTTCCCTTCAACGTCCATCTTCATAACCACTCTTACTGCATTCGTTTCCTCTCTCCTCATCACATGCCCAAACCATCTCAGCCTATTTTCTCTCATCTTGTCCACAATTGGCGCTACACCAACACTACCTCTCACGTATTCATTCCTTATTCTATCTTCTCTTGTCACTCCACTCAACCATCTAAGCATTCTCATTTCCGCGACACTCATACTTTGTTCTATTCTCCTGTTAACCGCCCAACACTCTGAACCATACAGCATAGTTGGTCTCACTACACTTTTATAAAATTTACCTTTCAGCCTCATTGGAATTCTCTTATCGCATAACACGCCCGATGCTTCTCTCCATTTCATCCACCCGCACTTAATCCTATGTACCCACCTATACCCACCTTAAAACTATATATATATATATATATATATTTGACGTTTATTTTCTTTTTTTTCACGTGTCAAAAAGTTATATATTTTTATTCCTTCAATTATATACCATATCGGGGATAACCGATTTTTATACCCATTTGTATATTATTTATCATATATATATATATATATATATAATTATTTAATTTTTTTTTGCCTTTGTTTTAAACATTACAGCAATATAATTAGATTAGTTATGCATAGAAAATAGCAGTTAACAATATGGTATAAAAAAAAAAAAAAAAACAATTAAAAATATATATAAATACTTTATTGTATATTACTCATAAATATATGGGGCACGCCATGATTACGTCGACCGGGTGTTTTCAACTCCAGGAATTTGAAAGGGGGTCGTTTGATCGTGACCCACCACTGTTACTGAGTCCTGTCACTTTTATAAAAGGGTCAGATCGTAGGCGGAAACTTTTTTATGTTTTTTAACGGAATTTTTCTTTTTAACACGTAGATGGACACATGGATAGATTTATTGTATACCTACAGTTTACGTTGTACACGTGGCGTCTCAAAAAATTTCGTTTTGTAAATAATTATATATTTAGTAACAATAACTATAGCTATTGTGTACGCATACACTTTATATATCTACATGAATGATACAGCTACGGTGATAACAATTATGCGTTCGAAACGATTTTAATCCTTTCTTCAGAGAATATGCTATGTGTATTTTCGTTTCTCGTGCAGAATAAACAAGCCATTATACTATATTGTCTACGGTAACGATTCAGTTATGACCTTTTGCTGCGTGTTGTTGTGCTGCCCTTTATTTCGCCGAGTATAGATTCACATCGGTAAAACTGCTGATAATACTTAATAACAATAATGATAAAGCATATACCTGCTGCTGTACGAGGTCGTCGTGTAATCGTACGGGTAAAAACGAATCGACAAAGCAAATTTCTGCTTTGATTTTGATAGAACGCATCGTGCTACTGATCACAACAAGTCTCTCGATTGCCGCGACACATACTTAGGTACACTTGTACGGATTCCAGATAGTTTTATTTTCCAATCGGTCGTCCATACGTTCATTGCGATACGTATTCTAAATTCGATTAGTCGGTACATTTGATTGTTATTAATTGGTGAACTTAAATAATACTGTTTCGTTGCATCATAATAGGTTTGAGTTTCCGTGCATAAGCCTTACAAAATACATGACTTGTAAAACGATTGGATTTCGTAACGAAAAATTAACATGAATGACTTTTAAAATTTCAATATCTGTTTGATTTCGGCCCAGGGCCGGAACAGTATGCGACCGTATGAGTAGAGTTAATAGTTTTTATAAAATTGACATAATCAGTCAGAAATTATTTTAAAGGCTATAAGAAATTATTTCAATTGTAAAAACGTACAATGTCGTAATTGCCTTAGTATATTTCAGCACCAACAATTTATTTTAAATATAAAATTTATTTTTAGATAAATCATATTTTTAAAATAAATAACATATTTTGTAAGCTACTATTACGAATAAAAATATCACCGCAGTTGTATCTACAACAATTGATTTTTTTTTTAAGTGGTTAGGTTAAGTTTGGATATGGTGTAGTATCATTAAGGTGTGCAAAATGTATCATATACATGGGTTCTAGAGTCTTAGGCAGCTCTCTCACTAGCGTGATGCGATTGACCCGACGCAACTGACAAAATTGACGATTTTTATCGCATCCGTTTTTCCAATGTTTTTAAATAGTATTTCTCCCATACACACGCAACACGACTATTGTTGCGGCGACGACGACGTAAATAATCGCATGCAAATGAACATGTTCAGTATCATCGCAACGATCTTCTGCAATTTTGGTAAATATGACCAAATAAGACAACTCCATTTACAATAAAAACTTGCGGAAGAAGTTCTCTCGGAGCAATATACACATTTCTGTTGATATTATTTGCTTGGTAGGTAGGGTAAAAAAATTATATTTGATGAAAACAGGGACAATTTTTTCTCATTTTTTCTCGTTGACATAACTTTTTATTGATATTTTAACTATACAGACACAATTATTACAAAAATATATTTATAAATTAATCATTTACTACTGCGAAGTCTCCTTCCGGGATAGAAAATCTGAAAGGAACATTTTTTATAGTATGACTACTCTACTGTGATTAGATCATTACAACTGACAAAATATTAAATAATGGTCAATTCCTTTAGCGATAACTACAACTATCATGTGGAAACGAAAATACGAAGAACGTATTCGACAAAAAAAATAGTCATTTAGTTGGGAGAATAATTAAAAACAGATTTCGCCAGTCAATTATTCAACATTTTATTTTATCATGACAATAATATTATGGTTGTTTAATAAAATACATACATATATTATTAAAGAATCATTCCGGGACAATTGGCTGTAAGAAACAAATTATTCCGAAAGAAATCATCGGGACACCGGGATACCATACTTAAAATCGGTATTGTCCCGGCCAACCAGGACGTATAGCAACCCTATAAGTAGGGATGAATCCTAAATTTACTTTTTATTTTTACTTTTTAAATAAAGCCTCATCACTATTACACTATCAGCTAAACTATCCGATTCAATTTTCAATAGGTACACGAATGATGCTAGTGACGAACTGTTTATTAAAAATAATACGGTAGCACAATATTGTTGATGCGACTTCGGTCGCGTGAACGAGCGAGTCTACGCGAAACTCGTCGCGTACGACGGTTTCATGATTTTTTTTGTAGTTGCATCGCGTCAATCGCGTCACGTTAGTGGGAAAGCTGTTTTACAAAACCTTCGCACTTTGGTGTGGTCTCGAAATCAATGTTCATACCTATCCGTTTACTGCCAATTCCATTTACCGTCAGTATAAAATTATATATTTCCATTTTCAAACATAACAAAATTAATTTTTTTAAATTTTGGTAACCTCTTATCGTAAGAACTGAAATATTTCAATTCGTCGATGATCTTATAAGCGAGTGTCAGATAAATGAAAGACTTCAACAATTTATTGATTACTTTATAGAAACGTATATTATTGAAGATTATTTTTATCATCCAAAACTTTGGGTAGTTGCATCGTTAGAACTTAGACGCACAACCAACGTTTGTGAATCTTTTCATGTACATTTTAAAAAATAGTTTTTATCGACATTTACAATCTTTTTTAAAATGGGTAAATATTTTAATCGAAAAAGTGCAGACAGAAGTTATTGTAAATTAAGAAGCGTTGGTGAACCAAAAATTATCCAAACATTAAATTTTAAAATGATTAAAAAGAAATCAATGTTTAATTAATCAATATAAAAGGGAGAAATATGCCGATATACATATGTCAAATCTATAGCGTACAACTTTAAAGGCATACTGAATTTTAATAATTATCTAATTGTAATTAATGTTATACAAAATAATTTGTATCTTGTACTATGAATATTTTAAATGAAAGTTTTAGTTTGATTTCGATTTTATTACGTTTAATGTACCCTTTACATGTTAAGTATATGTAAATATATTATAATTTCGGGAGGAAGCAATGCGCAAGCGGGAACCACCCGGTCGTCGATTCAACCAAAAAAAAAAAAAAATTTATATATACATTATAATTTGCTATAAAATAATGTATTGTTTATGTACAGCTAACCATTTTATAATTGTTTATGTTAATATAAATAAATAAGTTATTTTAAATCATTGCTAATTATCAATAACTTCATAAATTTTTATATCGTAAGGGGTTCTCAAAATTCAAAAATGAAAATTACTTGTAGCAAAAATGGAAATATATATTATTAAACTGGTGGTTAACGAACTTGGTGGTAATCGGTTACTTCAATTTTGGCAGAAAAGTCTTTTAACCATGGAAACATTTAGAAAAGTAAAAATTCGCAAATTAATCGTAATCGATATAGATTTATTACAAATAATAATGTATTTTATAAATTTATAACATTCTTGAAATTGTAACGCATTACATTTTAATATCTAAAATAGAATACGAGTATTGTGTGTATGCACTTGTTGGTACACGAATGTGGTGTACGAATGCTTTTATAAAGTGTGTATTGGTTATTAAGTACTCGATTATGTTTAATCAGAAAACGTAAAATGTTTCCACTCATAAATTAAAATATTTATAATAATCGAATTCGTATTGCAAACAACAAATACGCATGCTACATAAGACGAACTTAAACGGATAAGCCGACTCGTCTCGACGTGTTACTGTGATCTATTCGCAAAAAAAATAAATATTTTATACGACAAGCGTAAGCGATATTGCTTGTCGTCATAATGTTTACATAGATGTTCAAATATCAAAATAGTTATAATCGATTGGAAGTGTGTTTTATTTATCAGGTATTTATTTTTTATTTACCAAATCAAAATTATTGGATAAGTCATAGTAAAAAAAAAAGAAATCATAATAACAATAATACAATAACCTTACTATTACAAATAATTCCGCTGTACTAACTAGAAATAATAATTTGTTGGCGAAACAATAATTTATACCTTTAATTTATTTACACCACGAATTGGAAGATATAAATGTTGCGAAAACATTAGATTATAATAATAATTGTATGCACGAAGGTATTAATAACAATAACGATAACAATACTAAAAAAAATCGTTGAAGTCGTTTCACTTATTGAACAATCGTATTAATAATAACAATGGTAATACATACAAATTATACCACCAACAAAAAATTGAATAGATCATCGCTTAAAATAAATTGTAATTGTTTATGTTAGTAGAAATGAAAAGGCGATATATTTCAAGAAAGCTTTGTATTTGAAGCGTCGGAAAACAATACTCTGAATACCCCAAACATTTCTCTAAATGAAAATTCGATGATTAAGTTGAACAGAAGAAGTTTAACAAGTGAACAAGCAACTTTTAATTATATATTATTCAAGGCAACACGAATATCAGAAAATGCTCCGATTAAAAACAGCATATTCAGATAGATTACGAACATTAATATTCTGCATCTAATAAATTTAATATTTGAATTAGATGATATTATAAGTTATAAATTATGATATAAAAAATAAACCATTTGATTTTAAACTATCAACTTCGAAAATCGATAGTAAAATTTTCATATTTGTTTGAAAATCTTACCACGTATCCAAAGATCATAAAATTACTGAACTCTGAAAACACTTGGTTAATTCTGTCAAAATAAAAATAAATACAATTTTCGGTAATTTTTTTCACAAAATTGTTCAAACAAATTTGTTTAGAAATGAAAATGAAAAGTGATCGCTTAGAAACACATATGTATAGTGTAGGTGTACACTCAAAGACATGAAAAAAAATAAGTAAACGTGAGGGTGGCATTCTCTTGAAGTTAGTTGTAAGTATATCTTTAAGCTTGTACAATTGTAATGAGGACCCTAAATGTGTTCTGTTCTAAAATAAATTCTATTTTTAGAGGGAAAATATGTATTATTATTATTATGAAAACATATTGTTCAATGGACATAAACAATTTTATTTAATGATCGATACCGATCAAAGCAGTAAATATTAAGCGAATCGAACCGCATTCGTGTTTTGGTTCTGAAAATAAACGTATGCGGAATAACAACAACCGAACGTCGCGAACAATTTATACGGGAAACAGCCAATATTTTTAAATGCATATGCATACACAAGCGTATTTGTGTGTGCCCAGTTCATGTGTGTGTGTTTGATAATCGTGCTAGTCGTTTTAATCGTCTTGTTTACGCACAAGCTCTTCGTGAAAAAAAATACCCACACCGTCGTAAATTATTCTAATATACAATTATTACTTACTAACATAAATAAACATTGAATACGTTCTGTATGACGCCTGAGTAGATAAAAAGTGCCTTTCGAAACATAAAGTAATATGTGTACATTATAATATTTATGTATATATATTTTCTTCGAAAAAATTAAAATTAAAACCCTGGGTTATTTCCGATCTCCTAAATTCAACTAAGAATAAAGATGAAATAAGTATAAAAGAAAAAATTGTGCCTGATGATTTAAATAAAAATAAATATTACAAAAATTTAAAAATAAGTTATGTAAGAACTGCAAAAAACATACATTATAAAAATTCGATTAACAATAAAGTTATATGTAGATGCCAAAAAAATTATTGAAAATTATTGGTGACATATTTTACAGGAAAAACAAAAAAATAATATTATGAGTTATGTCATTAAATTTGAAAATACAATAATTAATATTTACAAGGAACCAGATTTGTGCACAAATACTTTTAATTATTGTTATTTAAATACAGGCACAAACTTACAGTGTTAAATTAAAAACAAATATCCACAAATAATATCAATAATAATAATATGGCTATATATTCTAATTCTGATCTCAAAGATTTATTTTTTGATAATTTCACGTAAAAAAAATTCATGAAATAATTATAAATCTAAAGAATAGTAAAAGAATAGTAAGTCTTTTGATTTTAATAACCAACAATGGATATGATAACTGTTGAGTTATTTAAAATTATATCACCTACAATTATTAAACCACTTACGTATTAAATATACTTAAGATTTAAAATAAGCATTAACCCAAAAATGTATAAACAATCTGTAATCATTTCAATATATAAAGCAGGTGACACCACTAATATTTTTAATTATATTACCATACTATTCTAATATCAACTACTAATAAAATATTTGAGACACTCGAAAAAATACTACATAAATATTTTTCTACTTGATATTGTCTACTTAAATATCTTTTGTATTCAAAAACATTTTGTTAATGCCAATGAGTTTGGTTTTAGAGATAATATAGGTAGGTACTAGAGTTGCACTCTCCTTACTTTAAAGTTATGCTTATAATTAGGGCTCGGAAGTTGATGCATTTTGCATTTTTTTTTGCCACAAATCTGTTTCATTAGCATGTGAATCTGAATAACTAATTTTTAATTTGCATTTTTTGGTGTTTATTACTTTTTAAGTCATTTTTTGAGATTTTTAGGTCATTTTTCCACATTTTTAGTCATTTTTATTGATTTCACACTAGTTCATTTCTTATCGTTTCTTGTCGACCATTATGCCGATAACTTAAAACTTGGAAATTACCACAGACTAATATTAGTAACTATCCAATTTTATCTCGACAGTTACATTTCATATTGTATTGAATAGTATTATATCTGCATTTTATTATTTTTTCCTAATATTCGATTAGTATCCGATTTTATTATTTTATTATTTCCCTATTTTAAGGATATTTTTGTCATTTTTATGTCATATTTTGAGTAATATGAAGCTTTGATAAATTTATATGGAATTTTATAGTAAAATAGAGTAAAATATTTTAAAAAAATGTATTTTTATTAATTTAAAACTAATATTTGTAATATTTTTAGATCATTTTTTAAGGACATTTTTTGCCATTTTTATGTCATATTTGCATTTTTTTTAGGTCATTTTTTATTGTTTATAAGGTTATCAACTTCCGAGCCCTACTTATAATACATTTGATCAAAGTGATAAATGTTTAGCTATATTTATTGATATTGCAAAAGCTTTGACTCTGTTTCTCATGAAATATTATTAATTCAATTTAAAAAACTAACTGACGATAATGAATTTAACACTAATTAATTAAACTTTAAATTTATATAAAATCCGAAAAGAGTGCAAAAATAAAACTAGATGATATTTACAACGCAAAAGATTACCATAGAATAATATGGAAAGTTCTACTGTTCCGCCGAAAAGGTCTTATACTCATACATTGCTATTGTCAGATTTTTTGGCACCGCGGTGGTTTATTCGGATTGAATATCGGATCGTTGCTTTCGGATTCCGTTTCACTTTCTACGCGTATAATAATAAGCAGTGATAACAGTTCACTGATTCGTGCAATTTATTTGAAAAGAAAGGACTAAGAAGACTGCGGCAAGGAGGTTAGTTTCTGGACGGCGGACCCTGCCTAATATAACAATAATAAATCATGATAATATTTCATTGTGTTGTTGTTCTTCGTTTCTCGCGATGGTCCGTCAGAACGTGATAATTGTGAAACAAACAACCGAGTAGGTAGTGTTTAAAATATTAAATGAGAATCTGCAATCACGGTGCATGCCCGTTTTGACCTTGTGACCGACTTCGGTTGGACTATCATAATATAAATGTGTAGGCAACGTATTTGTTCGTGCATGCATGCGTGCATTTGTTTGTGTGTATTATGGCTGATGTATGGAAATCGATAAATCACAGATTCTTCCGAAATTTCGGACTTTCACCCAATTGATCTCGTTGAATTCAAAAACGTCCGAAGTATAACGAGGAAACTATGAAACTAAGATACAGTGTTTGTCATAATTTTTACAGAGGATATGTTTTTAATTGTTTTATGTTCAACAGTTATTAGTGGTTCAGGGTTTTTGAGAATTATATTTATTAATAATTAAAGTATCGTGAATTGTTCTTCAATTCATAATTTCTAAAGGAGGTTATTCTATACACTAAACGGTTATTCAAGTAACTATTATTTGGCTTGTTGTAACTATTAATAACTATACTAATAATATACTTTCGAATGAGGAAGTTAAGTTAAAAAAAAATTATAATTTAAGACACCATAACAACTAAATTTTGGATCCAAGGACTTTCCTTGTATAAATACAATTTAAATGATTGTAAGTAATAATTATTTTCATTTTTAGCATAACACACAAAATATATGTAATTGCGCGTTACACAAAACGTAACCAAATAACTTACTTAATATAATGAATAAGCTTTTGGTTATACTGTAGCTGCTTATTTATGCCTTGATTCGTTAACTCGGTGTGAGAAATTAAGAAGAAAAAAATATGGAGCATTAATTAAATAGAATAAAAGACACGATAGTCTAAATTATTTATTTACTTGATACATAGTATAAGTAATTGCATTGTTTGCATCATCTTATTTTGTATGTTTTGCATAAAAAAGAACATGGAACAACATTTAACTAGGGACTCTCGAAAAGAGAGATTTCACTAATTTAATTGTGGTATAATTGTCCTCGCAATGGTTTTCGATGTTCAAAACTTGAATTCACGCCTAGTAATTTAAATATAATATACACGTGAATTGCTTTTTTTCAGCAAAACGGGAAAGTGGTTGACGAAAAACGAGGGCGAAATACACCGCCAGATTAGGTGTTTTTGTGTAGCCATGATTGTAATTATTCGCGAATCACATTAACAACAGTAAAAAAATCGCGGGTAATCATCGTGTTGTAGAAAACTACGGACGACTTAGGTGCATACTTGAAACCAAAAATCGGACTAGAATCGTTGTAACAAGATATGTTCATTTTGACTGAATTTTAAACGAGTCAGACTCGTTCGTCACACACATCGTTATTAAATTATTAAGTCGAAGCATGAAAAAATAACATTTAATAAGTACTACTTAAGTCCACTGCAAATGTTGACTGATTGGAAATTTTGTTTTATATTTTTGACTAAACTAGTTTCTTTCGAGTTACTTTTCACTACCATCACTACTTAATTGTTTTTAATAATGCATTTGACAAATTCAATATTTATTTTAAAAAGCTAATTTTGTTGAAATACTTTTTAATAGATTTAGTTTTTATGTTAATAAAAATAAAAAAAGGACGGATTTGGTTACTGATTGGCATGATTAAGGTTAAAAATAACTTAACGGAAGGAATAATGTTTACAATTTTTCTAGTAACGAAAAAACTTCAATGAATAACCAGAAACTATGCATAGGAATAGTGTTTAAATATAGGTTTGTTTTAAATAGATAAAAATAAAGTAGACTAGAGATGTAAACAAAAAAAAATATTATAATTATTTTTTAACAAATTGATAAAAAAAAAAAAAGAGGAACGAACTTTTAGGTAACGAAATTTTAAATATATTTTTTTAATTTCTAAGTTTCCATTCATATTAACTTAACTGGACTGAGTTGGAAAAAATCATAAATTTCTGCCGTGCAACACCGGGTATCACAAACTTGGGAAAGATGGACTGCCAAGTCTCCGGATTTTGGGGCTCGATTGTGGTCATAATATCGAGGGTCTAGTATTAGAGAAACGTAACAACCAAAAATGCAATATTTTGATATTAGCATAAAATATTCATTTTTTCAAGGATTTATTAGTAGATATTTTGTAAGTACAAGTTAGCAATTAATAAAGAAATACAAAAAAATCAAAACTTTAAATTCTTTTTTCCGCATTTATCAAAATAGAAAATACAATTTTTTTAATTGCTTTCTGACAATTAAGGAATTGGTTGATACGGTCCTTTAATACTAGACCCTCGATATAAGAAGGACTATTACTTTCAATGTTGCCCTTTCACCCAAAACCATTTCACTTTCTTTTTTTGTTTTATTCAGATTTAGTAATTTGTAATAAATATAAATTGAAATATAGTATATATTAAAGTATAGTATATTTGTATGTTATAGAGTACAAACATGATAAACAGACCGATAAACCAATAAATAGAACTGTTTTATATTTGTTATCCTATGATTATTGAACACATTGTTGGCCATTTCAACTTGTAACCCAATTATATAGCCATCCTTAGTCCCCCTTGATCTGACCGTACTTGCAGGATACTCCATGGAGTCGGGTGGGTGAGCTTGAGTTAGCCCCAGTTTTGAAAAATATTCGAGTAAAAGTATTCAAATACTTTTCATGTACTCAAATACGTAATTAAAATAGTTTTGAAAAAAATATTTGGATGTACTATTTAAAATGCATTCTCAGTATAGCTGTATTTAAAATCAAATACTATTTTTAAACATTTTATTTTTACAAATTTTATTTTAATTCCATCATATTAAAATAATAAAATAATTCACCAACTATATATATATTTTTTATATTGATAAGATTTATCAGCCATTTATACGTGCTGTATAAATAAAATCAATATTTATGTGGCATTTTATAAAAACTTGTACGCATTCCAAACAATTTCATTCCAATTAACAGAACCCAAGAACCTTAATTATAGTCTACAGTATTATACACTATTATGACTATAATGTACTACATTACAACTCATGTCAATTAACTATTTCATAACAAAATTAGAAATTCGTTTTATTTTCATTTTCAAATTACATTATAATTCTGATTTATGACCTATGGGAACTCTAAAATATTTTATTCGTTGCAACCATGAATACATTTTTAAAATTAATTTTCATTTTTTTTTATAATTATAAGGTAAACTGCTGTGAATATTTTGTACGTAACTATGAATATTTATTTTAAATATATATGTTTTTGCACTTGAATACTTTTTTATCAAGTATTCATATATGTATGTTTAATACTTTTGAAAATAGGTATCTGTATCTATATTTAAATATTTTCGAAAAGTATCTTTTATAAAACTAGTTGGCCTGAAGTCACGTTGAACTTTATATCGATGAATTAAGATTTCGTCTTTTACATGTCACACAAATGTCCATTCGAAGTAATAATCGATAAGACAGGGTTAACGGTAATCCGGTAGCAACTTCAACTTGAATCAGTATAATAATTAACCATACCGATACGCTATATTGATCGTAAATGCGCAAATTCATGCAGTCAGTTGACGTAAAGATGTCCAAATATTTACCGGGTCGGAGATCGAATTGTATCCCGGGGCCGTTTGAAACCCTTTTCCGCAGTAAACCGTTTACGTTTATCCAACCACGTCGTTGCCCTTGGGTCGCTCTCTCCGTCAATATCATGGATGTTGCGTATACACTATTCCTGTAAGTCCTGTAACATGTATATAGTTCTGAGCAACAGCATAGCTAGAATTTATCTTCGGTGGGGGGGGGGGGCTGATCAAATTTTTACACAACAGTGGTTTCCCTAGGTCTTCCGTAATTTGAACATGCAGTTGCTGAAGTTTTATTATAGATTTTTGTTCCTATAATCCTTAATATATATTGATTCAATACACTTGTGTACTTTAAATACTTTGGATAATGTATTTAATAGTAATATACACAATAAATTATTTTACCGGTATTATTTATTTAAAAAAAAAAATATTAAAATAGTGATGATTTTTTTTTTTTTAAAGATCTTTTTAACATAATAAAATTGAAATTTTTTCAGTATTAGTTAGAAGTTTCGAATAATTGATATAAATACCAATATCAAATTTAGAATCAGATTCTGTCTTTCACTCAGATTTATCAATTTGTTTTAATTTTTTAATGTTCGTTGAAGTCCAAGAATGGTTTTTACAGAGAGAAAAGTTCGATTTGACCACCCCCGGGAGTTGCTCAAACAGGAATTTTGAGATTTACGATAGAAATTTTTGTTTATAAATGGTTGCTATGGGGGTTATAAGATTTGAGAATAATATTTATTTATTAATGGTTGCTATTGGTAATATATAAAAATATGAATTTATTTATGGTAATATGAATTACCCGACGTCAGAAGGTAAATAAAATATAAAACAAAAAAAAAAAAAAAAAAATTAAGTACTTTGAATATTTTCTATTTGTTTGTGTCATTAAAAATGCCAAGAAGACGCCAGAATGCTAATTTTTGTCGTAGAACAAATGCAGCTACAAACATTGCGTTAATCTCAATCACAAGAGACACGTGCAGAACGGAATGAACAACGACAATTTGAGCAAAGACAAGCGCGTCGATTCGTAGTTGACTCACGCAGAGCAAATGACACAACGCCAACAGGTACATCGAGTATTTATATCTGATTCATTCCTGCATCTAGCATTCCAGTTTGAGCCCGATAATGAATATTATGCTCATTCAAAAGTAGTAATTGGTGCTATGGACAAGGAATGCTCGTACTGTCATGCTCTCAAATTCAAAAATGAGCTAGTCGGGATGTGTTGCGCGTCAGGAAAAGTGCAACTACCTGAAATTGAAACACCACCTGAACCATTGAACGGTTTACTTATCGGAACAGATCCAGTTTCTAACGTGTTCCTGAAGTAAATTACAACATTCAATTCATGCTTTCAAATGACATCGTTCGGAGCAACAGAAATAGTTAGAAATACTAATGCAAATGGTCAACAGTACAATTCTATATTCAAAATGAGAGGGTAAGTTTATCATAAAATGGGCTCATTGCTGCCAATGTCAAACCAACCACATACATTTTTACTAATCTACTTTATGGGCGGCGAGGATTATGGAAGCGCACTTGCCAATCGCGTGAATGCACGTTTTGACTAAAATAGCCTTGATTCTTTTTTTGCCAGACGCTTCGTCGGCGAGCTGGACGCTCTACTGAATGAACATAATGAATCGTTGAAAATATCACACATGCACAAATTGCAAAGCGATAATCACGCAATTGTTATCAATCCTGATAAAACACTTGCTGGAGAGCACATTTGTAGATTCAATGTACCTGTTATTGACGACGTTGCTGGAATCATGGTTAGCGTTAAATTGGACGTTAAATAACTTACGTACAAACAGCACTATGTCCGCAATCTACCGCAGGTAGATTGCCTACCTGATAATATACTGTTGCAAATCAGAATTTTTATTCCGGGCAACAGAAAACTTAAGATAAATCTAGAACATCATCCACCAAATATTAAATAACGAATTGTATAAAGTTTGAGTCATATAGAGTTGGTATATTTAACGAGCAACGAAGTGCACGGGATCAGCTAATATATATATATATATATATTTTTCACGATAACAAAGATTATGATCGTAGATTGTCATAAACACACGAGTTTGACCGGTAAATTTATTTCGATATGCGGTGTGCCCTTAATGTTATGGCAACGGCACAGTATGTGGTTTTTAAAAATGTATTAAAATTAATTTTAAAATAATATGTACAGTCCAGTAAATTGATTTTTCATAATATTTAAAGAAACCTACAACGCATTTTCTAATAGAAATTAAAGATTTTACTTACATTTTTTGTTTTTTTTTTTTTAAAAAAAATTCAATATAGATTGATTTCTTCTTTTCTCGGACATTTTATCTGAGTATTCCTAGTAGAAAATTTAAAATCCTGAATATTAAGCACAATGCACAACCAAAATATTAGAATAATACGTATTAACACGACGTTCTGCAATCATTGCAATGCTGCCGGTTTATATTTGTCGTTGCCTGTCTTAGATTCTGAACGGAGTGAAGAATATATTGATTTTACAATGATGTGTGTTTTTTTTTTTTTTTTTTTTGGTACTTTGGGGGTCAAAAGTAAAAAATTTTCAATATTTTTTAAATGCGACGGGAAAAACCCTAAACAATATTGGGAAAAACGGGAGTTTTTACGCAAAACCAGATTTCGACATAATCAAATTTTTTATTTTGCTATAGCTCAAAAACTAATCGATGTAAATACATGAAATTTTCACCAAATGTTTAGATTATCGTTCTCTATACACCATTAAATTTTCAAAGTATTTTGACTTTTATTGAGCTATTTATAGACAATTGAAATTTTCAATTTTTTTAAGTATTTTTTTTTTAAATAACGATAAAATCTT
Source organism: Sipha maydis (assembly GCA_034509805.1). NCBI lineage: Eukaryota > Metazoa > Arthropoda > Insecta > Hemiptera > Aphididae > Sipha > Sipha maydis. The sequence continues at coordinate 120,345 of JASXSY010000670.1, read as the reverse complement.
TTTGGCTGCCCAGAAAATCTTGAAAATTTAATACAAGGTTTCTTATAAGTTGTTCCTTAACTGATAAAAAAAAATCTAAAATCGTAAGTCACAATTTTATTTTATAAGTGCTCAAAGTTCCAATTTATACGAAATATGTAAAAATCACGATAATTTGCAAGTTATTTTGTAGATAAAAATTCATAAAATTTTTTTTGTTCATACTTAAGGTTCAAAATTTTTACACTAGGTTATCTATAAGCTACTCTACAAAAATCTTTAAAAAAAATTTCTACCGGACTTAGAGGAAAAAATTTTATGACTGTTTGAAATTTAAATATTTACGAAATTGCATAAAATAGCGATTTATTCTCAAACGATTTTAAATATTTGTTATAATTCAAAAAGTATAAGTCGCAGATTTTTGAAATTTCTACCAGCTGTTAAAATTGGTATTTCCTTTATGTCATATTTTTTTCAAAATATTATATTGATTTTTAAGCCACTTATAGGCATTTAAAATATTCGATTTTTTTACATTTTTTTTTTTATACCTAATCAGTGATAAAAAAAATTTGGCTCGTACAAAATACCTGAAAATTTAATAGAAGATTCCACATAAGTAGTTCTTATTGTCATTCAAAAATTATTAAAATCCATAGGCACAATTTTTTTTTATAAGCGTTTAAACAGCGAATATTGACATAAAATTACATGTAAAATATAATATAATGTATAATATTCTATACTGACAAAGATATCGGTTTTTTTTAAAATGCTCTAACTCAAAAACGAAAAACTGCAACAAATTGAAATTTTCACCAAATCCTTATATTGACGTATTCTATACATGGTTAAGTTCTCAAAGTATTTTGACATATTTTGACTTATTTATAGACAATTTAAATTTTCGATTTTTGTAAAATGTTTGTTTTTAAACATCTATAAAATTTAATTGGTTGAGCAAAAACTCTTGAAAATTTTATACTAGGTTTATAATAAGTTAAACTTATCTCAACTAAAAAATATCGGTGATCGGTTTACTCAATTTTTTTTTTATAAGCCCTTAATGCTCAAATTTGTATAAAATGTGTAAAAATCACGATCATTTGCAAGTTATTTTGCAGATAAAAATTCATAAAATTTTTTTTGTTTATACTTAAGGTTCAAAATTTTAACACTAGGTTATCTATGAGCTACTCTTCAAAAATCTTTAAAAAAATTTCTACCGGACTAAGAGGAAAAAATTGTATGACTGTTTGAAATTTAATTATGTATTTACGAAATTGCATAAAATAGCGATTTATTCTCAGACGATTTTAAATATTTGTTATAATTCAAAAAGTGTAAGTCGCAGATTTTTGAAATTTCTACCAGCTGTTAAGATAGATATTTCCTTTTTGTCATATTTTTTTCAAAATATTATATTGATTTTTAAGCCATTTACAGGCATTTAAAATATTCGATTTTTTTACAATTTATTTTTATAATCGGTGATAAAAAATAAAAAATAAAAAATTTGGCTCTTACAAAATACTTGAAAATTCAATAGAAGATTCCACAGAAGTAGTTCTTAATGTCATTCAAAAATTATTAAAATCCATAGGCACAGTTATTTTTTATAAGCGTTTGAACAGCGAATATTGACATAAAATTACATGTAAAATATAATATAATGTAGAATGTTCTAGACTGACAAACTATATCGCTGTATGCAACTGCCAACCCATCCTAATTGAAAAATATATTTATCGTTTCAAAATAAAATATACTTTTTACAATGTTTATAAATAACAATGTATTATATCCTAGACAAACATATGAACTCCGTTCAGAATCGTTATTCGTATACAATGATATCTATCATTGCATTCAAATTTAACAAATCCATTATAATGACCTATCCTATGAAGAGTCGCACTCCACCCCTAACTGTACAGCAGAGCGAGGCCCATCCGGTTCTTTTTTTTTTTATGTTTATTGTCTATACAATTATATTCATACAATATACATTATACGTAAAGATAAGAACAGTCGTTGTCGGATGTCAGTCATGTATCGCTTACAAATATTTACTAATAGATTTGAACATGAAACTAACTAATGTGATGTGGAAAACAATGAAAATCAATGTAAAAACCAGAACGCAGAATATTATTTTCTATTATCGCGAAATATGCACTATGTTCTATACATTAAATATAGCACAGCCGCAGTAAAACACTAACAAAATTTAATTAATCAACAATAAAATAATATTTAAATTGTCTTAATATTTCAGGGGGGGCTGAAGCCCCCTCAGATCTCCTTGTCTATGTCCCTGGTTCTGAGAATATTGCCCCGGGCTATTTAATAGTAAACTTGAATAAATTCATGATCTTAATTTTTTGATAATTCGATAGATGTGTGCATTCGGTAAATTTATTTCTAATTTTCATATCTCTTAGTGAATATATTTTTTTTATACTTTGCGCTGTCCATATTGTAAATTATTTTCGAAAAGCCATAGTCCATACTGCATTATAGGCGTTAGCAATATTATATGGACATTCCTCTGACTATATTTTCACCACTTTTGAATAGGTCTTCCATTTTTTATATTTTTCATTAAATATTACAATAGATTACAGCATTCACTATATTTTTATGAATATTCAAATGTAAATTACCATTTTAAATGATTAAATACACTTTTATTTAATTACTATTCATTTTATTTATAAAATTAGTGGTATTTTAATTAAATTATATTATGAACGATTATAATACTCTCCCATGGTCCAAATCTACCAAACCTGACTGCTTCTTGAAAATGACGTCAATTCGGTCAGGTGTGGCAAAAGCATTCGTGCGTAAAACTATATTTTTATACTCTGTTTGGTGAATAAATTATGTCAGTTGCATAAAGAGTAGCGTGTTAAAAAATAATTTATCTAGACCGGATCACTTTTGATTTTAACACATTTTAAATGAAATACAAAAAGACTCGTGATCACATTTCAAGTAGTTCCACAAAGTCAATAAAATATACTAAAACTGTGATTGTTTAGAAAAACCCAGTATAATGTATTAAATGATACGTACGCTTAAAATAATAATTGGAAAATAACCTCAATAAACTCATGATATTAAAATAAATTGTGTTTCTCGGTCTAGGACGAGTAGATATTTATCTTGTTTAAAATTTAAAAATCTAAAAGCCATTAAACAGAATGCCGTTAGCGAAAAATGACTCGATTCGCGTAATGCGCCTTTTCGGATAGATTTTGAATAAATTATTGGATCAGTCAATAAACTCATTAAATTACTGTCTTAATTATACATGAGTATGATTCGGATGGAAAATGAACGTCGAATATACACGCATGGTAAATCATACCCATTTTTTAGGTATTTTTATTGTGCACGTCAGTCTTTGAGGGTACTGAGAGACAACAAACAAACGAATAAGTGTTATTGTTCCAGAACAATTAAGTTTGTTAGCGTTTAAATTTCCGTTAATTTTATTTTTTCCCATTTCACTTATAACGCCGCAAACTTAGAAGACCTTAATTATATTTTTACTCTATCCTCTTTTCTTTTCTCATCTCACTATTGCTCAAAACTCTTTTTCGTCTTAACACGAAGACGACGAAGATGGTCTAACTGCCTGGGCACAGGTAACGCGAGGAGACCCAAGAGACGCCGATCGAAAAGTACGTAATATTATAATAAATAACACAGCGTACGCAGTCTTATAACGTGGCCAAAATCGAAATCCCTTTGCCGTCATGAATAATTCCTGTTAGGGTAGAAAACACGATCACGTCGGTGATAATAATTCAAGAACAGGATTAGCAGTAAACTCGGATTACGTGAGATCCGTTCCAGATGTCGCTTGTTTTGAAAAAAAGTACACTACATACAAACCTGTATAAATATATTTATAAACACATAATTGTGCTGTAACGGTGGGCTATAAATCTACATGTTATAACATTGTGTTTCGTCTTGGTAGTCGGCTGTACATACGCATACTGACGGGGACGTGCATTTCGTGAAAAGTATATTGATGACGTATATATTGCCGTCAATCACAAAACTAATCCCGATATCATAAAAACGGAGTCACTATATTACACTACCTCGTGGTCAAACGCATGGATAAAACATGATTGTGCACAGCTGTCCTTTTCTCGACCAGATTGAATAATGACATAAAAAATAGAAAACCTAAAAACTATTAAAGCACGACACGATTGAGCACAAAAATACGTGTAACGTTGCCGTCTTTGTTAATGTTTTATGCTTATATTAATTATTATAATACATATTTATTAATAACATTAAAGTGGTATCCTTAAATACTTATTTCCAACTTTTAATAAATATTTTAGTGAATTATCAGAATTTTTAGTTTTTAAATATTCTTCGTAAACCATTATAGTTTAATTTATTTTTTGTATTTCAATTAAACATATATTTTTTTATGACTGTTTATTTATATTGATCGAATTGTCGTTATCGTTTCAGCCTTAGTTTCTTGTAAAACCATTATTACTAAGTGCATTTGTGAGTGTGAATTGTAGAATTATATATTGTAAGTTCAACTTTTGGTAACCTTAAGTAAATTATATTAAATATAAACTAGCTGATCCCGTGCACTTCGTTGCCCATTCAAAGTGCTAATTATAATATTATGTTTTATTTTACATAAATAATTACTCGACGTTGCTTGCCGACCAATAACGATGCATTCCTTCGTAATTCGTATGCGTGTTGAAATTATAATTTTTAATAAATTAATTTAATAAATTATAATTATAAATTATAATTTTTAATTTGTTTTTTTACTTTGAAAACAAAACATTTAAACAATATTGGCTTTTACTTTTTATAATAATGATTAGATTAATTAAACATTCATGTTATAAGAAATGCAGGTATTAAATAAATGATTGCTAATTAGTAGAATTAAATTAAATTAAATTCACGCAGTATTTCTGGTAACGCCAATAACGGATAATGGATAATGAAGTCATAATAATTGGATAATCATATTTCATATAGATAAAAACCTAAATTTTACGACTGTTGCATTCTATGTAAGGAGAGGGTATTTTCGGTTTTAAATAAAATCGAATGGAATAAAAACGACACGAAAACTACCACTTTAAAAAATTTAAACTTCACTTTATATAGTGAAACATAATATTAATAGGTATCTAATATTCAATACACGACATATTTCTCCATGTTGATCCATTTTTTGGTGTTTGACGGGGGTCCCATTAATTATGTCATATGGATAATTTTATAAGTTAAAGCTTTTTCAATCCGAAAAAGCATTCCGGAACTCAAAAAATCAATCATTAGAAAAAATTTGATTTTTTGAGTTAGAAAAAATCATCATTTAGAAATCATTAGAAAAAATTAAAAAAAAATTAAAAAAAAGGGGTTTCCCGAAACTTTCTTCTCCTGGCAATTACGAACAATAAAAAAAAAATTTGAGCCAAATCGGCCCAGCTGTTCTCAATTATTGAATTTTTATACATTTTTGGCTCCATTTATATATATAGATAAATTTAATAACTTTTATCACCCTAATTTTCAAAATAAATAATTATATATATAAAATTTTAAATTATAATTAAAAAAGTCTGATACAATTTTTAAAAGTTTTAGTAAGTAGTAAAAATTAGAACACGATTGTAGGTAATCGTACGCGATAAAACAATGACCGACAATAAATAATAAACGATTGATTCCATATTGGACATTTTATTAGCTTATTTAAAAAAATGCTAAAATAGAGTATATTATTTGAAGGAAATATACGAATAAAAATCGTACAATTAATATGAAAACCGAAAATGGTGGAGATGGACCGCTTGTAGATGGGACCAAAAGATTGACAGCGTTGCATACAATGAGAATATTTTTTTTACGTGCTCGATCGGATCGTTAAAAAACATAGACCGTATTAAATTGAGTTGTCTGGTGAAGGAATTACACTCGCAGAAGCTACCATTTCCTAAACTAAATCTTTCAGCTTTCTCAGTTTTAAATACAGATACAGTTTTTCGTCCGATTCTCAACCGCCTTCTACTCAATGTCCGCAGCGTTCCTCTTCCTATTGATTTTAGTCGTGTGCACCACGTATACACGATTTTTGGTGCTGCACGATTAATCACACCCATCCTAAACAATTAACCGTTACCTGTAGTACACATCTCTCACACAGACGAAACTCAACGCGCATGTGGATATTATCAGGGTAAATATCGCGGGTGAATCAAATATCACTCGAATCGCAATCGCAACTGCAGTGGTCAACTCCGAAATAAATCACTACATTTTTTATTGCTCGTGTTTAATCGATAATAATAATTTACGTCGAATCAGTCGTTGTGGCTATTTACCCGGAACAATAGTGTATGCATGTGGATACCCTACACGTGATGTTTCGACATTTTCGTGTGGTTTAATTATTTTCCAATTATCTATGCCGAATTTCCAACTACTATTCGCTTGTTTCCTGACTATCGTTATAATAACGTATATGATAATGTGTAATATAGTAAACTCTTTTTTTTTTTAGCTTTGAGATCGGTGATAATCCCGGAAAATATAGAAGACTCTTATGAAAATGCAAAAACTCGTTTACTTCTAGAAATCGAATAAACGCTTGGCCCTTCGAGAAAACTTCTATAGTTAAAAAAAAAATAAATACATGTAATTCAGTCCATTTGAAAAATCGAAAAATGGTAAGTGAGAGATAGAAGGAAAAACTTTATAATTCGATTATTTTTGCCCATAAATCTTATAATTCAAATGTAATAAATATATGTATATATGTACTAAAAATGTCAGAAATGTTATTTTAAAAGTTATTTACTCTAATTCAGAAGGAACATGATATATTAAATTTTAACATCGAAAATTAATCGCAACCCTAGTATACCATCGTTCGTAGTTTTCTGTTCTTATATTTATAATTATTTATTAATATATAAATGAAGAAACAAATAGTCTATGTATAGAAATTAATTAATTAATAAATAAATAAAATCTTAGCCTGAAATATTTGAATTAATACATAACGTATTGTATAAAATAAACTTAATTATCAACAGGATCTCAATACTATCAGCCCATAAAAATAATTTTAAATTAAGTATAAGTAATTAAAAAAAAACCGGATGAACCTCGCTCTGCTGTACACTTGGGGGTGAAGTGCGACTCTTCATAGGATAGGTCATTATAATGGATTTGTTAAATTTGAATTCAATGATAGGTATCATTGTATACGAAAATCGATTCTGAACGGAGATGATATGTTTGTCTAGAATATAATACAATGTAATTTATAAATATTGTAATAAGTATATTTTATTTTAAAACGAAAAATTTAGAAAAATCGAAAATTTAAATTGTCTATAAATAAGTCAAAATTTTTCGTTTTTGAGTTAGAGCATTTTAAAGAATCTTCTAATAAATTTTCAAGTATTTTGTACGAGCCAAATTTTTTTAATCGCCGATTATAAAAATAAAATGTAAAAAAATCGAATACTTTAAATGCCTATAAGTAGCTTAAAAATCAATATAATATTTTGAAAAAAATATTACATAAAGGAAATGCCAATCTTAACAGCTAGTAAAAATTTCAAATATCTGCGACTTATACTTTTTGAATTATAACAAATATTTAAAATCGTTTGAGAATAAATCGCTATTTTATGCAATTTCGTAAATATTTAAATTTCAAACAGTCATACAATTTTTTCCTCTAATTCCAGTAGAATGTTTTTTAATGATTTTTGAAGAGTAGCTTATAGATAACCTAGTGTTAAAATTTTGAACCTTAAGTATGAAGAGAAAAAATGTTATGAATTTTTATCTACAAAATAACTTGCAAATTATCGTGATTTTTACACATTTAATACAAATTTTATACGTATCCAAAAATACCACATTCTAAGTATTTTACAAATTTTAAAATTGTAAATTGTAATAGAAAAAAAATAAAAAATATTTTAAATTAAAATGTCGTTTTATATTCTGAACGGAGTGAAGAATGTATTGATTTTACAATGATGTTTGTTTTTTTTTTTTTTTTGTGTCTGAAAGAAAAGTGAATCTAATTGGTACTTTTGGTAGTCAAAAGTAAAAAATTTTCAATATTTTTTAAATGCGACGTGAAAAACTACAATGAATATTTCATGAATTATGAAAAAATAAATATCCAATTTTGTCGAATCAATGTTCTAATCTTATAAAAAAAATTTAAAACTTTTAAATAATGTTGTTTTATTGCCTTTAATATTTACAATAATTTACTACAATTATTGATGAAAGACTTATAATGTATTATAATACAATTTGTTAATGTATTTAGAATCTAAAATTATGCAAATTTTAATAGTTTTTTTTCAACAATTGTATCTACACTCGTATGTACTTTCAATATTTTTAATTTAAGTCAGAAAATGTTATGATCAATTTTTGTAACAAAACATAAAAATTAAGGAGAAAAAATGAAAAAAAATTGAAGAGAATTAACCAATATTTTAGAACTTTGTATAAGCGACACGTTTAAATTTAAATAAACAAACTTATGTTGATGTTTTTATGATGTATAAGAATAATTAGTTATTTTTTAATTTCTAGCAAAAACATATACATATATTATATCAAGAGAAAAATGAGTAAATATTAAAAATATTTTATTTTCTTCGTTTCTAATAATGAATTATACATGAAAATAAAGATACCATTTAATTATAAAATATTATTCTCTGTTTTTCCCTGTTTGGGGCGGTCCTGAAACAATGTGAAGGACAGTTCCGGGACTGTCATCGATTCAAAAGCGGAAAAAAGATATATATCCATATGGCCCATGGACAAAATTTTTTTTTCTATCTGTATAAACGATTTTAACCAAAATGATTACTCTAATCATTACAACCATGAATAGTTTTTGATAGCAAATATAACTAGTAGATACTTTGAAGGGGATAATTTTACTAAATTTCCCAACAGTTTTTTAAATTATTGCGAATAATTGACGAACAATTTTACAAATACGCAAAATTTAAGGCTTACTACGAAACTGAATATCTTTCTCATAGTAATTAAAAAAAAATAATCCTAGTGTCATGAAACGTTCACTAATTGATAAATATTACCATTTACTTTATGTATAGAAATTTGAAATTTGAATATTTTTTTAGTTTTCATTCAGAATGTCAATAAAATTATTATAGTTTGAATACTTGACAATATAATACTTGACAATTTGATAGAAAGTTTCTCATACATATATATATATAATATGACATTATGATGAAATAAAAAAAAGCTTTAAACCACAAAAAAAAAAAAAAAAAAATTTTGGTATTTAAATAATTAAATAAAATAGTAATTAATTTTTTATAAACCATTAAAAATCGTGAAAATCCACTATATTGTCATAGTAAAAATTCAAAAAATTTGAATTTTATTATTAAGGCTTGTAAACTAGACTGAAAATTTTCTTTATAATCAACAATAAATGTGCTATGTTTGATATTTCAACGACCAATCGTTATTGGTGATTTGAAGAGATTTCATAGTTTTGAACTATTTTTACGAAGTTCATGTTTTTTACAAACACTTGAGATTTTTATTTTCCAAAAAATAAAATTTCTTATTTTTTCTTTCATATAAATTAGAACATTTTAATTAAACCTTTTCTTTGAAAGCATAATATATCCATCTGACCACTTTCACTCATTAATGTTTGTTTGACAGAAATAGTACAATGGTTTCAAAGTTAACGACTAGTTTAGCAATACCATTCACCTGACCCTGTATCTCAGCCGACCCTGGTATCATTATTAGGATCTTCCTCTTTGAAAAATTAAAAATATAACTTTATTTTTTTAAATAATTTATTGGAAACAAATTATTAAAAGATTCATAAAACTTAACAATACAATATCATACGCTATAAGTAAAGTTTTTATTAATTACATTTTTTAGTGAAAAATTGTTTTGACTTCGTTTGATAACGATAAAATTTAGAATGTAGATATACCATTGAAATGAAAACATAATAAGATAAAAAAATAGAATTTTTATTATATTAAGATATTAAGAATAGACGTAGACAGTTAAACATTTGGAGAATGTAGCGTATTATGACAAATAGACGAAACGAAGATAATAATAATTAATAGCTGAAATAGAAATATTATTATACGAGAATCATATCTGATTTTCAGTTATTAGTGACATTCATCAGAACGTAGATAAATTTTATTTTTTCGTGAATATCTAATATCGTATTTGAATATGAAGGTGAGTTATATCGAGAGTTATATCGCAACTAAATCCCGAATATGTAGAATAGATAAAAAAAAAAAACCAAAAAAAAAAAAACAATATTTTATTTTTGGCCAGCCTTATGAACTCAATATTCATAAACAATTTAATCATCAAATAAGTCGTGGTGTGATTGCTTTTTGCAATTATAAAAAGTCTAATTAGAAACAAATTTATTTGATTTTATCATTATACATGATCTGTAAGAAAATATTGTATACCTATTACATAGTTAAATTTTATTTTTATGAAACGTTTGTCATTTATTGAGCACATTTCAACATATTTATATAATTAAAATTTATATTATTTCTCCGAAAATGTATTTTTATTTTTTGTTTTTATTTAAGTATTTAGTTGAACTAAATGTTATTTTAAATTTTTCTACTTCAATAAAATGAATTGATAGAAATATTATTCACATCATAAAATACATACATATACATATATATATGTATATATATAATTTTCAGTTGAATCAATAGTTAAAATTTAACATCTTTAAGGCGTAATGTTAGAATATTTTATTAATATAATATTCGCTTTTGAAAATCATATTTATCAAATGAGTATTTAAGCATTAAGAAAAAAAAACAATATTCATCTAAATTAAATATTTGACTTTTCTTAGGAATGTATTTTTGTTTTTTAATTATTATAGTTTTTTAATATTTTATACTTAGTGAAAAAAAACAAAATATGAATTCAATTTAAATTTAATAATTTATTTTTTATATATATTAAAATCGTTTTTATAAATAAATTATATATATATATATATATATATATATATATATATATATATATATATATATATATATCTGAATGCTTCCTTCTTAAAAATATACTGATCCTCAAACCTAACATTTATAATAAACCAAAAAAGCCATTTAGAAAACCAAAAAGAAACCTAAGCAGTATAGAGCGACAAAAAAAGATTAAAATATTATTTCCTTTTTACCATTATAAATTATCTGCTGTTATATGCTTAAGTAAATTATAAGTAAATTTAAAAACTGTATAAATATCAGTTAAATCCAAAGAAATAAAATAAAAATAATTATTTTTATATCTCTCTCAATTACAACTACAAATATATTGTACTTAATCAATAGGTACGTGATACGGTACGCGACGGCAACCAGTACACCGTACAGGTACCGTCGCGACCTAATCTACACTTTGTCAACCACCACCACGGGATACGACAGCGCGATGCAGTCAACTCTCCCCACCTTGTCGAAAGACACAGGGCGGGACGGGAAGACAGGTCGGGTTGACGAGTACCGGTCGTCGGATATTTCCGATTTTAGATATATTGTATACGAATTTTTAGTGTTACTAATTAAGGTATAAGTGCTACTTTGAATATAGTAATATTTTATTATATTTACCACTAACCACACTACATAGTCATTTGGTATCGGTTACTGACAAATAATCTTAGTAACATATATCATACACATAACACATGGTAAACTTATAAGAGTGATAATTTATTTTTCCATTTACATTAAATTGAATCATCAAACATAATTTTAAAAGCCTCTACACTGTGTGAATGCATATATTAATTTTAATTATTTACAATAAAATATAAATAAATTGCGTATCTGAACTTAAGTTTTTTTTACATATCTCTTGAAACGTTTATGGTATAACTGTAATATCAATAATATTATGATAATGGTATTAGTGAAATGCATATCAAAAAATACATGATATATATTATGCTTGTAACTACTTTTGTGTTCTTATATATAATTGAATAAAATATTCATTGATCAGGGCTTAATACTAAGCCGTGGACATTTTTTTCCTATTAGAACCAAAATAACCTAAATAATATTAATGACATATTATGTATTGTATTAACTACTAGGGATATCTGTGTGTCAGAAGAGTTTATTATTATTTATCAGTGCTTTGAATGATAAAGGCTATGCGTAATAAAGTAGAAAAATAAATCTTTAATGAGACAAGAGTGTAATGGATCATAGAGGGTCGTTGTTTTTTTATCTAAATCAGTTTTTTCACAATTTAAATACTACCCTTTGATGACATTTAATTTCTTCCGATTACTCGAAACTAAATTAATATGAATATCTAATTTGACCCGGGTAACACGTTTCGTTGTGGTTTAAGTGAATTATTTATTTATACAATTATATATAATAACTACTTTGAATCTCCCGAAAAGAAATTAACCAACAATTAATTAATATTTATAAATAAAGCTATGATTTTAATGACCTAAAAACTCTAAAAAAAAGTATTTAAAATATGAGCCCAAAAAATTACTTTAAAATAATTTTTATCATTAATTATTATTTATTAATTTTTTATATTACACAAAAAATATAAACATTTATTTTAAGAAGTAAATTAAACAAATTTATACTTAAATTTGGGTTGATATTCAAGTATTTCCAGTATATTCAATTCTTGGTAAAATTATTTTAATAAATCATTAATATCATAAACTAATGAAAAATATCATATTTTATCATATTTTTTTTCACCTGTGTATACTATTGTTACATAGTACAGTTAGAAGATTCTTAAAATTTTCAAACAGGAAGCTGCGGCAGTCTGATAAAATGTTTTTATATAAAAAAAAACTTTGTTCAACGTCCACAGAAGTAACAGGGGCATATTTGAAATGAACCATATAATTGAAAGTTAAATCTTTCGAAATATCAAATCTACTTGTATTTTTACTGTCCAAAGTAGCACATATATTTTTTAAAACTTTGAACTTATTATTTTTCATCAAAAAATTTTTCAGTTTGTTTGATTTGTTTCTTCAACTAAATTAGGAGCAAGGGATAATGTAGTTCAACTTGTTTTATTTTATTGATAGATTCTGATAACAAAATTTCAGAAGCCTCCATATTTTTTATTTATGAAAGAATGTAACCAAAATTAGATTTTATATAAATTAGATTAGTCTCTAAACTTTATATAGACATAAGTTTTTTTTTTCTATTATAGTGCTCGAATCTACATGATTTAATTCAAGTAAAACTTTTTTACATAAAAAAAAATTCTCACAATTGTAATTTGCGGCATTTAGCCAGGTTTCTCAACGCGTAATAACAGATTCGGATGGCAATGGAGTTCCTGGAGCAAGAGTTATAAAAATATGTGTACAATAAGGTGAATTTAAAATTATTTTGCAATTTATAAGTTTTTTGATATCTTGAATATTTGATCTTATTTTTTCTGCAACTGTGTGAATTGCATACAACACATAGATTACGTGCACAATTTTTGAATAAAGAGTGCAAATGACTCTTCCTGCATTCATCATAATAATATTTTTGTGATACAAAAATAAGGACATTATCTTGTTTTATTAGTTGATAATATAATATAAATATAGCTTTATCGAAAGCTTTTTCAATGGTTGAATAATTTGTTTATTCCAAAATATCAGAATATATCAAAAATATTGTTCCTGGGTTTTCTGCTTCAAGGGTGCCAGTAACGATATTTATTACATGATGGCCTTCAACATCTGTCGTTTCATCTACACTAACCCAGATTTTTTTATAACCTAAGTAATGTTTAATATTTTGTGTTGTATGTAAATAGCATTTTCTAACATAATTTTTACGTAATGTAGACTCGTTTGGGATTTCAAATTTTATATTTTTTCTAAAAAATGTCTAAAACATGTATTGTTTAATCTATCAAGTGGAATATTAGCTGCTATTAATGTTTCACAAAATTCAAAATTAAATGACGATTGATCACTATTGTTTGTTAAATTAGATAATTATACTGGATATGTTTTCATTCACTACATTCAATTTTCGTTAAATTCCACGAGCATGCTTATATTGACTGATGTGTTATTGAATTGTACATTTTTTTCAGAGGCAACTGTAACATTACAAACATTGCAAAAAAGCACCATACGTTCTGTATAAATAATATCGGCACCAAATTCACTCACAAAACTACGTAAACAGCTTCCTATTGTTGACTTAATTTTTGGCTTTTTTTAGATTTTTAAAGTATAATACATTTTTAATATAAGTCATAATATTATTTGTTCCGTATTGTGTATAGTAAAAATCGGCGAAAAATTACATAGGTAAGTGTCATATTCACTGCATGTTTCAGTATTTATTATTATTTCATATTCATTTGTTTTTCACAAGTTTATATTTTATACCTATGCAGTTTTTGGTTTGTTCGATATTTAATCTTATCGGATAAAATAACAATTAAATTACATTACTCTTTCTATATTAATGGACTGGAGTAGATGGGCATCATCAGATAAATATCGGTAATTATTACCTACATAACAAATATAAAAAATATAAATAAATAAATAAATCTTAAAATACACAAAATTAACATAATATTTGTAAAAAAAAGGACTTAATAATGCAATAAAATGCATTTAACATAAAAATGCAAAAAATACAAAAAAAATGCACAGTAAAAATTACACATTCTAAATTGTTATATTACGAAACAAATCTAGTTTTTGGTTAGAACTGTGTAGCGCTTAAAAAAAAAAAAAATATATGAAAGTCATCAAAATCCTAGTTTCTCTAGTTATAATCAATCTATAATTGCATTATTAAAATAAATCATTTATTATTTATATACAATTATATATATTATATATGTATTAAATATATTATAAAATTATATATATATATATATATATTATAATTAATATAAAAGTTATATCAAAATATTATGCTAAAAATCTGTTTACGTTAACAATAGCTGAATATAATGTTACATTTCCCGACTATTGTTCTGCATGGTCCGGTTTATATTAATCCAATTTTGTCCGGTCTTATTGTATAAGAATAGTTGAAGTATTAGTTCGATCCTGATTTAAACTACTATCATTTGGCAATCAGCTTGATCCGACTTTGGTTATTTGTTAAAATTTTCATTTCGATCCGCTCCCTAAAATTACGGACCGTGCAAAGCACTATGCCCAACATTCGATCTCATTATAATGATATATCGATTATAAATCCAATTTTAACGAATCACATATTTTATGAATTTTCTGATGAGTGCTCTCATGGTGCACCACTACTAAGAAGTGAATTTAATGCCAGTCTCAGAGATTTAAAAAAATAAAAAAAACCCCGAGAGTAGATGAAATCCACGGAGAACTACTACAAAACGCTAGTGAAATCATAATAGACGCGATGTACTATCCTATGAAAGATATATATGAAACAGGACTAATACCGAAGAACTTTTGCAACAGCAGAATTGTAACATTAAAAAAAAAGAATAAAACTAACTCTTGTACAGATTTCAGAAATCTGAGCTTACTCCCCCACGCCTCAAAGGTGCTCATAAAAATTATGTATCGAAAGGTATTTAATAAAGCCAACCAATATCTTGGAAATTATCAGTATGGATTCAGAAAACAAGAGGAAACTAGAGAGACAATATTAGGACTCAGGATCTTAATGGAAAAACAAATATCCTGAAATAAAATAATATACTTATAATTTATAGATATCAAAAAAGCTTTCGACAACATTGATTGGCAAATTATGTTCTCAATAATGAAGGAATTAAATTTAGATTTTAAAGACAGACAAATTATATGTAACCTCTACAAAAATCAAAGTGCAGAAATTACAATAAATAATAAGTCAGCTAGTGCGAAAATACGTATAGGTGTCCACTTTCACCATTAATATTCAACTGCTACCTAGAAAAAAGTATTATGGAAGTTAAAGATAAACTTAACAGGCTTGGGATTGGAAGCAAGATCGGTGGTATATTGATTCCAATGATCTAGTTTGCAGATGACATCGTATTATTAATAGAAATAGAGCACGACCTCCAGAGAGCCCTGACAGAAATTCATATAATTATAAATAAGTAGCATATGCGTTTAAATTCAAACAAAACAAAAATTTTAGTTTTTGCACGTGAACTCACAGTTAACGCGAATATTTATTTAGAAAACTAATTTATTTTCCAAGTTTCTAGTTGTAAATACTTGGGAAGTTTAATAACATTAGATGAAAGAAGCTCGCAGGAAGTTAAACAAAGAATCGGGCAAGGAAAAACAGCTTTTACCAAGAAAAAAATTATCAGAGCAACAAAAAATATATTTTTAAAAACATTTGTATGGAGTGTCGTGTTATACGACTCATACGGCTGTGAGATATGGGTTATTAATGAAAAGCAAAAAAGATTCCTTGATGCATTCGAAATGTGGTATTGGAGACGCATGGAAAAGATAAACTGGACAGAAGGAATAACAAATGAAAATGTACTGATTCAAGTTAGAGAAACAAGAAAGATAATTAAAACCATAAAACGATGACGATAGGACATGATGGGTCACATTTTACGCCATGATGAAGAATTGCATCACACCATAATAGAAAGTGCAATTGACACAAAAACCACCAGGTTGACCAGAAAACTCGTATATATCTCAACTGGAAAATGACATAGGGATTGATACTTACGCTGGATTAAAAAGACTTTCCGAAGATCGTGATAAATAAAGAGCGAAGTTAAAAACGTTATAAACCAACCTATAGGTTGAAAAAATAATATCTTATGAATTCCATTTAGATTAAAAATAAATCTGTTGTTTATTCGATTGTAGTACAAAATATGATTCAATTGCATAAATTAAATGTGAATATGGTGAATATAATATTATGAAATTGAAAACGAATTGAATTTTCATAAAAAAATAAATAAAAATAACTGAAATGTATAGTGAGCCAATTATGTATGTGACACAGAGTATTTTTGTTGATTATTTATCAAAATGGAGTTACAGCATTAAAAATGTTACAATTGAGATTGTAAGCCGAAGAAAACCAGGTTGTAGTCATTGAATAATGAATATTATGTTAAATGGTAATAAATACAACCCTCACATTGTGGTGCATTCTTAGCAGTTAACAGAGATAAGTGTCTCAAGTGACATTTTACATAAAATAACTTCAAAGATGGGAAAAAACTTTTATCCATCTTTGAAGTTTTTTTTATTTTTTTATATTTTTACTAAAAACTGATTTAATTTAAAAAATGTATTTTTTTTATGTTTTTTTCGCATTCGTAAGAAGTTTAATGTGAAATTTTTTTTCTGCATAACTTTTTCTATAAAAAAAATTTTAAAATATGACTATGCTATAAGTGTAAAATACACTATAACATGGTAAATGAGAAAAATAATTACTTAGCAAAAATATTTTAAACGTTTAGTTTTAAGGTAAAATGTTTGAATGAAGAAAGTATAATTTGATTTAATTAAGTTCTATTTCATTTTCATTATTTAATAAACGATAAGAATGAATAACTCTGTACAATATACACGTTTGCTGTTAGGTATCATGAACATATACATTTCTTACTGTTATAATAAAACAAACGCAACTGAGTTTTGAGAGATTATGATTAACGATATATAACTTTCTAGCCTTGGATCGATAATCGTATATTTAGCGATAATTCCTGTTCCCATAATCAAAATGCAGGTAATGGCATATATGTAATACATATTATGTATATATATATATATATATATATATATATATATATATATATATATATATATATATATATATGTGTCGTTAAACAAAAAGACCAATAAGAATATCGTAAAATTGGTTTTTACGAAAAAAAAATACTTACAAATAACCATCGGATATAGTGGAAATTAGTCACGTGATAAAACGACATTAATGATATGAGGAGTCACTTTATCCGGAAAAACGTCAAATAAAGTAGGATCGGTTTTATTGGTAAACTATGGCCAGATGACTTGGAATTGTCAAACTGTGATACACATAAAAAATTATGCCTAATCCATACATTCCAAGCAACGAGCACTTCAATAAATGAAAATGTTACGGCTCCATCCATATATGTAATATAATTATCAGATAATACGTCTCTAATAAAATTCGGATTTTCGATGTTTACTCGGAAAGTGTCCGGTGATCCTTCCAAAACTTTCCAGAAAAGCAAAAGCAGAATTCGACTTAAATTTTATGAATATTTTGTTCTATCGACGAAAAGTGGCTGGTTGTAGTTATCAGAATAATATTAAATCAAATAAAATGTGATAAAGTTATGGAAAAATTAAAAAAAAATTAAAAGATTTAGAACTATCGACGATCGCTTAACATCCATACATGAGTTATAATATAGAAGTAAACGAACCAGTCTGCAAGGAAAGCATGATTTTTTTAATTCATTTAGTTTGGCTAATCTAAAGAAGTACAAGTTGAATTTAAGTTTTTTTTTCATTTTTTAGCTTGTATGAGTAAAAATTTAAATACAAAATAAGAAACTTTACTTGGTTTAAATAAAATTCATTTTTATGGAATATTTATATACATTATTGAAATCCATAAATATTGTATATATAATTTTCAAAAAAAATTGTTTCAATTGCTTTTAATAAAAATTTTTATTTGCATACAAAAAAAAAAATAAATATTTATACGTTTTTAACATTTGGGATTTAAATTGGCAAAACAACTAAACGTGACTATAAAATGAATAAACTGATTAGTATAGAGCTGCATATCACGAAGAAAACTTAACTCGTCAAGTCGGAAGTTTTTAAAAATATGAACGGACGGTGGTATCGTTTCCAGGCGATAGGAATTCGGGAACGGCAGATGCGCAGCAGCTACCACGACATTGTTCGCGTGGACAATGGAGCACACGGTGACGAACGGGTTTCCGCGAAAAAGGATCGCGGACGAGCACGTTCGCATATTATTATAATATCGGAGTTGTACACAGCCGCGTTTGGCGCGTTTGTACGTACCACAGTTGGTGACCTTTTATGTTATGACATATCATTATTATTATTATTATTAGTATTGTTATTGAACACGAACGTATCGTATTATGTATGAACGCGCGCGGCATTTGAAAAGCACGATGACGATATTGTGTTACGTTAGGCAGCACCGTGCACACGTGTTCGGGGACTCGAGCGTGCTGAAATTGGATTCGCCGGGACAACAATAACATCGTAGCAGGTACGTCCGTCGACCAATCCTTTTCGAAAACATTCCGCGCCAGCCGAATCCGCATGCGCTCGAAACGTTCAATCGTCAACTGTTTTGATCATCGTTTGCAATCTGAATAACAACATCGTGGTCTCGAGGCACTATTGCAGATAGTTTTCGTTTAATTTGTTTTATTTTTTATTTTTTTTGTGTAAATCCTAAAGTTTAGGTTACCATATTCGACAAGTCGTCCAATCCGGAATAAACCGCACGCGTAGACTACCGACCAATATGTGTACATTCGTATTGCAGGAGTGATCTGCGAACAGATTTGTACGAAATAATTTACTCTCCCGAGGAAGTATGTTTTTTGATCCACATCGAATGTCAGCATAACTATAACTACGCCGAAATCGGTGATTTTTTTTTTGAAACGGTTTTTTTTTTTTTGTCTTTTCGTGATTTTGAAATTCTAGTTTATCGAATCCCAGTTTGCTTACGTGACCTGGTTATATTTATGTGAAGAGTTCAAGGATTCGGGATATTTACGAGCATTAATCACGCCAATTACTCGGGAACGTTTCAGCTGCATGTCATATTTTTTTATACTTTCTGTTTCCCAATGTGTCTGATTTCTATTAAGAAATGTTCATATAAAAACATCCGCGACTTTGCATTGTTCACAAACGCTTCATAAATAATAAGCGTTGTAACGAAAAAGTAAATGATAAAATAATCCCAAAGAAAAGAAAACCGTTAATTATTATAATGATGAAATAATGCATTTTACATCAAGTTTCAATTTTCTCGTTTGTACCGGCAAAAAAAAAAAATAATAGATTATATTTTATAATATAGCATAGATACGCATCAGAAAAATATTCGTCCATTTAAATTCGTAGTAAGAATAGTAGATGCCAACTAGCGTAGAGCGCTATAGCGTCACCTGTTTTCATCAGTAGCCAAACTCACACCTTTATGCATGTTTCATCATCATTTATTATTATAGTGACGAGATCCTAGGTCTAAAAAATCGGCTTGTTCAAATATTCCAATAGTTCCACTCACTACCCATCAAGTAGTTGTCATAGCCGAGCGCATAGAGGGCGGGGGTACAGCTACAAATTATTGTGTCCGGGTACTCTAATGTTTTTGATATTTTATGATTATTAATTGAAATCAAGATGTACTGTACACTATATTAGGATGGAATACAAACAAATAATGTAAAACTATTTGCGTGTTCACTGATATTTGATCATAAATTGTTTTTGAGTTATACATAGCAGTATACACAACATAAATAAAAGTACTGAATAATAATATTAAATCCAAATATGTAGGTACTCTACACCATTCAATTCTGAAACTTCATTTAGGGTTACCGAGAACTGTTTTTAATGATAGTTAATTAATTAGAGTGTTATTGTGTGATTGAAGTTAACTGTGGAAACTGGTGTTATACAATTTGGAGATATGTTTTAAGATTTGGATTTTGAGATCTTCATGAAAGTTGTTGTTTGTTATGTACCATTGTGCAGAGGAAATACGAAAACAGATGGGTTGAAAATCTGATTAAAAAGTAAATAGTAAGGACACTATCTTTGAACGGGTAACATGTGTAACTGCGATCGGAATTCGTGCATATAGCCGAATACAAAATAGACCACTTTTCCACCAAGCTAAATATTTATCACCGTTCAACCACTTCATAACTACCACTGCTAAAATGTGCTAGTGTTGTTTTCGTGATAATGGACGTTTTGCCGAAACGAAACTATGACGATATATCGTCAACGTACAACCGACGACGATATTATATTGAAATCAAATAATATTGCATATGTTCACAGAGTATTGTGCATTTCAGATCTTTGGAACTAAATGCAAAACTACGGTTTTGAACTTGATGCTACGCAGAGAACAGTATATATTACTAATAACGCATTTGACGGAGCCGTTTAATTTATTATAAATGTATATAATTTATTTTTTTGGAGGTGGGTAGAAAACACACAAAGACAAAAGGAAGAGAGCAACGATGCAATCTGACAGGCCCCGAGTATTCGGACGAATATCGTCATCGGAAGCCCATTGTCTAAGACCATTGCTTCTCCATTACCTCCGGTCCCTGTAGCTGTTCTCTTTTTTTTTTTTTGTTCTTCCACCAACAAATGAATCATTTTGTTCTGTTGATTCATTTTTTAACCCCATAACGCGAATACAGCACACCGTACACGTATTTGATGTTCGCTTCGCAACGCAACTACGACGACGACGTTGCTGACCCTGAGAAATTCAGCAGGAAATTAGATTCCGGTGGCGATGGACCTATTCCACGGGGACCGTTCGGGTCACGGTCTCATAGCAAACAATAGAAATATTACATCACGACCGACTACTGTACGAGTATACGATTATACATTTATTATCGTGTGTGTGTGTGTGCGTACAGTAATTTACACTGACGCTATACAAAATGTATTCGACAACGACATTTTCGATGGCCCGGGTAAAATTCAATAGTTTAATGCCGCATTAAAACAATATACTGGCTATCGGTTTCAAGACTGTCGACAAAACGCATCGTTATACTATTATAAGTAGGAAGATATGAATATTTATGGTGTGGTTATGTACTTCCCCAAAAAAATTACAATAATAGTATAAACGTGTTAATGCACTTAGAATAAGTGATAGATAACGTGACAATAATACTTAGTCGACGATAAACTGCAAAGTTGTTGTGTGCCCTCACTACTAGACGCAATAAGTATACGTTAACAGACGGACGACACACTTCTGCTCAGCTTAAGTACTCGATCGACTGCGCGTGGTGAAATATGATTCTCGCGCACTACCGAGTTTCAAAAAATTAAAAATTAAAAACAAAAAATGATCTAAAGATGATTTAAAAAAACCAGTTTTCGAAATACTCATGTTTTTAAGAAAATACATGTCTAACACAGGCTCGCTGAGTAACTCCAAACGTGATCCGAACGAGTATTATTTGTATTATTATACGATATCAGGGAGTGTAATTAATCTGTTGTTACTGTGGTGAAATATACTATGATAAAATAGAGAGAGAGAATGAGAGAATGTATAAAAACCGAAATAATATTAAGCCGTATACGGGGAGTGAAGGGTGTACGGAATCATCGTCCCACCCAGGGCAAGCAAATGACAGTGATTGATCGAGTGCGCGTATAGGTCAGAACACTATTATTTTCTCGTTGGACTGAACCTTAAAAAAGCAACAAAAAAACCACCGTAATCGAACGGAGATCTGTAAATCTTAATTGGTATATGATGCGAGAGAGAGAGAGAGAGAGATAGAGTACGTATATATATATATATATATATATATATATATATATATATATTCAATGTCGGACTACAAGATTTCCAATCGTACGTATACTTTAGACGTATAATCTCAATTTCAACCGTCTGCTCCATCGACTTTGAATTGCCCATGGACGGTGATCTTTGTTCGAGTAAAGCCTTCAACCAGCTATTAAAATGATGGACCGTTTGAAAAACGAAAAGACTGCCTAGCGCCGAGTGCACAGTATTTATACGATATACCATTATATAATGAGTACATATTTGTACATTTGCATTATATGTGTGTGAGAGTAGGACGCATGTTTGATTTGGACTTGGCAACGGCGCGGACGAGTATATGACGAGAAAACGCAAACAATCGCGTATAATTGAAACGATTCAAAGTCGCACAAAAGAACTGCTGCACGACAGAGAGTTTTAATAATATGTTGATATATTTCTTCAAACGTTTCGTCGATTCAGAAGATAAGGAAATATTGTAATGTGTCTCGCGATGATTGGGGGAGGGATAAGGGGTATAGGGTTTAGGAACACCGCTCCGTCGTTCTCGTACACGAACAATACATTGTATTGTAATGTGTGCACAGCTTGCGAGTGGGCTTACCACGACGGGCGACGTCGCGAAAGCCGTTTTCGAAACGGTGAAATGAACTTTGTTTACATATTTTTATCGTACTAATCGTTGTTCCGCTAATTTTCAAGCACGAGCCGCGCGTTTGTGCACGCGCATTATAAACCCCCACTATACCAGATCAATATACAGTTCGTTCACACCGTCCGTAAAAGTATTGGCATTGTACAGGTGGGACCTTGTAACGATTTTGATTGCGAACCGTTGCAAACGAGTAGTCGACTGCGGAGACTTGTGAGATTACGCGCACAGTCACTGCATTGCTTACAATATGTGTACGGAGACAGTAGTACTAGAGTAATACAGTGGGACCTCGATAACTCGCACCACTATAGGTCTTATTTTCAATAACCCGATGAATTTTCTTGTCCCCTGTGTTTCAATAGAGAATTTGTTCGACGCATTTTCTCGACAATTCGGATTTCTCGAAATTGTTTTTGTCTATTTGCAACTCAAACTCTATCGTCATTATTAATTTATTACGATAGTAATATATTAAAGATAATTACCGGAATAATATAGTACATAAAAATAGTGTTGGGAGAATTGTATAGTTTTGACGATGTTGACTCGTCTATAATCACTTTTGCCCAGGCATCATAGGGTCGACGCTAGCAAATATTGATAAGAGGGGAATGAGTTATAAATATACGAATTTACCGACTACATTTAAAGGTAAAATTCTACAATACTAATATTACTTAATTTGTTGATGATCGCAGACTATACATATAAAAATATTAGTCAGATGGGAGGGAGGGTAATGTATTCCTCTCTAACGCCGGCTTTAGTATATATAGTATATAAACAATTCCGCAATTAATATTTTATTAAAAACATTGCAATTTAAAATATAATTTTATAATTACTATTCTATAGAATACTTTTTTCAAAACTTTAATGTATATTTATATGTTATATGGTATTTTTAAGGATATTCATTATATGAATTATTGAACAAAATTAAAAGTTAAATCATTCACATATTAATAAAATGCTTTTATTATTTTATTCATCGAATTCTCTTTGACTCGATCGATTCAAGTTATCGAATTTACCGTAACATGTAATAATGACGTGTTCAACGAAAACACGTGTAGTATAAGAATATTGGCTGCATCCAAATTGGTTCTCATACCTAAATATCGATATCCGAGTTGGTTCCTGAAATTTGATGTAGTATACATTAGAATTGGTTCTCGAGATTCTATATAGCATACATTCGAATTGGTTCCCGATATTTTATGCATTCTATTTTTGTAAAATACCTTCAATAATGTATTATGCCTATAGATTCTCCCGATAATTCAGTTTATCTAATAATTTCTCTAATCATAAATATGTTTATAGAAATAAAATTAAATATCTAGTTGTTACTTATTAGTCGTTTCCTGCACATTACGTGTTATATACTTTTTTTAATATGAAATTCATGTACAGCGAAAAAAATAAGAAACTTGAGGTGTTAGATGGGTTTAAATTTGGATATCAAAAACAGTTGATAGGTTGGATATGTGTAAAAAAAAAATGTAAGTCATATTTAAAAACAAATAATTTAAATTCAATTGTCGATAAGAGTATAATACATAACCACGAAAAAGACAGTGGTAAAATACTTAATAGAAAAAGTTAAGTTATAGTTCAAAAAGAAAAGTTCAAGATGTATTATATGAACGGCCAGCAAAAAGTATTCGTTGTGAAATGACTAAAACTGATATTGAAACTATAGATGCAAATGATTTATGCAGAATTCGTAAAAATATTCAAGCTGGTCGATGTAATACAGTACAAACGTTACCTAAAACATTGAGTCGAATTCATGAAGTATTAAATAATTATTATGTACAAACTAATCGGGATGAAAACTTTTTAACTATTAATGATACAGAAACTAATATAATTGGATTTTCTTGTAATGGTAATTTGGAAGAATTACATCAAATGAAAACTGTTTTTATTGATGACACTTTTAAATGTTGCCCTAAATCTTTTTTATTAACTTTTCAATTCATGAGATAAAAAATTTTTGGTATTATGCTCTTCTAGTTTTCTTTCTGCTTCGAAATAAAACTAGTGATACATATAGAAATGCTTTTCATTTTATTCAAAATTATCTAAGCCCAGATAAAATATATGCCGACTTTGAAAGAGCAATTCATATAGCTGTCTCTGAAGTATGGATTTTGGCTCAATTAAAAGGCTGTCAATTTCATTTGGGCCAAGTTTGGTTTAGTTTAGAAAAATACAAACACTAGGACTTTCCAATGAATTTAAAACTAGGGATTCTTAAATAGGACGATGTTTAAAAATGTTTTTTGGTTTATCCTTGTTATCACCTGAAGAAATTAATGATTGTTATACTAATGATTTAATGACAATAAAACCTATTAAAAAAAAAATTGACAAATTCTTTTATTATATATAACAACATTATATTCAAGAAGATTACACATTACCGTTCAACGATGTGCACCAAATTTACGAGTAGTAAAGAACGAACGACTAATTTTTGTGAATCATTCCACAGCAAATTTAACAGACATTTTTATTCCGCAAAACCATACATCTTTCAGTTTATTGACGTTTTGAAAGACATTTAAATTGAAGTTTATGTAAAACTTTGAAGTATTGAAAAAGTTTGTGACTTAAAATCAATTCAAAAACAAGCACATATCAAAACTGAGATGGAAAAATGAAAAATAAATGAAATAACCAGAATTCGATACTTAACTTATATTTGCTTTACATTTTTACCACAATAATAATAAATAAATAATAAAAAAAAATAATAAAAAGTCAAAATTATACAATTCAATAAACATACATAATCAAAACATTAAAAAAGTATAACTTAACTTCTTTTCGTGTTATAAACAAGCATACATACATCAAAAAAAGCATAAACAAAAAATTAGGAACCAATTCGGATATACCCTCCGTAAGAAATCAGGAACCAATTCAGATATACCAATTCGGATTTAGCGAAGAATATTATTGTACACGTTCAGTAGTTTTCCTCGATCGAAGTAAATTTTCATATCAATCGGTCATCGTCTTTTTCGATCACAAATATTCTTTTAACAGGAACAGTAACTTTGAATGATGAAAGAATCGGCTTTATTCAGGTCCTATTCCAATGCAGTTTACGTTTTTTGCTATTAATGCTGTAAAACGCGGTATCCACCTCATATTATGTGCACCGGGCACGAAAAGATGATCGTGCACACAATGCGAGATATCTTTAATATTTATGCTGTGCACACCTGTGCGCTACACCTGTGTAGGGTTCAGGGTAGAGGGAGGGTGTGTGAAATTAAAAATGGACCCGACCGGACAACCCCCACGTACGTACGTGACCGGGTCGTTGTAATAAATAACGAAACCAATCCCGCGAATCGGACAAATTTTATACGCAGACCCTTTGAAAGGATCGCGGGGATGTATAGGAGAGAAAGCAAGAGAGAGAAAAGTAGTTGATGACCACGGTGTGCGTATACGTACGTGACCGTGCATCTCAAATCCCAGTTGAATATCGGGGAATAAAATGTATGCCGTTTCCGACGACGAAACTATGGAAGACCACTGTGTGGGGTGCTCTTGGTGAGGATGCAATATCAGAGAAGAGGAAATCGTTTTATACCGTATCAGCCCTGACACTGACCTTGGTCGTCTTTTCTTGTGGTTAAGTAAATTGAAATCGTCCGACGACAACGATGACAAGAATTACGATTCCAATTCTAAACGGGAAACCGTAAATCAAAGGGAACGATCCTGCTGTTATGGCATTTCGTATTATATATAAATATATATATATATACACACACACATCTGAATGTTGAATCATAAATAAATTGGCAGGTACGTGCGCACTGACGGAGTCATCATTGTCGCGGTCTTACACGGTCAGTATAGTGGCCCGCATTAAGTATACCGCAATTGTGTTTCAAGAGTGACAAATCTATGATTGCAAGTGCTAAATATTTAGCTAAATTCTAAGGGTACACGAAGAATAGAAAACATTTAAAAAATACGGTTGCTATCAAAATGTTTAATTATTATTTTATGTGAAACGTCATATAATACGGTACGGGAGTGAGGCCGACTATTGTGGTGGCGACGCAGGACAACAAATGTAAAATGTATCTTAAATGCATTGGACAAGACCCATTCGACTAATAGAATATTAATTCTAGCTAAAAATTAAGTAGTTGACAATTTTAACCACCATACCCGAAAGGTGCTTTGCTTTGTCTTAATTAACATGTTCAATGGCGTCCGTGATAATAGAGGTTACACCGCGAAACGACGTAATATTTATTAAATACTTGTTCTGAATACTATTTACTAGATATATTACTTACGTAATAAATAATAATTAAACCGAAATGAAATAACTCACAGTTATTACATTACTATACAAAATAAAATTAATGAAATTAATCATCCAAACCATTAAAACAGTAGTAATTTACGTGATTTAATAAGTTATAAATAATTGTATAATGATAATAAATTTTTAAATAGTGTCACGAAAAGTAAAATTAACGATTAAACTTAAGACTTAATTATTTTGTATATAAGTTCTTGGATTTATTAAAATAAAAGTAATCGAATTATAATAAATTCAAAGGTATAAATTTCTAATGAATAATATTTGATTTCTTTAAAAAAAGTCTAAATACTTTGTTTTTATTTATGCTATTGATATATATATATATATATATATATAAATAGTTTCGATATTTTACATTTTCCAGATGTCCTGCGACGACTCAGTTCTTTCGATAATTTTAACATAGTCTTACCTATTCGGACGTAGTAAAATATTTGATGAACATTTTTATTACAACATGATTTAAACTAACTTGGAAATGTTTTGACATGCCTGTCTTACTACTGAGTACAGATGATACAATTTCTAAATTAAAATTTCGACTTATTTTTTTAAGAAATTACTTAATAAAAAAATTTTAATGATGTGTAACTATAAATTAATTTCTAAAAAATATGATTATTTTTGTGTTTTAGGTGGTAACAAATTATTATAAATCAGTCTCTTATATACTAAAAAAAAACTGACATATTTGTTTCGTAGTGTTTCGGAATGTTGGCCTGACGGATTTCATGTATAGTTATGAGTAGGGCTCGGAAATTGATGACCTTATAAACAATAAAAAATAACCTAAAAAAAATGCAAATAAAAATGGCAAATAAAAATGGCAAAAAATGTCCTTAAAAAATGATCTAAAAATATTACAAATATTAGTTTTAAATTAATAAAAATACATTTTTTTTAAATATTTTACTCTATTTTACGATAAAATTCTATATAAATTTATCAAAGCTTCATATTACTCAAAATATGACAAAAATATCCTTAAAATAGGGAAATAATAAAATAATAAAATCGGATACTAATCGAATATTAGGAAAAAATAATAAAATGCAGATATAATACTATTCAATACAATATGAAATGTAATTGTCGAGATAAAATTGGATAGTTACTAATATTAGTCTGTGGTAATTTCCAAGTTTTAAGATATCGGCATAATGGTCGACAAGAAACGATAAGAAATGAACTAGTGTGAAATCAGTAAAAATTACTAAAAATGTGGGAAAATGACCTAAAAATCTCAAAAAATGACTTAAAAAGTAATAAACACCAAAAAATGCAAAAAAAATGCAAATTAAAAATTAGTTATTCAGATTCACATGCTAATGAAACAGATTTGTGGCCAGGAGAGCATCGTCTAATAAGTTCCAAAAAAAAATGCAAAATGCATCAACTTCCGAGCCCTAGTTATGAGCGTACTAAAATATGGCTTGTTTTAATATACGAAGCTATATTAAATTATGTTCAATCGTAATAAAATATTGGATGCAGTTATTTTGTGCAACCATGTGGTCAAATTTAACAGTTATATGTTATTGATCTTGTTACAACAGTGATTGCAGTCCAAAACTTAAAGTCCAAGCTTGGTCTCTTCATAGCTACACTTAGAGCTCGTGGCTTAGTCCCCATTAATATTTATCTATCCTTCACAAATATAAATTAAAAAGTAAAACTAATTTATTGTAAAAAAAAAAATTAATCCACCAAAAACTAAACTATAATTGGAGTTTCTTAACGTATACAATTGCACCTATAAGTTTCTTACGTATACGAACGCACTTGAAGCTACGAGTTAACGGATCTGTATTTAAATGTTGTATTCAAATGGTTTACCGTCTTTTATCGTTCTAAAGACTGGTCTAAATCCTCTCGCTATACGTTCACTGATTTAATAAAATAATTTTATACAAATGGTAACCAAATGGAAAATGGAAAAACACAGGGTCTTGTTTTCCTTTTAGATTCTGAAGAGAGTGATGGAATCTATTGGTTTTACAATGATGTGTGTTTTTATTTTTTTATTTTTTGTGTCTGACGACAACTTTTTTGACAGTAAAAATGCTTCGATTTGCTTAAGCAGCAACTTTTCTGAAAGGAAAGTGAATGTAGATGGTACTTTGGCTAGACAAAAATCCAACTTTTCAATAATTTTTAAAAAAATCGAAAAACACGATAAAAAAATTACGAATAAAAACGGGAAATTTTACGCAAAATCACGTTTTTACAAATTACATATTTTTAAAATGCTCTAACTCAACTTAAAATATTCACCAAATCTTTTTAGTAGCGTTCTCTATAAATGGTTAAGTTTTCAAATTATTTAGACATATTTTGACTTATTTATAGACAATTTAAATTTTCGATTTTTGTAAAATTTTTGTTTTTAAACATCTATACAATTTAATTGGCAGACCGAAAACTCTTGAAAATTTAATACAAGGTTTATAATAAGTTTAACTTATCGTAACTAAAAAAATTTGGAGATCGTTTCACTCATATTGTCGCGGTATGCAACTGCCAACCCATCCTAATTGAAAAATATATTTATCGTTTCAAAATAAAATATACTTTTTACAATATTTATAAATAACAATGTATTATATCCTAGACAAACATATTAATTCCGTTCAGAATCGTTATTCGTATACAATGATATCTATCATTGCATTCAAATTTAACAAATCCATTGTAATAATGACCTATCCTATAAACGAGGTGCACTCCACCCTCAACTGTACAGCAGAGCGAGGCCCATCTGATTCTTTTTATTAATATATATTATCCACAGTTTTAACGTGACTTCTTATTTTGTTATTTTACCGTTATGATTAATGTTTTATTTTACAATATTTATTTCGTTTAATATAGGTAATATAGTTATTTTAAAATCGATAAATTTTTTTTTTTTTTTTTCATTATCGCATATACACCGTTGCGTACTTATTATAATCACATTATGCATAGAGACATTCATATGACTAACCAGCTTTGCTTTTTTTTGGTTTTATTAAAACAAAAAATTGATTATCTGTAACATATGTACCTATTGTCAGTTCAGATAAAATCTAGTAAATTATTACATCAGCAGTCTACGTATATCAGCTTATTTTTTCAACATGCGTAAAAATAATTTGTAATACAAGAGTCGTTGAAAACATAATGTTTATTAATCATACATATTGTCTTCATTCAGGTTTTTTAACTTTGTATGCATTTACATATAAGACGTAATTTTATTTTTTTAAATATACTGACTTTGTCATACCGACCGAGAACTTCAGATATTAAATATATGTGACATGATTATCACGGACTCAGCAGAGATCCGCCGATTACAAAATATTATTATTTTTCAAGGGAGAAAAAAAATGTATTCCTACTGAAATTCAATAATTTTATTTTATACAAACGGTAACATAATGAGAAATACACATAAGACAAATACAACGAGCTTACATTGTAAATATATGTAAAAATAAAATCTAAATTAAATAAAGAAAGATCTCAGATAGACTCGACTCATAATCGCTTAGATCAAATCACTAGACTTAAAGACTTAAGATATGAGTGGTAAATATCTCTAATAGTTCACAAGTAAAATCATACCCTAATTCTTTCCTCAAGGATTGAAAAGGAGTATTATGTTTTTAGGTATATTAATATCTTCGAAATTATACTTTTTTCCTAGGTTACCTATAAAAATAAATATAATTTATGAATTTTAACCAACTCAATTCATTCCTATGTTAAAAGAAAAAACAACTGACAAATTTACTTAAATCTGTAATTGGTAAAATAATAATAATAGTAATAATAAGTAGAGATCGAGACTTACGCACTGAAAACCACAATGTATAAGTATTAAATAAAAGAAATATGAAAAATTATTGTATATTATTAAAGTAAACAACTAGTAATAGATTTTCCTTTTAGTACAGACGATAAATTTTTTTTTTTGTTCTGTTCAACTATAAAACTTAATATTTGGAAGGTATTTAACTTGGTGGTTATTTTCACGGATAACGTCACGTAAGTATAACACATAAAAAGTTCTTTATAATGTTCAAGTCAACGTTTTACAAGTCAGAAGGTATTATTTAAACAGTGGCTATTTCGTACAAAACGGGAATGTCGTGTGACGTGGATCCGTAGTAATCGTCTTTTAGCAAAGGACTGATGCTGTTCTGCGTCCAGTGTTCTGTTTCCTTTGAGACGGCACCAGCGCCTTATCACTTTCTCTCAACCGTACACATTGCCACTCTGGCCTAAAAAGGGAGAATATCGTGAAGGATTCGCGGTGGCTCAGTGTTACGCGCCCGGCATTTCGGCACGTGGAGTCGCGGGCTCAAAACCCGTACCGTGCAAATTCTTTCATTACTTCCTCTATATCTCTCCCTGGACCGACCACAACAACTATGGCCGCGTCAAATGGCCCCACGGCGGGGAATCGAACCTCGGTCTCCCACGTGACAGGCTGGGATACTGACCACTATACTACCGAGGACTTGCAGGAGATACGCGTCCTAGTGGTGATCCGGCCAACTGACAACGTGTGCGCACAGTACATCATAAATACATACATTACACGTACTGCCGTATACCGGATAGAAGAGCAATAATCACACCACCCTAAATCAACTTTTACGCATTATAAATTATATGCATACACTTGTTTATATACGAGTATATACGTCCCGACAGTCCAACAACACAATGGAAAATAGTAGGCGGCGTACGATAATTATTATCATTATAGTCATCGCCAATTTCCGTCACTTCGGCCGGATAACGACACGGATGAGCATGCACGTACACCTTAATTTAACGAGCACTATGTACAAAATTAGATTATATGTTCTCATTAAACACACACCCGCTACATACGCGCACTCGGTGTTTATCGTATAATATATTTACGTACGCACATGTACATGTGTGTAAGTCTTTGTGTGTGTGTGTGTGTGTGTGTGTGTACTAAATTGGAACGAGGACGTGTGTCCTGTTGTTGTGATTAAAACGACATTTGAATAACGACTGGCGACGAGGTGATGATCCGTGTCGATCGAACGAATCCTTTGACCAGGACGAAATCCTTACTCGTCGCCTCGATCTAACCGACTATTGGTTACACGGCCACAAAATGTAAAATACAATAAATTGAACGTCACTGAAGGAAACCAAGCATTGTGCACAGTACGCCTGGCGTACGTGTTTCTGTCTTACTTCATTTCTTTTCAACACGACTGCGGTGCACGCAAGCAGACACCGTATCGGCTGAGACTATGAAAAACAAAAAACAAAAAGAAAATAATAAAGATATTCACGCGTGTACATTTTCTTGAGTTTTCTGTACATCGTCTTATAGCGCCTCTCTCCATCCCCGCTTCAACACCACCGTATCTATACAGGTACAATACACAGTCGTTAAGGTCGACAAAAACGGACATTCATCATTCGCGTCCGTCACGTCAGTTTTATTATTGTTTTCATATATATATATATAAGTATGTATATTTATATTTATGCGTTTTGATCAGCTGTTCTCGGCGTTGCGCCAGTCCCGCGCTGTGAGTTACAATAGTATATTGACGACACCGGCTGACCTAACGCACATCATCAATTACGCGCGCGCGCGTCATGCTGACGACGTCTGTCCGTGAACTTAGTTGACTCCTACGGTTCAAAAAATAACAATCGTATCGTAGACATACACACACACACGTACATTCTCATACAGATTATCTGCACTGCATAGTGAGACACTCAATATCATTATTATTACCAGGGTTCAGAACTTTATGCATCTTATAGTATATGCATATTTCTTAGCAAGCTATATATACGAAATCGGGATTCGATACGTATTCGTTTCAGAATATATACAATCGAAGTAAAACATTTTACTAGCATATTAAAAATATATTATTGTATGAATGGATATTAAAAATTTGTTGTTAACAAACTTTTTTTTGTAAACGTTTAGGCAGTGTACATAATAAGCATTAGAGTTAGGTAGTGAATAACAATATTCACCCAGTAGTTGGCTTTAAAAAAAAAATAACTTTTTCATGAACCGGTAATAAAATAGATAGATGAACTGTAAAATTAAGAAGCAAGTTTGTTTAAATTATTGATAATAATTATTACGAAACTTATAAAGATCCACCAAATGTATAATTAAAGTGTAGTAAAATTTTCATCATCTCAATCTTCACGTTAAGATCTACTAATACATTTATAGTTAATACAAACAAATTAAATTTTTATTTTTTACACTGAAAAACCAAATGTTAATTTTTATTCTTTTCCCGAAACGAAATATTCAACAAAATTATTGTAATTTTAGAGTCCCAAATTCGTAATAATTTCCTTTTTTTCAATTTGTTATTCTTTGTATTTGGGTAATGTCCTTAAATAACGGTCGTATAATTATTTAGTACCTAGTTAAGAAACATGTATTTAAAATGAATCACTTTATTTGTAAAGTTAATTTTATTTTTGCTTAATATCCACTGGGTATTTAATATTCATACTTAAACAATATCAATAAATATATACACAGACACACAGACACACACACAGACACACACACACACACACACACACACACACACACACACACACACACACACACACACACACACACACACATATACATATGTATTATCGTACATACTTATAATATCTACTTCTACAATATATTATTGTTTATTTGTAGAATCGGTAAGCAGCAAATAAAATCGTTTCGTTATCAAGGATAACGGCACATTATTACTATTGTATTCTGTACACAGCACGTCGTGTTATTGAACCATTATACATGTTAAGTAATATTTTCTTTTATTATTTTTCCGAGCTTCACATGTATTATCTTGTGTACGCATTCCTCTATACTACAGTTTGTATGTTGACGAGATAATGCAAATCGTATGTATGTTTCGTATTAAGTATGCGTATGCAAAGAGTTAAAACTCAATTTTGCATTTATTATTTAACCTCCATTTAATACTAAGACACTATTAAATATAAGCTTCAATGTTGTTATAACCAACTCACTGTGCTTGTCAAAACAAACGATACATTTCAATTGCTGTTTTAAACAATAATAACTATATTTATAGTCGATTCAGATTTCAAAAACCATTTGTCAGATGTAAAATCGTAACATATCTTAAAGTATGACGGTAAAATATTATGTTTGTACGACAGAAGTATTGATTAAATCATTTCGATGTCTAATAGAATATGAATCGTGAAATCAATGAGATGAGTTTTCATCTAGAAATAAAAAATAACAAGCAAAAACGACCGTTTTTTTTTAAAAAAGTAGTGCAGTAAATATAAAAATAAATAATAATAAAATAAAACTATTTAATTACAATAATAAAGGGAATACTTCTTTCAAAATTTTATTGCAATCGTACATATGTATTTTTGATAATATTTTAAATAGTTTTAATTAATTAAATAAAACCAAAAATTAACTCCTTGTGTGTACAGGTATGATAATTAATATATAATTTTTTTCGCTTTTTGGCCTCTGATCGATTTGAATCATTGAAGTTTCACTGAATTATAATATTGTAATCGAATTTTCATGTCATGTTCTCCGACACCGATTGGAGTGAAAAATTGATGCCAATAATATTATACTGTATTATACACTGTAATATACAGTTGCCGTCGTCTTCGCCGTCATCATCGTTGTCGTCGCCTCCGGTGTGCGTTTCCAATCTGGTTAATTCGATTTCGCCTCACCACCTGGTCGACAGACAGACACGGACCAAGGCATAATAATATTGCCTCTACGTGATTTCTACAGACGACTTTGGCGTCAGTATTGTTTCGTCGGTCTGTCCCTATTATTGTATGAAACGGTCGCGGCTTAAAATCGAATTTACCTTGTTCCATTCTATATTGTACAGTGTACAATGTAAGAGAAGACGAAAGTATACGAGTAAGTTACTTAGTAGAAAAATAATATGATTGAAAGAGAGAAATAGAAGATGAAAGAGAGTGTGAGAGAGAGAGTTGCGCAAAAAAGAAACATGGTGATCAAATGTTTAACAATCGTTTTTCGAGTACTGTATTGAAACATAAACAACATAAACAGAAATTATAACCATTATGATTTTCAAATTTAGAATATCAGTGAAGTCAAAATTAACTGTTTATGATTATTTTAATAGATTATATATAGATAATAATAATATATAGATCTTCTCATCAAACCTATGAGTGTTCATAAAAAGTATTGGAGTAACTGATTCAAAATTTATTACTATGAAAAATCGATTCTGAGCTGAAACTTGAATATTTGTAGTCATTTAAAAATAAATCAGTAATTTTAAAAATATGAAACATAGTAAGATAAAATAACTAAATATTTCGATATTTTCTATAAAAATCATTATTGCGTTATTGTTTATTGATTAGTATTTTTAATAATTACATCTATTAGTTTAACCACGCGATATGTAGATGTGATATCACTAGTTCGTCAAACATGAAATTTTATCAGAAACGACAAAATTATGTAATAATTTGTGTAAATTGGTTTTATAATAACGTTTGATGTAAAATAATTTTGTAAATAATAATTATTATAGCTAGTACCTTACGTCACAAAGATTTAAAACTCTTAAGAACTTTCTTAAGAAATTAAGAAATGTAATATATACAACCTTTAAATGTTACCGTGCAAATCTTTCAAAATATATAACAATAACTACGTGCATTGTATAAACATACTCGTATGACGGTCATTCTAACCGTATAAAACGATTTTAATTGCATGCCTTTGATATGGTCTCATTTTGATGACGTGGGACCATATTACTTTGTGCCGTAGTCAGCCGTACTGATTTTTTTCCACTATAAAGAGCCTTTCCGCAGTGACGTTTTTTTTTACAAAGAGACGACGCGGAAAAACGATAAAAAGCTTTCTGAATACTTATAAGTTTGTAACTTATATATTCTTCCACTGTGGATTTTTTATGAATCATTTGTATACTTATATTCGGATATCATTCTCTTTCTTTCACTCTTTTATTCTCTCTCTTTCTCACTATCTTTCTCTCTATTTTTTTTTTTTTGTTAAAAAATTATTTCAACAAGACAATGCAAAATTATAGAGTTAGCCCATTTATTCCCACTTTTCGGACCACATTCACTCGATATCATAAAAATCACGTAACAAAGACGTGAAAAATTATAAACCAGAAATACGCATATATTGATGATAAGATATAATTGACGGCTTTAAAGGATGGAGAAGAGTCTATTTGAAGTTCCATTTTTGAAAGACGAAAAGTAGTATACAATTATTTCAAGTTTCATAATTTTATTTTATTACACATATGTCTTGGTATAGACAATGAACAATAGTTTACATGAGTGTAACATGTACACGATACGCAGATAATCAATTTTTTCAAAAACTGTCGAAAATAGCAATCTATAATAGCAGAAATTTCGAAAAAAATCTGCAATAGCATTGAGAGCGAAGAAGAACTGTGAAAATAATATGAAATTGTTGTAATTTCAATTCAGTTGTAATGTTATAGTAATTTTAGTTCAGTCAGTGTTGGGCAAAATTTAATCTAGACAATTATTCGCAAAATTTTTTTTTATTATTTATTCGGATAAAAATGTATTCGACTGATTTTCAATTATAATTATTGGAATAAAAAATTATTGTTATACGGCACACTATATACAGTATTAACATTTAGCTATTATCGTAAATAATACTAGTTGACGTATGCATCGCTATTGCAAGATTTCTCAATAATTAATTTGCTTAATTTTTTTTCTGGATGTTTAATAATTATTTTTATTTTAGACAACTTTTAGTCACGTTCATTCTTATAGAAACCGATATAGAAAACTCATTAAATTTTTTTAAAATTTTAGGACTTCGTTACGCCTGCCAACTCCACTCACAAACTCGAGTGCCATTGAGTGGCACTTTTCGAGGGAATGAGGCTTCACTTAAATGGGAAGTATAACTCTAAGCCTAACCTAGTTTTTTTATAATCCTTGATATTGTTGTAGATGGGATTATGCTTTGTATGTGAACTTAAAGGCCTTGCTGTGCGAGTAAATCATATATTTGTGATTGTATACTAGAGAAAGTGTAAAAAATAATATCAGCGACATGAAATTTGGACTCCTGATATTTACTGTACTGTGATAGACAGTGCCGGCGCTAGGTTTTTCTCTGCCTTATGCTAATTATAATATGCCGCCCATAAATAATTTTTTTTTTATAGTTGTCACAGACAATCTAGTTTTTATCATTGATAATTATCGTACATACGTTTTTAGGAACTTATAGTTATTTTATTCGGTTTACTGGAAACCATAAAGATAATCACGAATCGTGATGATCAATAATGCTATTGGCTAGGTCATACCATATTGTTTATTAATAGATACCTACTTATTTAATACTATATAAGCCGATACTATGATACAGTACCAGTCAAAATAATATAATATGCTTTATTTTTATTTTAGATAAACAATTTAAAAAATAACTATTAATTTATGAGTAGGTACTTAATGAGTAAAGGTGAAAAATAAATATTTTTATTTATAAACAATGCCGCCTCTAAAATTCCAAAAAAATGTTGTCGCCCAGTGCGGTTGCATAGGTCGCACATGCCTTCCGCCGGCATTGGAGATCGATATATTACCACTGCACTACGAAATCGTAAGCTATATCATTTTCGAAGTTATAAGTTATTTAACTTGTTATATATTAACTTTGAAGTGACATAACTTTAAAGCTATGTCCAAGCGCCAAATTCATTGAATTCACATTGAATTACTATTTGAGAACAATTGTTTGTTTTGATTAATTATAATCTTAATAAAATCAATGACTACTTTAATATGATAAACGTAGTATATTATTATGGTTAATTGCAGACATTTGAAAATTAAACAAAAATGTGTTTTAAAATAGTTATTTCATATTATTTTTTGATACAACAAAAATATACATTAAATTTTTTTACAAATAATATTCACAAGGGATTTCGGACAATTTTTGTAAAATATGGTATTTATAAACTATATTAAAAACTATATTAATAACTTACAAGTAGGTAATTTGAAAAAGTGAAAAACTTCAAGTACCTGGGAGTGAACGTAAATAGTAAAAATGACATGCACCGAGAAATAAGTGAAAAAAAAGCTAGTGGGAACCGGTTTAAGTATAAGTACACAGTATAAGTAAGCTACTAAAGTCCAAATTACTGTCAAAAAAATCAAAAACTTTGCTCTATACAAGCTATCTGAGAACAGTAATCACATATGCATGTGAGACATGGTCCTCAACGAAAGGCGATGACAACAGATTGGCAATTTTCAAACGAAAGGTACTTAGAAACATTTTTGGCCCAATTTGTAATACAGACTTAGGAATTTTCAAGAAAAGAAAGAATGGTGATCTATACAGACTATATTTAAAACCCAATATTTCGTTGTATATAAAAATTAAGAGAATGGAATGGTTTAGACATGCATGGAGAGCTGATAATGACATCATAAGAAAAGTATTAACGGAGACCATACATAAAAAAAGACCGATAGGCAAACCACGAATGAGGTGGAAAGATGTAGTAGAGAAAGATATCAAAATTTTGAGAAGAAATGTGACAGTTGATATGGCATTGGGCAGGGAAAGATGGAAAGAATTTCTTGTGACAGCTCAGGTCCTACAGAGACCGTTAAGCTAAGAAATAAGTACTATACGTAACTTGAATATAATCAGTTCGTAATATTCTAATAGATTTTTAGATGATCTTATAATCTATTATTCAACTATTTGTTCATAACATTTTAAAAAAAATAGTAATAATATTTCCTGTACTCATCAAAATAATATTTAAACATCATATATTTTTATTATTGGTATTGCGTAATACGTTACATTGTAAAACTATCCTTCGTATTATGTACTATAATCAAATAAATAAATTATATCCAAAGACTATAATAATTTGTTAATATTACTATCATAATGTTAAATTTTTAACTTTTATTCTTAGTCCGATATATAATCGACGGATAAAAGTTGTACAATAGGTTAAATTGATCACGTGTTTTAATATTTAAATTACAATAGTAGTATTTTTTTTATTAAAAACATGTTACAGTGAACAATAAACATGATTTTGCGCGTTTTAATTTTTATGGCATAATTTTGCATTATGTATAAAAAATTAAATACTGATATTGTAGTCACTAAAAATAGAATAAATAAATATTTATGTATATATAACAGCTTCAAGTCATCTTATTAAATTCAATATAAAATAGTTCAAAAATTATACGAAAAACAAAATGTATTTTTAAAATTGAAATATTAAATATATTTTTTTTTTCTGCAAATAAGATACACTTTTGTACATTTTAAAATTATGTATACTATTACATATACAATGTTATAGTGCATAAAATATTCATTTTTAGTTTTAAATTCACAGTTCATCGCACATGTTTATTAGAATATGGTACTGATATAAACAATATGTAAAAAAATATAATAATATTTTTAAAAAGGACCGACTATTTTACACTAGAAAAATATGTTTGAACGCTGTTAGAATCACTGCTATATCTAATCGTTTATAAAATTTAATAAAATACACTGCATAAAATATTCAAGATAATTTTGACTCGTACGATGAATTCATATTTTATTCATTTCTTTTATAAGTAAAGCTTTAGTATTTCAATTAATCTAATGAGTCGATGTATCAAAAATAGTATGTAATGTCTGTGTATATTTGAGTATTTTAGAATAAATTTATTGTTCCAGAAGTACTGATGTACAACAGTGGCATATGTAGCATTTTGTTTAAAGGAGGGGGAAAACGTTTTTAAAAAACTTTTAAATACAAATATTTTTTTTTAAAAAAATACACATAATAGGATTAAATACTCGAATTTAAATGAAAATTGCACAATGCAGATAGAATTATTTGAAATGATTGATGGCATTACATCAATCGGTTGGTTAATTACTTGTATCATAATAATGAGGATAAAAATTTAAAAACGAATATGATTCCATGTCGGACACTTTTTCCTCAGACCATTCCAGGATCGACGAAAACAGAATATTCTCAATTTCGTGGAGAAAAGGAATTTTTACATCCTGCTTTAGAGAGATTTCAATGGGTAAGCGGTTTTTTGTTTAAGGTACGGTTTCCAAGGCGCGACTGGTTGTTGCGATCCGTCTCCGTTGACGCAAAAAAAAAACCGTCAAATTATGTATCTGTATTCAGTATCATTGTGGTTTTCGTGCAGTAAGGGATAGCGTTTTCTAGTTAAATTTTATACTTAGTATCAGGCGTGGATCCAAGATAAGGTGAAGGGGGCGTACTTCCCCCAAAATCCCTAAAATAGGTTTAAAATATATTGGGTTTTCGATTTTTTTTGTGGTTCAATACAACTACTAACTAGAGTAATATACAATTACAAAAAATAAAATAATATTACTTTATAATTATTGTGTATTGATTAGTGTGTTGGATTGTATAGCCACGGTTAGTAAATTTTGTAGTAAATTCAAATTTTTATTTTATATATTCCTGAAGGCTATGGGCCAACATATCTGTTGTTGCTTTTGCGTATTATGTTACAATTTAGGCAGGTTAGTCGTAAGTACACAATTTATTTTGCGCCCCCTCCGTAAAAAATTTTTGGATCCACCCGTGCTTAATATGATCGTTAATACGATCCTGAATTGTTTTGTGATTGAAATAAATCGAAAGTCGCGCTCGACAGTCGCAATATACTGCTCTCGAACTGGTAGTGCCGCCGGTCGCCACGATAAAGTTCAGTCGCGCGACAATAGTCGCGTGTTGGAAACCAGTTAATAGAAATTACATATTCAGTCAGACGGCGACTGTCACGGCGACTGGACCAAAGACAAATCGCTGGAATAATCGAATGGAGATAGGAGGAATAATAAAAAAAATAAAGCCAAGGATTTTTGATAAGCCTCTATTAAATTATTTAAGGCTTTCCACTACAGCTACCGTGTTCAGTATAATAAGAGCGAATTATATGTCTTACCTCTATCATGAGCTGTTTTATTTATTACATTTTGGTAGCCAGTGTGGTAGCTGTTCCACCAGTTATGTGTGCAGGTCTACCCAACACGGGTAATGTCAACGGTGTTGGGACATCACCATTGCGCCCCGGGTTAAATCTGAGTCTAGGTATGAGGGATAGATTTAAAGTGAGAATAGGCACGTGGAATGTTGGAACGTTGACAGGCAGAAGTAGAAAATTAGCAGAAGTATTGAAGAGAAGGAAAGTTAATATTTGTTGTGTACAGGAAACTAAATGGAAAGGAGAGAATGCAAAAGAAATAGGAGAGGGCTATAAGGTAATATATTCAGGTAGTACTAGTACTAGGAATGGCGTTGGAGTAATATTGGATGATGAGATGAAAATTAAGGTAGTTGACGTAGGAAGGAAAAGTTATAGAATTATTACGGTAAAATTGGTATTTGAGGAGAAAGTATTAAACGTAGTAAGTGCGTATGCACCGCAAGTAGGATGTAAAGAAAGTGAAAAGGAAGAGTTTTGGCGAGAGATAGATGAGGTAATGCAAGGAATACCAGGAAATGAGGATGCTGTGATTGGTGGTGATATGAATGGTCACATAGGGAGTGAGAGGGTAGGGTATGAAAGAGTGCATGGAGGGTATGGTTTTGGCGAGAGGAATGAGGCTGGAGAAAAAGTTTTGGATTTTGCAGAATCGTATGAACTTGCAATAATCAATACATATTTTAGGAAAAGAGAAGAGCATTATATAACATACAAGAGTGGATGAAATAGGTCGCAGATTGATTATTTTATGTGGAGGAGAGACA
This sequence comes from Sipha maydis, assembly GCA_034509805.1. Lineage (NCBI taxonomy): Eukaryota > Metazoa > Arthropoda > Insecta > Hemiptera > Aphididae > Sipha > Sipha maydis. The sequence continues at coordinate 77,748 of JASXSY010000670.1, read as the reverse complement.
ATATAAAAAGAGTGAAGGATTGTAAAGTAATTCCTGGAGAGAGTGTAATAACACAACATAGGTTGATGATAATGGAAGTATGGTGTAGTGGAAAAAAGATGAACAAAAGAAGGAAGACAGGGAAGGAGATCAGAATTAGATGGTGGACATTGATAGGAAACAAAGAGAAGGAGCTTATAAAGAAATGAAAAGAAAAAGCTGTGTGGAATGTTGAGGGAGATATAAATGAGGTTTGGAGAAGAATGGCCACTTGTGTTAAGAACATAGCAAAAGAGGTTGTTGGTGAAACCAAAAGTAGTTTACCAGAAGACAAGGAAACGTGGTGGTGGGATGAGGAGATTCAGAGAGTAGTAGCGAGTAAGAAAAAGCAATTTAAGGTATGGCAGAAAAGTAGGAAGAGGGAAGATTGGATAGAGTATAAAAATGTATGTAAAATAGTGAAAAGTGCGGTAAGCAAAGCGAAGCTTAATAGGTATGATGAGTTATATGAGCGGCTAGAAACACAGGAAGAAGAAAAAGAAATTTATAGACTGGCGAAGGTGAGAGAAAAGCGATCCAAGGATTTCCAAGATGTCTGGTGTATAAAAAATGAGGATTAGAGAGTTTTAACAAATGATGAGGATGTGAAAAAAAGATGGAAAAGGATATTTTGAGAAATTACTGAACGAGGAATATCCAAAAGAAGCTTTAGAGAGTATGTCATGGAATGAAGGATTGATTGGTCTCGTGGGTGAGGAGGAAGTGAGAGATGCGGTGAAGGCGATGAAAAAGGAAAAAGCGGTAGGACCAGATGGAGTACCTGTAGAGGTGTGGAAAATGTTAGGAGATGTAAGCATTGGGTGGTTGAAAAATCTTTTTAATAAGGTACTGATAGAGGGAAAAATGCCAGAAGATTGGAGAAAGAGTTTTATTGTACCAATATTTAAAGGAAAAGGAGACATACAAGAATGTGGGAAATATAGAGGAATAAAGCTCATGAGTCATAGTATGAAGATCTGGGAAAAGATTATAGAGAAGAGGATAAGAAGTGAGACGTCGATATCAGAAAACCAGTTTGGTTTTATGCCAGGAAAATCGACAATGGAGCCATTATTTTGTGTTAGGCAATTAGTAGAGAAGTACAGAGAAAAGAATAAAAAACTATGTATGGTGTTTATAGATTTAGAAAAGGCGTATGACAGGGTGCCAAGGGAAGTTTTAAGGTGGGCATTAATGAGAAAAAATGTCCCAAAAATGTATGTTAATTTGATCCAGGATATGTATGAAGGGTCGAGTACTAGTGTCAAGAGTCGGTGTGGAGTATCAGAAGGTTTCAGTATAGGAGTACATGTGCACCAGGGGTCAGCTCTAAGCCCCTACCTGTTCTCAGTGGTAATGGATGAGGTTTCAAAGGAGATACAGGGTGAGATACCATGGTGTATGATGTTTGCGAATGATATAGTTCTGATAGGAGAAAACCTAGAAGTTGTCAATAATAGGGTAAATGAGTGGAGGTTAGTCCTCGAAGAAAAGGGATTGAGAATTAGTAGAAATAAAAATGAGTATATTGAGTATGATTTTGGATAAAGAGACCAAGAAGTTGAAGGAATGAGGAGACAACTGACAATAGATGGTGATAGGTGAAGTTGAAAGCTTTAAATATTTAGGATCTTTTGTTCAAAAGGACGGGGGCTTTGACTTTGATGTTAAACATAGGATTAAGTGCGGGTGGATGAAATGGAGAGAAGCATCGGGCGTGTTATGCAATAAGAGAATTCCAATTAGGCTGAAAGGTAAATTTTATAAAAGTGTAGTGAGACCAACTATGCTGTATGTTTCAGAGTGTTGGGCGGTTAACAGGAGAATAGAACAAAGTATGAGTGTCGCGGAAATGAGAATGCTTAGATGGTTGAGTGGAGTGACAAGAGAAGATAGAATAAGAAATGAATACGTGAGAGGCAGTGTTGGTGTAGCGCCAATTGTGGACAAGATGAGAGAAAATAGGCTGAGATGGTTTGGGCATGTGATGAGGCGAGAGGAAACGAATGCAGTAAGAGTGGTTATGAAGATGGACGTTGAAGGGAAAAGAGGAAGAGGAAGACCAAAAATGAGATGGTTGGAGACTTTGGAGAATGACATGAGGGCTGTCGGTGTGTGCAAAGGAGATGCGATTGACTGAGTAAAGTGGAGGTGTAGGACAAGGGTGGCCGACCCCAAATAGTTGGGAGGAAGGCGAAGCAAAAGAAGAAGAAGAAGAAGAAGATTATTAGTCAAATATTTCTTTAATAAAAATAAATTGTTTACACCAACATACGTAATTCTGTAGTGACCATGTGACAGCGTATGTATTTGATTAACTAATATAAATCTTTTATCATCATAGTTGTTGTCATATATCAACTTATTATATACTAGTGTCACCAGCTGATAATTGAATGATCTAATTGATACGTTTTCCCTATATATGTTTAAATTATAATCTCTAAATAAGCACCGTCGATGATCTTCAAATGTCATATGATTTTTAACAACATGGTCTCTTATACCCTTCGCCTTCATATTCTTTTTTCCATCTACTTTATATGTGTAAGACTTGACCTTCAAGGCTACAAACTCTGTTATCGTTTTCTCCTTTGTTTCATCGGAAAACAGTCCAGGAACTTTTTTCTGTTCAGAAGTATAACACGGGTGTTTTCTATGAAAGTTTGAAGTGTCCATACGCTCTAGTAGGATTGGATTTATTTTTTAATATTTAACATTGTAATGGTAGTCAACAATTAAAATTTTCGATATTTTATAAAGACCTTAAAAAAAATCCAATCCTGCTAAAGCGTACACTCAAAGAAAAGTCACACTCATAGTGATAAAATTCTATGTTGGGTTGACAAAAATTTTGTTAACATAGAGTACCTTGTCCAATTGACAATATTCATATTAGTATAATTAATTAAAAACAATTATCAATATGAGTATAAATATGCCACATTATTATAACTATAAACACTTATTGTTAATAATAACTTATTTGTTATAATGTTGATAAGAATTGTTTTCATTATATTAATTGTAAATAATTGCAGTAATAATATGCTTTATTCATTTGAAACATCCATAATGTTAAAATAACAATATTTGCAATCAATTACATTATTTTTTTTTTTTTTTGTTTTACCAACAATTTTATAATCACAGTTTTAAAATAGATAAAAGTGAACTTTTATAATATGTAAAATATTTCTATATAATATACATATTATGTGTGATATGTTAATATAGAAGCTTTATAAATTCGTTCCCAAAATAATGTTCTTAAATTGTAATTAATACAAAACTAACAGAAGTCCTAAGTCAATGGAGAGGACCAAAGCCCTTTTTTCCCATCCCCTTAAATTTGCCACTGATATACACTTATACAAATATATAGTCATAAGCGGGGACATCAGTGCTTGCACCTTAATACCGTATTTGCGTCTATATAGATAAAACTTAATTGCGTTTAATAAAATTGAATAATACTCGTTTATGTCCATAATATGTAAATTTGGCAACATCACAGTAAAACTTAAATTTTTTGTCCACTTTTTTTAGACTTATAACTGACAGAATAAAATATATTATTACTACTCTAGTATGATAAAAAATTGGACTTCACGTTCTGTTATATTTGTATTCGTTATAAATGTTATTTTCCGTCATTATCGTATCACTTAATTTTTATTGTTAAATTCTTTTATTCTTTAACTATTTTTGTCACTTTAATTTTGCAATTAACTATTTTTATAAAGTTAATCAGTAATGTAGATGTATCTTTTAATAATTTTATGTCATGCTATTTTTGTACAACTACTTTATTTTTTGTTTGTTTGATTGTTGTTTTAGTAAGATTTTTATTTTAAAAGTATCTGCTTGAAATTCTATTAAAACTGTTCACAAACCTTATAATTGATGGATAAGCATTGAAAAAATATGAATTAAAATGTTTATGAAACGATTCACATACATTAGTTGTCTTTGTTTGGTTATTACTTCCTTTATCCCTTAGTTGAGGAGGACTACCTTTGCTTATACATTTGTCGACTAAATAATCAGCAAATAATTGAATATTCTTCTTCTGATGTTTCTAATATTATTTATAGATATATGATTCTTATTTGCTATTTATTAAAATAGAAAAAAAAAAAAATTATATAGTCAAAAGTTTGAAATTATCTTGGAGATTATTAGAATAGAAAACAATATGTCATTCACGTGTACTAATTTTATTTGTGGCTATAAGTATATCATGTCATAATATATAAACGATCTTTTTTTTTTTTTGTTTTTTTTTTTCAGAAAAATTTTTCATATAAATCGTAGAGCACGATTAACTCTACGTTTTCATCTTGTTCTGCAAAATAGAAGAGTTTTTAAAATTCTTAAATCTAGCAACTCAACACAATGCTACATGTGTGTTTGAGTGTGCAGTAATTGTACTTGTATGCAGTTATTGTACTGTAACATCCTAACATCCTGAAGAATCGACAGCCTTAAACATGATATTTCACAACGTACCATGGACTCATGTAGTTGGTCGATCGGACGGATTTTTGTCAATCAACCAGCTCCCTATGTGAGTATATACTTAAATGTTCGATTTTAAACTGCATAATTTTTTAGCACTTTTAACGTGAATTATGATCAGTGTTGGGAAATATCTAGATAAATGTATCTAGATAAGTTATCTAGATAAGTTATCTAGATAAAAATTATTTATATTTTATCTTATCTAGATAAATTTACACTCAGTTATCTTTATCTTTATCTAGATAAAAATTTTGTTATCTATGAGTACCAATCTAGATAATTTATTTAAATGGAATAAAAATAAAATTTGAAAATTTAAAAGGTTTTAATTTTTTAATTTTTATATTTTTCTGTACATCATACCTATTACACAGATAATAACTGACAAGGTGATAATCTTCTTATGAAGTTTATTTAAAAAAAAAAACTCTTTATATATATATGCTTATTTTCAAAATGTTTGAAATTTGTTAAAAAAAAGACAGAAATGTATTGTTATTTTATTTTTCAGATCTAAGATTTTTTTATTATTAAGTTAGAGAATGATTTGTCATCTTCTTATGAAGTTTATTTCAAAAAAAAAATATTTTATATTTTATGTTTATTAATGTTTGAAATGAGTTTAAAAATGATATTTATTTCAAAATGTTTTTAATTATGAATTTTTACCTAATATCTGTAGGCTGTAGTATCCTGAATATTTTCAAAATCAAACATGAAATTATCCCATATTTATCTAGATAAAAATGTACTTATTTTTATCTTTATCTAGATAAAATTTAGAATAACTATCTTTATCTGTATCTAGATAAGAATTAGTATAGTCATCTTTATCTTTATCTAGATAAATTATTAGTTATCTATTCCCAACACTGATTATGATATTAGTATAAAGAAAATGCACCGATAAATCTTGCATGGTCTTAAAACACTGTCCGTAAGGAATGCACTAAAAGTTCTGTACTGACGACGTCTGTATTTTACACTCGCCACTGATACAGACTTATAACGTGGAAACCCTTGTAGGAGATATTGATAAAATTTATGAATCTTTAAACCAAAATACATACTTCGTCATCACCATGAATATGTTTCCATGAAAATCGATATTTAATCTCTAAGTTCGTTTAATTCCGACTTGTTTGAACCGTTTTTTCCAATACTTTCCTTTCACATTGAATCATCTAAAAATCTTATACTTTCGATTTCTTATACACTGCGATTATACAAATTTTTTTATCTGTACACATGTTTAACAACATAATTGTTCGTATCTGTGTGAAAAACTCTGTATAAGCACAAACACACCTAAATCAGTGGTAAATCAAGCAGTGAAGTATTAAGACGTTAACCGTAAACCGTGGCACAGTTATCGCACAAAAACTCGCTAAACTGCAATATGTATCCACAAATTATTTTTCAGAGTGCACAAACATGTTTATTCAAAACCAAATTTCAATTATTTAAAAATAAAAAAAACCTTGTAAGTACCAGGAAAAATATTAAAAATCACGATATTCTAATGCGATAATAATTTACTGTTTGTTTTATCCGTGGATCGAGTGTACGTAATAATAATTGTAATAGTACACGATTTAAGGGTGAAAATAATTATTTTAATAGGAAAATAATTTTAATTAGTGCTGTGCTTATCCGATGACATTCACAAACGATATTACATAACGTGAAGTGATGGACCGGCTACCGTGCGAGAACGTCAAAAGATGAATTGACAACTATTGTGGAAGACTGTCTAATATATTCTGTAACGTGTTCAGCTACTGGTTAAACCGGGTGATCATATCAGTTATAAAAAAATCAAAAATATTTTGATTGTTAGTTGTTGTTCTGGTCCTCAGTTAATTGTGTTTAAGTATGTGTGATATATAAAAACAAAGACGTTTTTCCAACACACTGTAATCATCTAAAACATTAAAAAGAAAAGTGAATAGCATTTTATTTATTTTTCTACAACATAGCTATAGTTTGAGTATTAAACAAATATTACTGGTTTGTGAAGAAATAATTTGCATTTTCGATTTGTCGTATTCAATATGAGTTCGTTAAGATATACTTCAAATCTATCGAATTATGTTTAATGTTTTCGTTTGTGGCTATAATTGTATTTTGTTTGCTTAAGAACTGTGAGTGCATTACATGCTTTTAATTTTTTACCAATCGTTTAATATTATAATAATCGCCAAAATAAACAATTTTTTACGTGATCTCGCATAATAAGTCATTGAATAATCCTAGATTTTAAAAATTTTCAATCGATCACCAAATTTTAATTAACCACAATAATAATTGTGCTTGGTTAAACTGCGTTTCTATTCAACGCAATTGGTCTACGACTGTAATTTGATAGTTTTTTAAATTACGGCGAGCTGAAAGTAACGCTTAATAATATTTTATTCACATTTTCCATTTAAACGACTTTTTAATTTTAATTTTGAACGTATCAAATGAGTAGGTAGTATACTTCAGAACTTTTTTAATTTTTATACCATATTATTTTTTTCCGCTGGAAAACTTGAACTTAAAAAAAAAAAAATTAACAACCAGAATACAGTAGGTACACTATGCACTATGCACATTAAATCTCGTCCACCACCGCCGTAGACTTAATTTTAACGAGAGTTTTCAACAAGCGTAATATTACCTGAATAGCAAATTAAATTAAAATTTTTTTTGTTATAATGCAATATTCAACATGCATCAATGTTTACCAAAGGGAAATTCGTTTTACAAACTTAAGGAAAAGAAAATCGGAAAAGGAAAGTATGGCAAATTAATTGTTTTTGTGTACCACAGCGTTACTCGAATTAATAAAAACAACGGACAATAATAATTAATGAAATTAATCGACATTGTCGGCTCGAATTCGAGACGTTCCTTTACCACTCGAATATTTATACGCGTGTGGGCCAGAAACGAAAAGGAGTATGACAATAGGTGCGTACTATTATAATATACAGGGCCGCAGCTAAGGGGGGCTAGGGGGGTCTTTTGCCCCGGGCGGCAAATTTTTAGGGGCGGCAAAATATAAAAACATTTTTTTTTTCTAACACTTTGAAATGCTACGATAATTATACGCGCGTACCGCCGACTTATTTATACCACAATAACGACGGTCGACGTCGGGTATCCGCAAGCCGCAATTTTTGATATGGCAAAATAACAATACAATTAATATTTGTCACTGTAATTCATTTATTCTGTAGTATAGGTAATAATATAATGTTATCGGTAGTTTTTCAGCTATCGTCGTATTCTGGGAAAAATTAGTACATTAATGTTATCTTTGATCGTGCGGTTGTTTGTGAACATAGATCTATGTTCATGAGTTTTGATTATCATTTTATATTTTTAATGTACTAGCGCGATCACACTATAATCATTTATTTTTATGATTCGTGATTCGACGACTGACGTGTGACGTGAAAGTGTACAAAGTGTCTACATATTCAACATCTTAGAGTTGTAAATACGGTAAGAAAATTTTTAATAATTAAAATTTATTTACGGTAAAAAAATTCGTAAGTGTGTTGTAAAACGTGGCTTGAGCCATGCGTTAAACCAACCGTTTATATAGTTACATATCGTGGGCTTGGAATCAAAGAGTTCTATGTGACAATATCTAAATTGTTCAGTAGAGCGTTTTTAAGGTTCAATAATTGAAATATCGTATTTTCGCCCAAGCGATTTTGAAATATTTGGCATCAAAAAATCCACAAACTTCCGTTCTATCGATTTATTAATAGGTATTTGAAAAATAAATTCTTTTAATTACTCAAAATATTAAATAACTTTAAAATTTCTAGTTTGGAAACAAAAGGTTCTAGTGATAGAATTTTTTGTTTCCAATTATCTTTTATAAAAACAAAACGTTCTATCAATAGAACATATTGATTCCAAATTAATTGATTTTCTCCAACAATTATTTTAAATGGTACCAACTTTGCTAAAATAAATAAAGTAAATATTTTAGTAGTCGTATTCAAGATAAATAGTAAGCATAAACTCTTTTTTAGATTTATAAAATCATAATGGCTGACCGTAAAAAACTATCTGGTGCTGAGTACAGGAAAAATAGATTAAAAAAAGAGAAGGAGCTAATCAAGTTAAAAGGCACTTTTACAAAGTACTTAGTACCACCCACTTCAAATGTAATGGAAAAAAATGAGAATGCAGAAATTCCTATTTATGAAACTTCCCAGAATGAAGTTATCGTTACAACTATTTCAGAATCTTCGATACTAAAACACCCATCAATAAATTTAATAGCAAATAATAGCGTTACTAATCCTTCCTCCGAAAGTTCTTTAACGATTTTAACAAAAACACTCTCATCGACTTCAACAAACTCAAACAAGAAACTAGAACCTGACTTTCAATTTGATTTTAACGATCCTGGTACATGGCCAAAATATCTATCTGATACTGATAGGTGTTACATTACTAAAATGAGGATTGACAGCAACTATACGCCGGACTTTTCAAAAAGTGAAAGAGATGGACGAACTCTAACTAAAGATTGGTTTTATAAAGTTTTAAAAAATGGATCGAAGGTGAAACGATCTTTTTTAGCTTACAGTGAGACTAAAAATTCTTTATACTGCATTTCTTGCAGAATGTTTTCTCATATGTTTTCACATGAGTCTAAAATGTCATCCTTAGCCAAGGAAGAAGGATTAGCAAATTGGAAAAAACTAAGTGACAAAATACCAGAACATGAGAATTCTTCCAATCATAAACATTACTTTTGTACGTGGAAATCTTTAGAAACATCTCTCGGAATGGGAGGCATAGACAAAGAACTCCAAGACGCAATTCAAAAAGAAGAAACTCACTGGAAAGAAGTTTTACACTGTATTGTTGATGCAATTTTATATTTAGCAAAGCAAGGGAGTCCTTTTAGAGGAACAAACGAAAGGTGTGATTTTGAAAATCCTAGCAGTGGAAAATTTCTTAACACAATAGCTCTTTTGTCCCACTACAATGTTCCACTTCAAAAACATATTGAACGTCATAAAAAAAGGGCAGATCAGTTATTTTTCATCGGATATTCAGGACGAATATCTTGATATAATTGCTGACAAAATAAGACAAGATATTATTCAAAATGTAAAAAAAGCTAAATATTTTGCATTAATGTTCGACTGTACACCAGACATCAGTAACAATGAACAAATGACAGAAATAATCCGTTATGTGAATGGGACTGAAGTTGTGGAGAGCTTTCTAGATTTTTTTCTTGTTTCTGACAAAACTGGGGAAGGTCTTTCTCAAGAAATTATTAAAAAGGTAAAAAATGATGGCTTAGATTTGGAACTATGTAGAGCCTAATCATATGATAATGGCTCCAATATGGCTGGAAAATACAAAGGAGTGCAAGCTAGAATATTGAAAGAAAATAAATACGCATATTTTTTGCCGTGCTCCGCTCATTCGTTGAACTTGGTCGAAGTTCACGCTGCTGATGCTTGTCTTTCAGCTTCAAATTATTTCGGAGTGTTGCACTCCCTTTATAACTATTTTAGTCAGTCCACTTCAAGGTGGGAAGTACTGCAAAAACACGTTCCCTTAACTTTGAAGGCAGAAAGTAAAACAAGATGGTCAGCAAGACTTGAGTCGGTCGAAGTCATCTTCAAACATATACATAAAATATTTTTAGCTCTTGACGAGTTATGTACTAATGGATCCACGCCCGAGACTAAAACTGAAGCTAAAATTCTAATGGGTCAAATGAAAGATTTTCAATTTTCAGTTCTAACTTCCTTTTGGTACAGTGTACTAAAGCCAATTGACAGAGCCAATAAATTCCTTCAGGGAAAAGACGTAACAGTTGACAGAGCAATGAGAAACATACTAGGGCTAATAAATTTGTTGTCATCAAAAAGAGAAAACTTGGTATCAGAGGCAATGGCAGATGCCAAAATCATGGCTCAAAACAATGGCTTAGAAACTGACTTTAAAGAAAAAAGAAAAAGAAAAAAGAAGATGATGCCTGGAGAAATCTGTGAAGATGAGGTTTTCGGTATAACACAGGAAGAACTTTTCAGAGGTTCTCTCATGGAAATAATTGACAGAATTCTTAGTGAAATGAACAGCAGATTGATGCATTGAAAGATGTTAATAGTAAATTTGGTTTTTTGAGTGGTTCTCAAATAAACGAAATAGATTCTACAACTTTACAAGTTGGAGCTAAAACATTAGCTGACAGTTACCCGGATGATCTAAATAAAGAAGAGCTTGTTAGTGAAATAGAAAGTTTTAAATTCCATGCCTTTGAAATTGACAAAAGTCTGAGAAATGCGACAGCGCAGTCTACTTTTAAAGTTATTTATGAGCAACATCTAGAAGAGATCTACCCAAATATTACGATAGCCCTACAAATATTTCTAACACTTCCAGTCTCTGTTGCTTCGGCGGAAAGAAGCTTCAGTAAACTGAAACTTATAAAAAATTATTTAAGGAACACTATGAAACAACAAAGATTAAACAATTTAAGTATAATATCAATTGAACATCAAAGAGCATCATCAATCTCATTTGAAGAAATAATTAAAACATTTGCAGCCAAAAAATCAAGAAAAATCAAATTTTTATAAATATTTAATATACACTTTTAGTTTTTAAGAATAGCTTTGTTATGTATATTTTGCCTGAAATACAAATAAAAGTTTTAGCATGCATTTTTATGTCTTAATTTTTCAGAAAACCTAACTTATCATTTAACAACAGTATAATAGCATATTTGTCACTTAACATCCAAATAAATATTAAATATTTTAGAATTTTCTCAAACTTATATTGTAATAACAACACTGAAATTTATTTGTTAATTATTGGGGCTGAGTGATGGAAAGAGGGGCGGCAAAATTAGAGCTTGCCCCTCCTAGAATAATGTGTGGCTGCGGCCCTGATAATATACATTATAAATCACGTGACAACAAAAATTATAATTATTACATGTACCGACACCATTGATTGTTCTTTGGACGACGATATGGACAGCAAAATATCGACTTGCTGTGCATATCAAATCAACAGTTCTATCTATCCACTCAATGATATATTTGAGAAACATAAGTACATCAATCCACCTATTTTATATTAATGATAAGTACAACAAGAGAAATACATTGTTACACTAATGATAATTATTATTATTATTTTATATTTTGTTTTTTTTTTTTATTATTTATATATAAAAGGTACCGATAATTCTATAAAACTGTGAGTTTGATATTTGCTGTTCTTAGAAATAAAATAAAATTAGGATTTTATAGGAAGACTTATTTATTTCGTATAAATCCGATAATAATATTTAAACTATATTTAAAAATTTTAAACTTCATGAATCGTTATTTTCTAATTTTATATACACAATAGTTATGGTTACAACTCTAAAAATATCTATACTTATAATATTATAGCATTTATACTGTAAACGATTAATGAGTGAATACATTTAAGTTATTTAAGAAATCATTTAGAATTAAGTTTTTTTTTTTTTTATCATTTATATGAAATAAATACAAATATAATTGTTAACGATTAACTGAACTAACGAATGTAAATAAGTAGATTTTAAAATATATAACACATTTGTATAATGTTTCTCTAAATCGATTAAGCGTGGTTACCCGGTTGATCGAAACAATTTGATTAAAACCAGAACGTCTGCGATATATTAACACACGATTTTTTAGTACATTATCAAATTATAAATGCCGACAAATATTATACTTTTTTCTTACGATTTCGTACTTTATTTATTATTAACTTGTTTTACATCTTTCATTTTTTTAAATATACTATTATTATTACATTTGAATTATAAATATTAAGTACAACTCTACCTACATATACAACCGAGATTAGGAAAACAACGAACTCGAATCCTGTAAAATGTACTAATGTACCGATATTATTATAAACGTAATAAACAGATGTATTTTCTCTGAAACACGGTTATAAATACATATATATATATATATATATATATATTAATACGTATGTGTGTGTATACGTTTGTAAAAAACCGTAAATACCCGTAAAAAAGTACTTAAAACTTTAAATAAGCGAAAAAACCTATTAAAAGTTGTGACGTTTCGAGATATGATGTGGACCGGACCAGAGGCGGATCCAGAAATTTATCAAGGGGGGGGGGGTATTTAAAATATATCCAACAGATACTTTTCATACTTATTAACATACTTTTTAATATTATTATTTTGAATTTATTCTTACAAACTTGTATCAATGACAACATTTATATACTGAAAAACAACATTAATTTTATAGATGTGGTACAGCAAAAATAAAAAAAATTACAATTAATAAAATTACACATTTAAAATTAAAAATAGAATTATGTCAATAAAATAATAATAAAAATATAATATTGAATTCAAATTTAAAGAATTAAGTCTAGCTTTCTATTTTTACTTTTAGCAAACTGGTCAATGACTTCATCAGGCGTAATTTCAACATCATTATGTACATTCAGCAGAGCTAATCCAACTAATCTCTCTTCACTCATTCTATTTCTCAACCAGACTTTTAACCTTTTCAGTGTAGAGAAACTTCTCTCTGCCGATGATATGTCACAGGTAATACGACCAAAATCTTAATTAAAAAATTGCAATTTGGACAGATGTCTTCATCACACAACTTCAAAAGTTCTATATTATCTAATACATCGTGCATTGTATTATTACTGTTGCATTTGGCTTTCCATAGTTCAACTTCAGACTTGAATATATTTTCGTTGTTGTAAGTACTTATGTTCGTAATTAGTAATTCTGAATATTTTCCCCATAAATGTGAAGTTACTTTTTGTAGTTCTTCTGTATCTAATTGAGATATTTTTTTTGGAAGTAAAGATGATAAAACTATTTCTATCGGAACAGTATTTTTATCAAATCTTTGGTTGAAATCTGAAATAATGGCATCTAATAATGGGATAAACGTATTTTTTCTATAATAATTTTCAACTGTATCAGATGGGACGTTAGACTTACAAGTTTGTTTCACTGATAGTCTTGGCATACAAGGAACGATATTAATTTTTTCTGAAATGTCTAGAATGGTTTTCCAAATCCTATTAAATGTAATGTTTGCTTGGCATCTTTCATTCTGTATCATTTGTTTAGTATTATTAATTAACTCAGTGGCGATGTTCACATTCAAACTTTGTTTTTGGAGTGCTTTACTTAGGTTATGTGTTATCGTAAAAATTAAATTAATCATTTTTACAGAGACGATAAAATCAGTAGATGTCAAGCAACGAATAAAGCAATGTGATTTTGAAGAAGAAGTCACATCATTCCATGTACTTATACATTCTAAAGCCTGCAGTATTTGTAATATATTATCATTAAAAAAAATTAAAGATTCGTGTCGTTCTACCCATCTTGTATCACACAAACCACTCAACTCGGAACCTAATTTTTGCTTGAGAACAAAATTTCTTTTGGCTGAACTATGGAAAAAAGCAATTATTTCTTTAATTGTACCAAAGCAGTTTCTGATACTTGGAATATTTGCTGACTTAGATAGTACCAAATTCAATGCATGACTTCGGCAAAGAGCTCTGGCGGCATTCTTTGTATGCTTCTTTATTTCAGAAACAGCACCAGCTTGTTCTGAAGCCATGACACTGCAAGTATCAGTACAAATACCAACACAGTAATCTAAGTTCAATCCATTTTGATTCATTATTTTAACAACAGTTTTTCCTAACAAAGTGCCAGTTATTTTCGGTTCAACATCATTTTCTAAATTTTCGAAATTAACTTTATGGACATCAACAAAGGAAATAAAATCTTCTCTGACTAAATCTTTGCTTAAATATCTTAATACTAAACTTAATTGGGAAATGTGGGATATGTCGGTGGTTTCATCAAACATAATTGAATATAATTTATTATCAGAAATTTGTTTTAATATTTTATTTGAAATAATTTTCCCACAAATATCAATTAACTCATTTTGTATGGTTTTAAAAATATAAGTGGCTGTTTGTGAACTATTTTGTAAGTGATTTTTTAACTCGTTATCTCCAGCTCTAACACGCATTCTCAAAATAGCACGAAAATTTCCTTCGTTCGTAATACTAGAGTTTTTAGGTTCATCAAGCAGATTTCCGTCATCTCTATGACCTCTAAATGGTATGTTTTGTTTACCCATAGTAATAATAGTATCAACGATTGGTAATAATCGTGAACGATTTTCCTTTATTTGTTTTAACCTATAATCAACTAATCTATTAATTATTTCTAGTTCTGGCCGATCATAAATTTTTAAAAAGTCTTTTGAAGCTTCAACTGAATTTTTATGATACATAGTATTTTCATGTCTTATAAGTGCTCCATCTTTTCCAATAAGTTTAGAAAAGGAAACAAGAGGATATTTTACTAAATAGCCTGCTTCACTGTTACATTTATAAGCTCCTACTTGTTTATTCAAAACGAATAAGGTGCAAAATTTACAATAAATGCCTTTTTTAAATGGTGAGTATATTATCCATGAAAATCTTTGAAAATGATAAAATCTTAAATAATATTTTACAATATTTCCTTTCTTTAAATGTTCAGAATATGGTAGTGAATCATTTTGATGTGGAATTAATGGATTTGTAAGCAAATGTTTTCTTATGCTATCAGTGATAATAGTTTTTGTTTCCAATAAAACACCAACATCATTACATTCATTATTCGCAGGACTTTCAGAATGAAGTTCTAATAAATTACTTACTTTTAATTCTTCTTCATCACCTTTATTCTCAAATATAATATCTTTTTCTGATTGCAGTTCTATTAACAGTTTTAATATCAAATATAAGTTAATAAACAATATTTTTTTTTTTTTACGTATTTAGTAATCCAATAATACCTTGATCTTTCGCTGATTTCACAAGCAAGGGTGAGGCTAGTTGGTGATCAACATCATTTTGCTCTTTTTTTTGTTTTTTATTGAACATTTCTAGAATAGGATTAGACTTTCGTTTGGACATTGTAACGTGGCAAAATTAAATTATAACACACACTATATACTTTGATGCGTAGGACACAACTAAACTGGTAATCTAAAGAGTACTAGCTATTATATCGTAACTATTATACCGTACCTACATCCAAAAAGATAAGATAAAGTTATAATTATTATTTAGTAGTGTACCTGTGTTCTTAACGAGTGTAGTTATCGTGTAACAAATCGTCATGCCAAGCCCCGATTGACAGTTTATCGTAATTATTTTGGGTAGTGGATACGTTATAATCGTTATAACGATATGTAACGCTGAATAGAACTAGTATTTTTCAAAAGTAACAATGTAATAATTTTTTATAAAATAAGCTCAAAGGGGGGATATTTACCCTACTACCCCCCCTTGGATCCGCCACTGGACCGGACAGAAACGATAAACGCATTTTGTACCTTAAACACAGCAGATTTGACTAAGATGGCTCGAAATACATAAATACTTATAGAATATAATATAATGTGTTACAGCCCATATAAGTACCAAGTCTCATAGACGCAATGTTCAAAGTGGATCACAGTTGACATGTACGTCCATGTATGTTATACGCATTTTCAGCCTCACCATTGGCGCCCCTATTTTCAATATTTCATTAACCTTCGTCTACAAAAATTTATCAGAAAACTGTAGTCAATGACTATTGAGGATATATCTTTAAAAAACCATTTAATTAGGTACCTGCGGCCTTTTGTGAAAATGTGCCCACTTAACAGACGGTATAATAGTCAACAGCCATAGTGAGACAATGAAAATATTAAAAGTTAACAGAACTCGACGAATCGCTAATCGTTTTCATAATCCGTGCGAATAAGTTGTATAATTATTGTTATTATTTTTGATCTATTTGTATCAAATTAAGGAAAAAAAAAGATCAAACAACTTTGAATGAAAAACACATTTATAATTCTGATCGTACTGCTCTATTCATAAGCACCCTTTTTATTGTCGTTCGACAATACGACACATTTGGATGCCTTTCTGAAGTAACGTATATGGGGTGGGGTGGGGGGGGTTCGTTCGTTCAAGCACCCGCGCCCATTATGCACGGTCACAGTACGAGTGCGGTAGACAGTGCGCGCGCCTGGCCATTCCATCGTTCTGTTCAGCTAAACCCGAACGAAGTACGCGGGGAGCATGGCAAAGCGATTTGGTAAAAACAACACGTGCACCGAGCCGGAGGCGATAAGAAGCGTTTCACAACACCACCTACCCACCATACGTCACTCTGACGAGACTGCCCTGTCAAGCCGTATCGTTTTCCGGGCGAATAGGATTCTCGTCATATATATATATATATACGAGTTCTCGTACAAACATTTAATTTTGCCCAACGTCAATTTATACGGTGTACTCTAAAAACGGAACGCGAGGGCGAATGCGGACGAGGGTCGTCCGAGACGGGATACGGCAAGTGGGAGAGAAATAATAAAACAAACAAATCTATCGCGTCGAACCCTATTTACGGAACAACTACGGTTAGTGGCGTTCGTTCCGACGAACGAAACGACCACTCGGACTCTCATGGTTATTATATATATATGTATGTATTTCTTGGGTAAAAAATAAAATGTAAAAGTATCGAATCCATTATTCAACACTCGACTGTACTGCACGAGGAACGTCGTTAAAACGTTTAGTCGATACGGGCTCTGTATCGTTTTCGGTTTTCCGCGTTCTTATTTATTTATTTTTTACTTATTTATTCCCTTCAACCCTCCCCGCCCGGCCCGAACCGTAAAAACCGCAATAGTAGATATTAATGTTTTTTATCGTTGTAATACCTATAGCGGTGGGAACAACTTGATCGGAACGTCCGTTTACGCGTCACTCTCAACTTATGTTTTTCGTTGAATCCCTACGATTACTATCGCACACCGAAGGAAACTGATATTGTTCTAGGATTGATCGATCATACGCATATTTGCGGTGCACTATAGAAATTAATTCCAAATGTACTTTTTATGTTACGCAGTCCTTCCACCCGTGCTACATTTTTTCGATATGGATTTTTCCTGTTTTTAGAAACGCGTCTTCTCCCCTTACAATTCCAGTTATTTTTTGCATACGCCAGCGCCTTTTTTGAAAATAGGAGCTAATAAATTCAATAAACCTACAATGATGTAACCGATCGGTTATCATGATTATAGATACTGTTTTTGTTTGTTAAACATCGTCGTTGTTTAACCATACTCATATGGTAACAAATTTCAAGCGCGTATTTTACCAACGTTATTGTGAATACGACAACGTGAAAAGCATCGTAGTTTATGGAATTACATTACGGTTGGAACGGAGGAGAGAATAAAGCCATCGATAATATTCTGATATAGATAGAAAAGTAAACGCATAAATCCCTGTTGAGTACAGAAAAATTATGGTCACAATACCGCTGATATTATACAGTGTAACCGTGGGTTATTTATTACACATGAACTCTGTTGGCAGGAGTCGCACGTTTTTAATGGAGCGCTATTGTAGAATAATGGAAAATTATAATTCGAAAGCACAGAGTTTATATTATTGTAAGTTGTGTGTGGTGGCGCAAAGACGGTATATTATACAAACACGAATTTATGAACCCGAACGAATCGTATAAATCACGTCATATAAGTATGCTATGTACACGACAGTGTCCGAAATCGTATAGCTATTCGAAACATTTGCCTGAGTATAGACAGCAAAACAGATATTTTAAGTATGTAACGAATCAGGATATGTGTACCAGGGATGAATTCACAATCCATCCAGTCAATCACTAGTGATTTGTTAGAACCATATATTTTGCCATCCTAAATTTTTTTGTCGTAATTAATGTTTTAATCGCTAGTAATATTGTTAACTTAATTAGAATGTAGCAATCCTATTTTTCAAAAGACTATCTTCTGAAGCAGCGGTACCTACTATACGACCCTTTAAAAACTATTATGCGGCCCGCATTACAACTAAATTTAAATTCAAAAATTAAAAACTAAATAGAGTTAATAAAATAAAATACATACTTTTTGGTTTCGGTCTAATGTTATAAGTAACAACTTTTTTTTATCTTATCTTATTACTAGGGCCCGGATTTCAATGCAAAATGCATCTTTTTTTGGTTAATCTTAGACAATGCTTTCCAAGTTTATAATTTGATTCATATAACAGAGACTTCAAAGGTAACATTTTTATTTTGCATTTTTTGCATTTTTTTTGCATATTTCAATATTTTTTCATTTTTAGAACATATTTTAGCATTTTCGGTCATTTTTTCGTTTTAAATGCATATTTGTTTAATAAACTATACAAATTTAGCCTATTCAAAAATATTATCTAAAGATTAACGGGTTTTCCATATTAATTGTCAATCTTTATTTTTCGATTCAGTTTTATCATAATTTATTGTTGACTGTGAAGTGTCACTCGTATTCAGTCAAAAATCACGTTCAAATAAGTCTGTTCGTATTACATCGCGGGCATACAATTTGCTTGACAGTATCAAGTCAATTTTTCAAATTTTCAGTTTTTTCAATGAAATAATAAATAAAAATTATATCTTATTTAAAATTTACAAATCGTGTAAAAAAAAAATATATATATATATGGCATTTTTAAGTTCATTTTTGTGGTAAAATGCATTTTTAAGAGCATTTTTTGGCTATTTTTTAGAGCATATTCGTATAGTTTTAAATGCATTTAATCCGGGCCCTATTATTACTATTGTTTATTTCATAGTTTGTACTTTTATTGAATTTAATATTTCTTTAAATATACTATTCTATTACATTTAATAATGTTTATGAACTATGAATTGTTTATTATATTATAAATATAAATTATTAAGTTATAATTAATAATAATTAATATATAATTTGTACAATTTTATATTTTTTAATCATCACTATTAAAAATGTATGTAAGTAACTTTCTAAGTATTATTTGACCCTTATTAAAATTTTAGTGGGGTCTGTTCTATAGAAACATATTTTCTCGGTTGACCTTTAAACATGTTTGATCATCTGAAATACATTTGATTGAAACCAAATTTGATAAAAAAATATTATATATATAAAACGTAGATACACAATACATTCCGCCATTAGGAAGATATTTTATGATCAGAACACAATATATATATATACATGTACTGTAAAAGTATATTATAATATAAATTATAGTATATAATATATATTTATATATAATTCAAAACCAATTATATATAATATATAATTACGTATCTCATTTTATTTTTAATTTTTTTTTTTAAATCACCAAATCGGATAACTGTAAACAAGAATTAAAAATAAACAAATAGTATAAAAGAATACTTATTTAAATTATTTAAATTTTTAGATTCTGAACGGAGTGAAGAATGTATTGATTTTACAATGATGTGTGTTTTTTTTTTTTTTTTTTTTGTGTCTGTCGACACGATTTGGGGCAGTAAAAATGCTTCGATTGCCTTATGTAGCAACTTTTCTGAAAGGAAAGTGAATCTATTTGGTACTTTGGGGGGTCAAAAGTAAAAAATTTCCAATATTTTTTAAATGCGACGGGAAAAACCATAAAAAATTTGGGAAAAACGGGAGTTTTTACGCAAAACCAGTTTTCGACATAATCAAATTTTTTATTTTACTATAACTCAAAAACTAATCGATGTAAATACTTGAAATTTTCACCAAATGTTTAGATTAGCGTTCTCTATACACCATTAAATTTTCAAAGTATTTTGACTTTTATTAAGCTATTTATAGACAATTGAAATTTTCAATTTTTTTAAGTATTTTTTATTTAAATAACGATAAAATTTTTTTGGCTGCCCAGAAAATCTTGAAAATTTAATACAAGGTTTCTTATAAGTTGTTCCTTAACTGATAAAAAAAAATCTAAAATCGTAAGTCACAATTTTTTTTTATAAGTGCTCAAAGTTCCAATTTATACGAAATATGTAAAAATCACGATAATTTGCAAGTTATTTTGTAGATAAAAATTCATAAAATTTTTTCTGTTCATACTTAAGGTTCAAAATTTTAACACTAGGTTATCTATAAGCTACTCTTCAAAAATCTTTAAAAAAATTTCTACCGGAATTAGAGGAAAAAATTTTATGACTGTTTGAAATTTAAATATTTACGAAATTGCATAAAATAGCGATTTATTCTCAAACGATTTTAAATATTTTTTATAATTCAAAAAGTATAAGTCGCAGATTTTTGAAATTTCTACCAGCTATTAAGATTGGTATTTCCTTTATGTCATATTTTTTTCAAAATATTATATTGATTTTTAAGCCACTTATAGGCATTTAAAATATTCGATTTTTTTACATTTTTTTTTTTATAATCGGTGAAAAATTTGGCTCGTACAAAATACTTGAAAATGTAATAGAAGATTCCACAGAAGTAGTTCTTAAAGTCATTCAAAAATTATTAAAATCCATAGGCACAATTTTTTTTTATAAGCGTTTGAACAGCGAATATTGACATAAAATTACATGTAAAATATAATATAATGTAGAATGTTCTAGACTGACAAAGATATCGGTTTTTTTTAAAATGCTCTAACTCAAAAACGAAAAACTGCAACAACTTGAAATTTTCACCAAATCTTTATATTGACGTTTTCTATACATGGTTAAGTTTTCAAAGTATTTTGACATATTTTGACTTATTTATAGACAATTTAAATTTTCGATTTTTGTAAAATATTTGTTTTTAAACATCTATAAAATTTAATTGGTTGAGCGAAAACTCTTGAAAATTGTATACTAGGTTTATAATAAGTTCAACTTATCGTAACTAAAAAATATCGGTGATCGGTTAACTCAATTTTTTTTTATAAGCCCTTAATGCTCAAATTTGTATAAAATGTGTAAAAATCACGATAATTTGCAAGTTATTTTGTAGATAAAAATTCATAAAATTTTTTTTGTTCATACTTAAGGTTCAAAATTTTAACACTAGGTTATCTATGAGCTACTCTTAAAAAATCTTTTAAAAAAATTCTACTGGACTAAGAGGAAAAAATTGTATGACTGTTTGAAATTTAAATATTTACGAAATTGCATAAAATAGCGATTTATTCTCAGACGATTTTAAATATTTGTTATAATTCAAAAAGTATAAGTCGCAGATTTTTGAAATTTCTACCAGCTGTTAAGATTGGTATTTCCTTTATGTCATATTTTTTTCAAAATATTATATTGATTTTTAAGCCACTTATAGGCATTTAAAATATTCGATTTTTTTACATTTTTTTTTTTATAATCGGTGAAAAATTTGGCTACTACAAAATACTTGAAAATTTAATCGAAGATTCCACAGAAGTAGTTCTTAATGTCATTCAAAAATTATTAAATGTTCTAGACTGACAAACTATATCGCTGTATGCTACTGCCAACCCATCCTAATTGAAAAATATATTTATCGTTTCAAAATAAAATATACTTTTTACAATGTTTATAAATAACAATGTATTATATCCTAGACAAACATATTAACTCCGTTCAGAATCGTTATTCGTATACAATGATATCTATCATTGCATTCAAATTTAACAAATCCATTATAATAATGACTTATCCTATAAGCGAGGTGCACTCCACCCCTAACTGTACAGCAGAGCGAGGCCCATCCGGTTCTTTTTTTTTTTTTTTCAATTTATTGTAAAACATCTCACCCATTGTCAAGTAACACAAGTCATTTTTCTACACTGTATTTTCACAAAAAACATGATTTTCAAACTATGATACCTCGTAGATAAAATCGATAAAAAAATAAAATTAAAATAACACTGTACTATATTTAATATTCCAGCATAGATTTATATATTTCGTTCGAGAAACTGCCGTATGGTAAGTATTTATGCGCGCATCGTGGAGTATTAGGTATTCGATCAATAAACGTTTTCGAGGTAATTGCGTTCGTACGTAATGCGTGCGGGGGATGCGGCTCGACGAGATGCAATAGCGCTAAGTCAAAGTCACATATTATATTCTACGCAAAGAGAACCTCGTTAGCGACGATCCAAATCGAAAATCCTATCACCCCAGCCTTCATATACTCGCTACGTGAATAACGCTGTATATCATATTACGTGTATGAGAAAACGCTAGGAACTTTCACCCTCCGCAACTGTGTTGCATTTGCATGTTTCGGCTGAAAATAACACCGTAAACAACGCACCCTTCTTGCGCAATTCTTGCAAACACCAACCGTTATTCAGCGTCCTTTATACGAACATACTGCAGTTGAATGAAATCATCGAAAATTAATATATATATATATATGTATGTATGAATGTGTAACCCTATGTTCGCCTCAGATCAGCCCTTTCAAATTTCTCGTACGCACTGTCGGCACTTGTTTGTGCCAACAATAATATTGCATTGCATTCGCGTAGATTTCGGGGACGTGGAGCAAGGAAATGTGTGCGAGTGTGCTGTGCAAACTTAAGGGGTTATTTGTGGTCGGAATCTGGGTCCTCGGAGTGCTAAATAATAGCCGGTAGTGGTGACTGGGGTATTAGACAGGGAAACAGCGGCATTGGAAAGGCCTGCCGATAATGTCGATTAAAAGGAAAACCGTGATGCGAATAATGACGGTATATTTGAAAAATACTACAAAACGCGACTCGCATGTTAAGGTTTTCTGAATTTAGTAGTACCCGCTGCGCAAATGGCTAACATTGTTCTCGCGCGTCTTTAACACTCCTGTACTTTTAATCATCAATAACGCAGAATAAAAAGCTCGCGATGAACCGATTTACAATAAATAATTATTCGAAAAAAAACCATTATCAAACACACACTCAGGTTAAAACATTTATATTCCTCTACAACCACACTAGAACCGAATCATTTGATAAGTCGATGTTTGATTTCAATGGTAAATTTAACCTTGAACAATTAATTTCTATTAAGAGAGGATGTAAATAGTGTGGGCAAAGACGGACAGACATAGATCTATTTATCAATATTTAATGATTATACGGGAAAGCACAGCGATTTAGTTGAAAATTAAATAAAGAATTCGTCAAACACGTTTAATATTTACTGCATTATTGCCTGTTTTCTATACGAAGATATGTAAACATCCAAAATGAAGGATTTGCAATAAATCTTATCGCTTTAAAACGGTAAATCTACGCAGTGCGCGTTTTCACTTCCAGGCACCTCTTTTTGTCGAAAATTTGGATGAAGCAACATAATATGCAGTGTTGGGAATAGATAACTAATAATTTATCTAGATAAAGATAAAGATGACTATACTAATTCTTATCTAGATACAGATAAAGATAGTTATTCTAAATTTCATCTAGATAAAGATAAAAATAAGTACATTTTTATCTAGATAAATATAAGATAATTTCATGTTTGATTTTGAAAATATTCAGGACACTACAGCCTACAGATATTAGGTAAAAAATTCATAATTAAAAACATTTATTTTAAAATAAATATCATTTTTTAAACTCATTTCAAACATTAATAAACATAAAATATAAAATATTTTTTTTATTACATAAACTTCATAAGAAGATGACAAATTATTTTCTAACTTAATAATAAAAAAATCTTAGATTTAAAAAATAAAATAACAATACATTTCTGTTTTTTTTTTAACAAATTTCAAACATTTTTAAAATAAACATAATATAAAGAGTTTTTTTTTTTAAAATAAACTTTATAAGAAGATTGTCATCTTGTCAGTTATTATTTGTGTAATAGGTATATGATGTACAGAAAAATGTAAAAATGAAAATATAAAAACATTTTAAATTTTCAAATTTTATTTTTATTCCATTTAAATAAATTATCTAGATTGGTACTCATAGATAACAAGATTTTTATCTAGATTGGTACTCATAGATAACAAGATTTTTATCTAGATGAAGATAAAGATAACTGAGTATAAATTTATCTAGATAAGATAAAATATAAATAATTTTTATCTAGATAACTTATCTAGTTATTTCCGAACACTGATGATATGTTAATGCAACTCACCACTGTAGTACCAGCGCACAATGGTCTGAAAAGTGATTTTAGCTTGTCTAAATTAATATTAAATCTAATTGTACTTTATATTACTATTTACACATCAAAATATTTGTTTTCAAGGGCAACGAACACAAATTTAACATTTTTTTTTTGAGTCCAACCTCAAATTATTAAAAATTTCAGGTTTAAAAAAAAAAAATTAATTTGATTTTTTTTTAAACAACTTTTTTAATTTAATTTTAAATATACAATGATAGAAAGTGAATATATTTACATTTTGATATTTAATCAATATTTATAAGATTTTGAGCTTCATCGGAGAGCTTAAGTAATTTTTTTTTTTGGTATGTTACGTAGACTGGATATGACCGGGTCAGATGAAAAGCACAACATCTGTAAAAGATCTTCATTGTTATTAATCCTAGTATTTTTTCTTATATGATGTTGTCTAAACATTTTAAAATCTTTATTTCTACATTTCTGTGCTTCCTCAGACAATACTCCTTAAATGTCTCTATATTTATTTCATAACTACTCGCCAGAACCATAAGAATATTTCCTAACTTTTTATAAGTTCTACATCGATACCGGTAATTTTTGCAGACTTTTCAACATTTTTGAAAAACTTTCTAGCCGTATTACCATTGTTTGTCGTACCATGTCCTGAAACAAAACATTATTGTAGTTTAACACATTTTTTTTATACCTTTTTCATTGTGTATACCTTGCAAAACAATATCGACTAAAAGACCCATTCCAGATCAAAAATCATCTTGAATCTTTTTTTTTCTTTCTGAAAATATTTTTTTATGTTCTTTTGATCTAAATTAATCATAACAATAATATTGTATGCTCATAAATGAAGGCAATATTAAAAACCAATTAAAAAAACTAACCTGACTTGCCAAATTTTATAAGGTGAAAAAAGTAAAACGATAAGATACGTGCAGCAGACATTCTAAAAAACGTATCCACGCGTGGAGCGTAGATAGCCCAAACTTAAAATAATCGGAGTTAATATTCATTTTGCTACATTTATCTATATTATTCATGTCTTTTGGTGTACATCCACAAATATAACAAGTTTGGCTTGATGTATTGTCATTGAATTACACACCTGAAATACTAATTAAATACAGAAATGTCTAAGTTCATAAAGAATATAAGTCACTAAGAGAAAAAACTTAATATTATTATTTATATTCCTTTCCATCAACCATTGAAAATATAAGTTTATGCTGAATATTTAGATTTATGCCATTGTGTGTTAAATAAGCGCTAATAATTTATCAACTTGCATTTCTATATCCTCCACTTCGTTTTTAGTACTTTCTTTGGTTTCTTTTTGAAATATGAACTTGATTGGCCGCCAAAATCTGGTGGATGATTAAAATAATATAATTCGTTTTATCTCCAGTTAAAAATCGTAATTGAAGTGGTACTATCGAGAACTTAAAAGGGTCATAATCAGTATCTGAGGGTGAATGTGATTGATTAAAATGTATTCTATATTGTGATTTACCGCTACTTCCATCGCATCCCCACTTATATAACATTTCTAAATTACTCATATGTGTTTCTATAAGTCTAATATCTGGTGTTTGTAAGATGTGATTAGTAGTATGGTCTAAGGCTTAGACTCTAAGTGATCTTGCATTGGAATTTTGCAACCTGATTCCATAATTTCTACGTTATTCGGATAACATTTTTTTTTTTCATCAATTATATCATCGTACGGAAGATATATATCACAATTCCGGTTTTTAAAATTGATTCGTATATTAACATATTGTTGTTTTGTTAATTTATTTTCTATTAAAAATGCTAAGGCTTCATTAATCGTGTATGGAATAAGTTTTGCATCTTCAAAACATGTATATGATTTCATAATTTTTTTTGCTCTATTGGGAGTTTTAATACACTAATTCAAAAGTTTACCAATACTCCTCTTTCCTGATACTTGGTACTTTCTGAAGGCCACATAACAGAGTTCCGGGGAAGTATACGATTTTACTAAATGTTTCACTTTTTTCTTTTTCATTATTTCCGCACACTCACTAAAATTAATTTTCGGACAATCTAAATTATTTGATGAACTACTAGCACTTTTATTTTCGTTTTCTGGTGGTAACATAAAATCCTTTTTTACCCATTCTCAATTTTTTTCTATAAATCTGTCATAAGTTCTTTTATTTTCGGTCCATTTTTTATCAAGCATAACCGTGAAACTTAATAATTTTGATTTTACTTTTTCAAGATATGCATCATCACATAGCTGCTTATTATAAACTTCTAATACTTTATGCAGTAAAATTTGTCTTGACTCAAGATTTCTTGGTTTAAGTGGTCCTTTTTTACGCAGTATTTCAAAAAGATCATAATAAGTGATTTTTGGCTTAACTTCTTGACTACATCCAGTTAAAAGAAAGGTCATATTATCAATAAGGGCAAAATTGGGGTAAATGGAAAATATAGAACATTCAAACCACGTACGAGTATATCTACTATAAGTTCCATAAACTGATAAGTTGTTAAAATTTGTTAATTTTTTGTTATAGTCTTTTAACAAGTTGACTGCCTTGTAAATTTCGTTGATTTTGCCACGACCGCTTTGAGTATCAAATATGATACACAGTCTTCTTTCCAATTCAGTCCACTTAATTTTAACAAGAATTGCCAACTTTGCCTTGAGTATCACATTTGCTTCTCAACAGAACTTGCCAAAGTTGCCTTGAGTATCATATATACACTCATTTACTTAACTAAATTATTAATTCATAACACTAGTTGATGTCGATACAGCAATTGGATAAAATACTACACAATATTTTTAATCTTATGGTTATTTGGCCTCTTGCCTAACTTTATTAATTTTTGTTTTATTTTTATTTTTATAAATCATAAAAATGAGAAAGTTTTACAAATTAATCATCAATTTTAACAATCAATATAATTATTTTATTTTTTCTTCACATATTATTATATTAATTAGTATTATTCTTGTTCATTAAAAACTAAAATTAACAAATAAAATCAAATATTCAAGCAAAAAAAAAAAAAATTTAAAAATGTAACAAACTTTTTTATATAATTATTATTAAACTGATATTCAAATTTCACTAGCACAATTAATGATAAATACAAATAAAAATATTAACATTTTAATATATTATCAACTTTTTAAAATAAAACTACAGTAAATAATTCATTATTTTTTATCTATTTATTAATTTACTATCTATTATATATTATTTATAAATAACTATAAAATTATTATAATAAGTAAAACCAAAACACACAAAAATTGTATACAAATCGATTGATAAGAGTTCTACTGGGGCTTGAGTATCAATAATAATACTCAACTTAAATCGATTAATTTTTATCAAAAATCGAATTTTAATCATGAAATAAATAAATGTGTAGAAAATTATCGATAGTAATCAAAAAAAAGTAGTGTGACCAACTTAGATTGACTACAACGTTTCTCTAGGATGAGATTGGTTTGACAACTGAGAAGCACATATGATACTCAAGGCAAGGTTGGCAATTCTCGTTAAAAAGTATGGGACGAAATCGGATAGTTAGCTGTGTATCATATATGATACTCAAGGCAGTCAACTTGTTAAATAAAATAAAACTAGTATTTTGCTTTATTTTGAATGATATTGTTAACAATTTAAATTTTAAAATTTTAAAACTATATAATTTTAAGTACTTACCTTGATTTAAATTATCCATTGTGTAAATAGAAAAATAAAAAATTCTTTAAAAATGTGTTCACAACCACCGTCAAAAGTAAAATAACACATTACGCGTGTAGTGATAAATTTTAAATAATATTTAATCAACTTTTTACAGATAATTAAACTTTGATTGTGTTTATAGCCGGTTTTATCTACAGGCAATTTACTTATCGTCTTGTATAGGTTATTCATAATATAAATAATAACCACAAATATAATTTTGTTGAGTTCAGTAATTTGGATTTAGACTGGCTAAAATCACTTTTCAGACCACTGTGCGGCGATTTGAGGTTAAAATAAAAACATCAAATAGTTACACTAGATACGTATTATAATAGTATAATGTATCTCGGGAGATGTGCTTCTCGTTGTTACATCGATAAGTCGGACTACGTGCATAATTTGTATGTCCTTAAAGCACTAAATACACACAACTATTTTCGGTCGAATTTTCAAACGATTTAAACTGCTTGAGATAATCTTATGCTGAAATATTCCAAGTAAATATACATCATACATTTATATTATCTACTGCTCATTCATAGAAACTAGTGATAAATTGAAATTTTTGAAATACTTAAACGAACATACTGTTAACATTGATTTGTATAATTAATACTATATTAGTGTAAGCGATTATTAAAGGATAACTTCAGTTCCACTAATGTGATCAATGTCTTATAATGAAATATTGTTATAGTTGTTATGATAATTTTAGAAATGGATGAAAAATATATAACAATTGACAATGCGAATAAAATAGTTTTAATAGTATTTTTGACTAGTTTTTTTTTTTTGTGTACGATTTTTTACTAAAAACAAAATTATTACTATCGCTATCAATTACGAAAATATCACTCACGTGCAGGGGACCTTATTACTACTGTTTCCATTGAGTATTTTTCGGGATAGTTGAATTGCACTTATTACCTACAAATAAAAGGTCGAATTGCACTCGGGTAAAAAGCAGGTAATGGTCGAACTACACTCGTTCAAAAAAAAAGTTACATGGAAAACCAGTTAAAAATATTACGAATCATATCTTACTCTGTTGAAGAACGCCATTTAAATAATGCAGATTATATTATTGTCGCCAAAAATCGACAAAAGAATCTAACCTAACTAGATAATATATAGTTATCAATAAAAATATAATATTAATACTTATATTGTACACCATGTATTATGTATGTAGACCCATGTAAACTACAATTAGTACACACTTTAACGTCGCTGTGTAAATAAGAATAATTTTGAAATTATTAAAAGTAAACGAAGCCGTGACTTAATCGTATATCAACATTTTATCGAAATACTTTTTTGAACCTAAGTGCAGTTCGACCATACCAGCTTTTTACCCAAGTGTAGTTTGATCAATACCTTTTTTAAACCCAAGTGCAATTCGACTAAAATAAGTAAAATTCGACCATAACCGTATTTTCATATATACGAGTATAAATATTTATATATTTAAATTACTTGATAAAGAAATATTCTTGAGGAATGATGTTTCAAAGCACGTGCGATAAAGTTATCAACTTACTTAGTTCTACTTGAAATCTATTGAGTAAATTGCTTATAACTATAACTTTTAAAATATCTTTAATAGTTATAACTGCTAATTTCCGACTAACATAATCGGACATGGCTGGTAATTTAATAGCAACCAATGATATATGAATATTATTATTCATTTAATTTCAAATTGTCTTCTATAGTTTTTATAAACACATAACACCATGGTGTATAATGTATAAAATTTTAATAACATTATGTGATCTCCTATGTGCTCCAAATCAGTCGTTATACATAAGACAAAATGAAAGTAAATGTGTATACATATTTTTATTTCCTTCATTATATTATGTAACAAACATGTAAGCTTTTAATATACATATCATAGGACTTTACTTTTTACGAGTAGTTGCGTAAATAATAATATTACTATTTCAACTTCAAACGTCAATCATTGTATACATTAACACAATAACATAACAGTTTAAAATGCTTCAAATGTAACTTATAACGAAAATAATATAAAAGAATGCACACACATATTCACGTGCATGTATGCTCATTTGCAAGTACACAGACACAAATAGCAGATTGGTTATACAAAAAAAGAGAAAACCTGTGAGACAAGGTTTTTTTTTCAATCCAGAGGTGTATAATTGATTCTTTCTTTAGGCAGAATATTGGTTATACGCGTTCAATATGATTGGTGGGACATTATTTGGATTTTGTTCCAATTACTAAAACAGAAATAGTATATCTATGTGATTTATATTTAATCTAAGCCAATGATAACCTCGAACGCATTTAAATCAAAATACATAATTTAAAAATCAAATTTAACACGTGAAAAAGGCATTTTACTCGTATGTATGTTAAGTCTCACAATAAAAGCTATACAAATGTTTCACAAACAAAATATAATGAAAAATCAGAATTCGCATTTTTGAATAACTTCATATTTTTTTTAAATTTCTAAAAAAAACGTCCTAGTATCATTTATGAGAATTTGAATAATGAATTATTAACGTGTTCTTCAATTTTTCTATTTAATGAAAGACTACATAACATTATTGATGTTATTTTTCTATGTACAATTCAAAAATCGTACAAAAAAAAATTAAAAATATATTATTATTTATAATGACGATAGCATAATATAATTTATTAATAAATAGTTTTTTAAATGTTTATGAATATTCTATAAAACAAAAGTTATGACAAAATAATTGATAACAATTAAATTATATAATTATTATAACCAATAAATATATTATTAATAGGTTTCAATAAAAAAAAAAAAAAAAGTTCTGTAAATAATGTTTTCAGCCAGTATTTAAACAAACTTGTTATGTCTAAACAATCCATAACTCCGCATTTGCTATATAAAGTAGTTAAAAAATAACATTTGAATTCAAAGTGATAATATATATACATAAGTATTTCATTTGTTTGGGCTACCTATGATACATGCGAATGAAATGTACGTGTACACAGCGATCAAATTGTAAATTGAAGAACAGTTTTTTGATTAAAACTGCTAAATATTATTTCGTAACTTTGAATGTTAACCTTAAATAGTTCTAAGATATAGGCAATAACTATTGTTAAAATACTATCGACATAATGTAAATATTTAAATTTCATCAAAATTAATTATTTTAACAAATGCTGTTGACAAGTTCATGATTCTAATAACAAAAGCAGTAAATTGATACTGCGTATATTATACGATATATGCACTATAGATATCTATATATATAAATATATATAAATGGAGTAAAAAATGTATAAAAATTCATTAATTGAGAATAGCTGGGCCGATTTGGCTCAAATTTTTTTTAATTGTTCATAATTGCCAGAAGGTTTTTACGAAAAAAAATGTTGGAAAAACCCTTTTTTTAAATTTGACTGTTTGTATTGAATAGGCTCCGAAACTACTGAACCGATTTAAACAAAATGTTGTACATAAATAGTTTAGACACTGATAAAGGACATCGGGTACTTTTTAATACTATAAAAAGGCTGCAGTGAGTTTAAACAGGGGTTGCTATATTATAACACTGTATATTTATTTATATATATTAAGATTGTACGATTGTTATCGACGTCGTGGCAACGTGTGTATATTTATTTGATGATAAAAAAAAAATGCCACATCGACATAGAGCACATAGATATATATAGAACTGCAAGATGACAGTTAGAAAAATAAAACCTGGAAAATTTTAACTACTTACAGGATTTCTGTCTGTTTTTTGCCCTTTATGCATTCCTAAACGGTTGCAAGACGAAATTTGGTACAGACATATATTAGACCTACGGACAGAAGATAGGCTAAGTTAAAAAGTGATAGGTCCAACCCTGGGAGGTGCTAAGCTGACATTTTCAAATTTTTATTTATAGATGACTGTTATTAGTTTCAATAATAATAATAATTAGTGCGAAAGAAATTATTAAAAATTATTATTAAATTATTAACAAATTTAACAGAAAGTTTGAGACATTTTTAACGGAGACAGTATTTTTAATGGGTTACAAAGTGCACGGGTTCAGCTAGTTGTATATAAATGTCATTGAAATGGTGTTCGCGAATATGATAGCGAAAACTCTACTAAAGTGGCATACAAAACTATTGGCGAATAGGAGGCGTCAAAA
This sequence comes from Sipha maydis, assembly GCA_034509805.1. Lineage (NCBI taxonomy): Eukaryota > Metazoa > Arthropoda > Insecta > Hemiptera > Aphididae > Sipha > Sipha maydis. The sequence continues at coordinate 45,260 of JASXSY010000670.1, read as the reverse complement.
AACTACCAAATCACTTAACTACATCCAAAAAACCTTTGCGGATATTTTACGGAAACGGTTAAACGCGTGTTCGTGTTGGTGTAGCATGAGTGCAATTTAACCAATAGTTTCGAAAGTGCACAGATCACGGGGAGTTAAAAAATATCCAAAAGCAATTCACCTCCTTTCCTAACCACTCTATCTCTCTGTATAATTCTTAATAACACCTTGGAGGTACTCAAATCCTATGTAAATACATACCTGATTACAGCAATACCGGTATTACGCATCGAAAAACTGTACTCATATTATAAAGTTAATGTCCACCTAGCATGTTCTACATTAGTACATTGAATCATCAGAGCAAACAGTGAAAACAAATTACTGTTCTATAATATTACAACTGAAACGGAATCTTGCGTACATCCGACGGCGATAAGACTCGTACAAAAGACTCGGGACAAAAGATCATCAGGCCCTTTTCTGCTCGAATCCGATACACAGCACAAAACACGTCGAATCCTCTAGATACGGGAGGTTGTGTACGGCGACCGGATTCTCCGTTACACATGAAAATATAACAAATGACCTTTCAAGTTGTGAAAAATGACCGAGCGCGGGGTAGTCGGTGGAATTGAGTGATTTCCTTCCTCGACCGTAGTACCACGTTCATTTTATACATATATATATATATATATATATATATTACGCTTTAACGTATAAATGCGAATTACGTAATTCAGTCCTTTTCCCCGTCTATTTCTTTTTTCCTTCTCGTAATTCTTTGAACATCTATACTGGTTGCGAAACGCACGCGTTATACATATAAATCTTCGTGTAGTGTTTTTTTTTCGATTTTGTTTTCGCAAACAGCGGGATTCGTCATTGCACGCGTCTTTATCGCATCACGTCCGGTCCTTTTTCTCTACGACTGTCCGTAGGGTAAAAGACCGAAGATAGTTTTCGATGCCAGGAACCTGCATAGGTTGCCGTGTGTCACCCTGCGCACAACAACAGGACGTTTCGCATGATATCGCTGCTATTACGTGTTATTGACGAACTATCGATGTAAGGTTAACCTTGACCGCGGTACAGTACCTATAATAGTATTTTAATTTGGGACACGGCAACGGAATATATTCATCCGTGCCGATTTATTGTGTGGACAGACACGTAATCGCGTTGCATTGCAAGAACAATGATTGGCAGCCCACAAGATGACCCGTCCCGTGCAACAAGCCTCATCCGTCATTTCCGCAATGGACGTGCTTCTTCACACTTCTTCCCCGGTACACGATTTCGCCGAATGGTTAGTAAACCGGGGTCGTTCACCGCACGTCTGACCGCGAATCGTCCGACGTGTTTCTGACGTATACGTATCTGTATATATTTGTATATCATTATCCTAACCCCGTGTCACGTCGCCCGCGGTCCAGTGGTTAGTGCAAACCGATGATACACATCCGATGCGATATTATTTATACATACAACGGTTTGTTATTATAGTAAACGTTTATAGTGCAACGTTCGAAATGGAAAAAAATAATAATATATCCATATATAGCGTTTAAAACAATTTAAAATAAATGCAAGACGCACGCGCGTGCACTTAAGGAGTAAAAATTGTAACCTATTCCTCATCTCTTTTCCAAAACCTCATTTCAATCACGGAACAGAAATATTTCGTTTGATCGAAACATACTATATAGTTAATAACCAATCAATTTACTGCTAAAATTCAGTGTATTTGATCAAATATTTATGTAGGTTAGCTATAAGTTTGATATGATTAATGTTCATTATCCTAGACCCTATAGGTACCACGTCTCCAGTGTAATAACTGTTGAAACTGAATCATCATTATACAAATAATTTCATAAACAGTCTTTGTGTGACTAAAAAAAAAATGGGAAAGCTATAATAACATTTGCCTTTGTAATCTACCAAAAACCAACACTCATGTTATCGTGGTTTGTAATATTTTAATACGAGTATGTGATATAATTTGTGTAAAAAGTGTGACGTCCGATCCCAGTATCTCAAGATGAACGTCCTGTGACATCCACTATAATTTAAAGAGGGTCACCAACAAGGTAGCATGACCTTTCTAGGGGTTGAAATAACTGAATTTTTATACCTAATAATATATAAAGGAACATTGAATTGAAAAAAATTAATAAAAATACAGCATTAGTTATTCAGAGAGAATAAAATATATCTTAAACAATTAAAACATTTTTAAAAATAATTATTATTTTTAATTTGGTGCAGAGAAAGCTCAGTAAATGTAAAATTCTGACTAAATAATGATGTAATAAAAGAAACAAGATGCATTAAATAAAAATTAAAAACATTAAATAAGTTTAATGAAAAAAGAAGCATCAGTTACATAAGTCAGAAAGAAGAACAAAATTATTAACGAAAAAAAGATAATTGATTAACTATAAGAATATTCTACTCCGTTAATAAAATCTAATTTAATATATGGTTTTTTTTTTTTTTTGTTAATAGAATTTTATGACTATTTATTTCCATATGCGAACGCAAAGGTTCAGATAATACAATAAAAAATAGGACGCTTTCGACAAAAATAATTCAAAAGTCATTGGACCTACTTCGTACCTTGAACAGGATATTATTGATTAGTTAATTACATTTTAATAAAAAAAAGTCTTTATTTCATAATCTAAGTAATCAATGATGGTATTGAAGTAACGCTTATATGTAATCACAAACCATATTGCATACGAGTCTGCAATGAAGTACCACATTTTATGTCTGCCGTCCTTGTCATCATATGTAGCACTTAACTATATATAGATTATATTTATAGGGAAATTGATAAAAAATAAAGACACGATTGTTATTAGTAATATTAGAATACAATTTTTTAGATTTTGAACGGAGTGATGGAATCTATTGGTTTTACAATGATGTGTGTTTTTTTTTTATTTTTGTGTCTGACGACAACTTTTTTGGCAGTGAAAATGCTTCGATTTGCTTAAGTAGCAACTTTTCTGAAAGGAAAGTGAATGTAGATGGTACTTTGGCTAGTCTAAAATCCAACTTCTCAATACTTTTTAAAAAAAAATCGAAAAAAACGATAAAAAAATTACGAAAAAACGGGAAATTTTACGCAAAATCTTTATATTGACGTTTTCTATACATGGTTAAGTTTTCAAATTATTTTGACATATTTTGACTTATTTATAGACAATTTAACGCGAACGTGAACGGACGTGTTTTTACGAGCTCCCGCGAGATCGTCGTTTTCGTCGGGAAAAAGTGAACCGTTAATTACGCTGAAGACATAGGTGGATTCGTCTTGGGAAGCTCCGTGCATCCATACCGATTTCGTCAAAGTCGGACCAAGGGGTGAGAACTTACAGCGGATACAAGGGATAAAACAGGTCAGAAGTATAATTTACCTTAACGACAGAACGGGTGGGGCTATAAATCTTATCTAAACGGTCATATACCCTCGAAACTTACAGGGAGCATACCCACGGTTGCTCCCTTTCTTTTGATACTGAAATCAACTCTCTAGACTTAAACGCGCACCCCCGGGGGCGGTTTTAATATCAATAAAATAAAATTTTTAACAAAAAAATCCATTTATAAACGATAATCAACAAACTCGTTAGCAACCCGCGTTGCTAGGAGTTTGATACTTTCGATTTTTTTTTTTTTTTTTTTTTTTCTAAGTTCATATTTTAATATTTCCAGTGTTTTACGACGTTGCCAACCGGAAATCAACAAGTGATAATTATTTTCTAAAAATTTTTTATTTTTTTTTCTAAGACCAAAAATAAACAAATACTATTTTAATCCGCGTTGTTAACAGACATTCGACAGGTTTTCATTTATTATCGAAAAATTTTTATAATCCCCTGTGGAAAAGGGTGTCAGAATATTTCCACGGTTTCCACAGCCAGTCGTAAGGGGCGACTAATGTGGTTGCGTCAGGTCGACAGCCGGTGTAAAATTATGTCAAATAGAATGAGGAGTCCTTATCGATACTTAGGCGGTTTGTCCCATCTCGGATGTGCGCGGGGACAACAAGTGAGAGGAAATATTATATTTAAAGGAGGAGGAGACCTGGATGTTGAAGTGTGTGATACCACCCGGACAGCCAGTGTGGTAGCTGTTCCACCAGTTATGTGTGCAGGTCTACCCAACACGGGTAATGTCAACGGTGTTGGGACATCACCAATGCGCCCCGGGTTAAATCTGAATCTAGGTATGAGGGATAGATTTAAAGTGAGAATAGGCACGTGGAATGTTGGAACGTTGACAGGCAGAAGTAGAGAATCAGCAGAAGTATTGAAGAGAAGGAAAGTTAATATTTGTTGTGTACAGGAAACTAAATGGAAAGGAGAGAATGCAAAAGAAATAGGAGAGGGCTATACGGTATTATATTCAGGTAGGACTAGTACTAGGAATGGCGTTGGAGTAATATTGGATGATGAGATGAAAATTAAGGTAGTCGACGTAGGAAGGAAAAGTGATAGAATTATTACGGTAAAATTGGTATTCGAGGAGAAAGTATTAAACGTAGTAAGTGCGTATGCACCGCAAGTAGGATGTGAAGAAAGTGAAAAGGAAGAGTTTTGGCGAGAGATGGATGAGGTGATGCAAGGAATACCAGGAAATGAGGATGCTGTGATTGGTGGTGATATGTATGGTCACGTAGGGAGTGAGAGGGTAGGGTATGAAAGAGTGCATGGAGGGTATGGTTTTGGCGAGAGGAATGAGGCTGGAGAAAAAATTTTGGATTTTGCAGAATCGTATGAGCTTGCAGTAATTAATACATATTTTAAGAAAAGAGAAGAGCATTATATAACATACAAGAGTGGAAGAAATAGGTCGCAGATTGATTATTTTATGTGGAGGAAAGAAAAAAAAAAAAGAGTAAAGGATTGTAAAGTAATTCCTGGAGAGAGTGTAATAACACAACATAGGTTGATGATAATAGAAGTATAGTGTAGTGGAAAAAAGATGAACAAAAGAAGGAAGACAGGGAAGGAGATCAGAATTAAGTGGTGGAAATTAAAAGGAAACAAAGAGAAGGAGTTTATAAAGAAATTAAAAGAAAAAGCTGTGTGGAATGTTGAGGGAGATATAAATGAGGTTTGGAGAAGGATGGTCACTTGTGTTAAGAACATAGCAAAAGAGGTTGTTGGTGAAACCAAAAGTAGTTTACCAGAAGACAAGGAAACATGGTGGTGGGATGAGGAGATTCAGAGAGTAGTAGCGAGTAAGAAAAAGCAATTTAAGGTATGGCAGAAAAGTAGGAAGAGGGAAGATTGGATAGAGTATAAAAATGTATGTAAAATAGTGAAAAGTGCGGTAAGCAAAGCGAAGCTTAATAGGTATGATGAGTTATATGAGCGGCTAGAAACACAGGAAGAAGAAAAAGAAATTTATAGACTGGCGAAGGTGAGAGAAAAGCGATCCAAGGATTTCCAAGATGTCTGGTGTATAAAAAATGAGGATTAGAGAGTTTTAACAAATGATGAGGATGTGAAAAAAAGATGGAAAAGGATATTTTGAGAAATTACTGAACGAGGAATATCCAAAAGAAGCTTTAGAGAGTATGTCATGGAATGAAGGATTGATTGGTCTCGTGGGCGAGGAGGAAGTGAGAGATGCGGTGAAGCCGATGAAAAAGAAAAAATCGGTAGGACCAGATGGAGTACCTGTAGAGGTGTGGAAAATGTTAGGAGATGTAAGCATTGGGTGGTTGAAAAATCTTTTTAATATGGTACTGATAGAGGGAAAAATGCCAGAAGATTGGAGAAAGAGTTTTATTGTACCAATATTTAAAGAAAAAGGAGACATACAAGAATGTGGGAACTATAGAGGAATAAAGCTCATGAGTCATAGTATGAAGATCTGGGAAAAGATTATAGAGAAGAGGATAAGAAGTGAGACGTCGATATCAGAAAATCAGTTTGGTTTTATGCCAGGAAAATCGACAATGGAGCCATTATTTTGTGTTAGGCAATTAGTAGAGAAGTACAGAGAAAAGAATAAAAAACTATGTATAGTGTTTATAGATTTAGAAAAGGCGTATGACAGGGTGCCAAGGGAAGTTTTAAGGTGGGCATTAATGAGAAAAAATGTCCCAAAAATGTATGTTAATTTGATCCAGGATATGTATGAAGGGTCGAGTACTAGTGTCAAGAGTCGGTGTGGAGTATCAGAAGGTTTCAGTATAGGAGTACATGTGCACCAGGGGTCAGCTCTAAGCCCCTACCTGTTCTCAGTGGTAATGGATGAGGTTTCAAAGGAGATACAGGGTGAGATACCATGGTGTATGATGTTTGCGAATGATATAGTTCTGATAGGAGAAAACCTAGAAGTTGTCAATAATAGGGTAAATGAGTGGAGGTTAGCCCTCGAAGCAAAGGGATTGAGAATTAGTAGAAATAAAACTGAGTAAATTGAGTATGATTTTGGATAAAGAGACCAAGAAGTTGAAGGAATGAGGAGACAACTGACAATAGATGGTGATGTGATAGGTGAAGTTGAAAGCTTTAAATATTTAGGATCTTTTGTTCAAAAGGACGGGGGCTTTGACTTTGATGTTAAACATAGGATTAAGTGTGGGTGGATGAAATGGAGAGAAGCATCGGGCGTGTTATGCAATAAGAGAATTCCAATTAGGCTGAAAGGTAAATTTTATAAAAGTGTAGTGAGACCAACTATGCTGTATGGTTCAGAGTGTTGGGCGGTTAACAGGAGAATAGAACAAAGTATGAGTGTCGCGGAAATGAAAATGCTTAGATGGTTGAGTGGAGTGACAAGAGAAGATAGAATAAGAAATGAATACGTAAGAGGCAGTGTTGGTGTAGCGCCAATTGTGGACAAGATGAGAGAAAATAGGCTGAGTTGGTTTGGGCATGTGATGAGGCGAGAGGAAACGAATGCAGTAAGAGTGGTTATAAAGATGGACGTTGAAGGGAAAAGAGGAAGAGGAAGACCAAAAAAGAGATGGTTGGAGACTTTGGAGAATGACATGAGGGCTGTCGGTGTGTGCAGAGGAGATGTGATTGACCGAGTAAAGTGGAGGTGTAGGACAAGGGTGGCCGACCCCAAATAGTAGGGAGGAAGGCGAAGTAGAAGAAGAAGAAGAAGAAGACGATTTATAGACAATTTAAATTTTCAATTTTTGTAAAAATTTTGTTTTTAAACATCTATACAATTTAATTGACAGACCGAAAACTCTTGAAAATTTAATACATGGTTTATAATAAGTTTAACTTATCGTAACTAAAAAATATCGGTGATCGGTTTACTCAAATTTTTTTTATAAGCCCTTAAAGCTCAAATTTGTATAAAATGTGTAAAAATCACGATAATTTGCAAGTTATTTTGTAGATAAAAATTCATAACATTTTTTCTGTTAATACTAAAGGTTCCAAATTTTAACACTAGGTTATCTATGAGCTAATCTTCAAAAATTTTTAAAATAATATCTACCGGACTTAAAGGAAAAAATGTTATGACTGTTTGAAATTTAAATAGTTACGAAATTGCATAAAATATCGATTTATTCTCAAACGATTTTAAATATTTGTTATAATTCAAAAAGTATAAGTCGCAGATTTTTGAAATTTCTACCAGCTGTTAAGATTGGCATTTCCTTTATGTCATATTTTTTTTCAAAATATTATATTGATTTTTAAGCCACTTATAGGCATTTAAAATATTCGATTTTTTTACATTTTATTTTTATAATTGGTAATAAAAAAAATTTGACTCGTACAAAATACTTGAAAATTTAATAGAAGATTCCACAGAAGTAGTTCTTAATGTTATTCAAAAATTATTAAAGTCCATAGACACAATTTTTTTTATAAGCGTTTGAACAGCGAATATTGACATAAAATTACATGTAAAATATAATATAATGTATAATATTCTAGAATGACAATCTATGTCGCTGTATGCAACTGCCAACCCTCCTAATTGAAAAATATATTTATCGTTTCAAAATAAAATATACTTATTACAATATTTATGAATAACATTGTATTATATTCTAGACAAACATATCATCTCCGTTCAGAATCGTTTTTCGTATACAATGATACCTATCATTGAATTCAAATTTAACAAATCCATTATAATGACCTATCCTATGAAGAGTCGCACTTCACCCCCAAGTGTACAGCAGAGCGAGGTCATTCCGGTTATTTTTTATTTTATAACTTTGTATATATATATATATATATATATGTATATTATATTATAATCTTATAGATTATATTATAAATATTATAAAAATATATAAATATTAGAATGTTGCTAGGAGACGGTTGCTAAGGGGTGTTGCTAAGGAATGATATGTAATGCTTTTTCGGTAACGCTTTTCGATTCTATGTGCCAAAGAAAAGACATAAAATGTCAAAAGAAGAACTCTCACATTAAATTGCAAAGTTCATATCAACAGCTAAATTGTTGCTATTTATAACGGTTCATCAGTGAACAGATTTAAAAATTAAGTTGTTATTAATTCCAGATAAAGGTATCTTTTTATTATAAAATTTGATAAACTTTTCTTATTAAAGAGTAAAAATATTTTGATTATAAACACCGTTTTTCTATTTTATAACAAAAACCTATCTGTGAAAAAAAAGACCTCGCGCAGAAATTGGCGACCTGTTATATTCAAGATTGTTTTGATATTATAATCAACGTGTATAATTTATAAAATAAATAAATACATTTGAAATATAATAATATCATACTCTGAAATATTGTTTTAAGGTATGCACTGATATATGAAGTTAATATAAATTCATGTACACATAGGTATAGCACTAACGAACCATGAGTTTTTATGGACTAGTATAATGCACGCTGCGGTTTTGGATGGCTTTTAGTTTTCCGGTTAATAAAATAGGCCAAGAGAATGCGGATGGGTGAAAAAAAATATATTAATTTCGTTTTGAGAAAAATTCATCTTGAGAACCTTTGAAATGTTATATCGTTGTACGAAACACAAGTGGAGTGAATTCAATATGTGTCGATGAATGTCATCATTCGAGTACAAAAGAAAATCGAGATGATGATTAATTCTAATGGCGAAAACGTAAACAACGTGCGTATAACAATAATAAAATCCATCAGTTTAAGTACACGGTTTCCCCAACTAGTCGCGATAAATCGTAAAAACCATCATCAGTACGGGATGGATACAGCTAGTGGTGTTCCCATATATTATATACGCCTACATAAACACCGTGTATCCCGAACATTATTTTTTAAAAATGCACGGGTATTCTACGCATACTTGTAAGTCATAAGCACTTCGCGTAGAAGTATTTAATGTAATTATTTTTACAGATCTTACAATAGACATCCAGTTTTCTCTTCGACGATTAGTGTATTGCTATAAAGTAATTATTGACGGTATACTATGCATTTACGATGGCATCAATTTATTTAAATAATTTTAATTTCTAATCGTATAAAAAGTAAAAATATATATATATTTCAGTTGTTCGTCAATATTTACAACCATTTACTACCATCACCATCCAAATCATAAACATGTCCCTTTTCAGAAATTCGTCGGTGTAGTATACTCTCAACAAAACTGATGGAAACATCACTGAATGCAGTACACATTCAACCACTTTGACAACGTTATTTTACGGTATTTTACGATCAATCAATTAGTAACATCTTTAAGGTGCACGTTTTGAGCTTTGGGCCACAGAACCATTCTAATCACAATAAACGATAATTCGATACCACCATTGTGCACCATCAACGTTGGGCCGTATTTCACATATACACAACAATTATAGTGTTTTTGGATTTTCGTTATGTTACTGCGACGCCGTGGCGATACTTTTTATGGTTGTTTTATTAATTTATACGTTTTCTTTATCAGTTTATGTTATGATCGACTCTCGCATACGTTACACGATATCATTAAACTCGTACGGCATATCTATTCGGATGGTTCGTGAGTCATTTCTCGCATCATCGTCTCGACATATTCCGTTTGTTCACGCGCTGCTACTTACCAACTGCCGCTGCTGCAATGTGCGTAACACGTTAAAACAATATTTATTATACCAGACGTAAACACCAGTGTTCTTTCTAGTCACTCTATTTTTTTTTCAAGTCGACAAAAAAAAAATGTAGAAAAACGACAAAGAAACCCACGTAGTATGATTATATGCGTTATATATGATTGAACATCAACAGCTATATATATATGTATACACAAGATGATGCTGTACAGGAAGAGACATTATCGTTTTCCCATTCCCAATTAGGTTTAAGTATTGAAAATACTTAAGTATTTTATTAAAGTATTTCAAAAAAAATAAAAATGTTAAGTTTTTCGTTTCAAGGTATAACACAAATAAATAAACCAATACAGTAATTATTAGTTATATACAGTAGTTTGCTTTCAAACCGTAAGTTTGAGACAAACAAAATTAAGGAATACCATCAAAGATACTAAAGACTTGATAGAATGGAATGAATAAGGTCGATTCACTTTTAATTTTTTTATTTTTTCTATTTATCATTGTGACTACTGCAGACTTCACACGCATACAATATGTGGTACAAATTAATAAAATTAAATAATAATATCAAACATATTTTTAATTTTGATTTATAATTGTTTTAGACATTTACTCGAAATCGATATTTTACTACAATCGGTCGCTTGAACTAAGAATTTTGATTGAAATTAATGCACTTTTGCATTAGTTAAAGACATAATTGAAGTAACAATGTTTCACGAATGGTGAAGGAAAGAAAAATATTCAACAGAAATAGTGAAGTGAAGCTTCTTATAAATGTACGTATTAGCCAAAACGTCATGGATATTCATAGGAATGAAATCACATGACATTATTTCTATTTTCATTCCGAGCAACAATAATTGTTTATATTATATTATTTATATAAGTTTAACGTGCTTTGGATTGAAATCTGAATACGACAGATGGTTAGGATGAATATATACAATTATTATTTTTTTATATATTCCTCGGGGTATAACGTTATAAATAACACGTCTAGAACTTGGCTCACCTTAATAACAATTAGCTTACAATATCTATAACAACAGTTCCCAAACAGCAAATCGTCAGAAAATGGTAGTAAATCATTGCGTCTTAACTACAAACCGTTTTTTATATGTGTAGGCCGAATTCAGACAGCCTACCTTTACGGTGCATATAATGTTGATATTGTTAATATATATATCAACACAAGTTGTTTGTAACCAAAAATTGGAATAATAGATGAGTTCTAATTATAACTCCGTAAAACAATAAAACAACCGACAGAGTGTTGTGATGTAAAAACCGTTTAGAACTCGTTTTCTTTGTGCTACTAAAAAAACACAATACTACGCTATTACCCTGTACATAGCTTCTGAAATTTCTATGATTGTCGATTATGTGTCGTCAATTTTCGATTGTATACTAATGTCCGTTAAAACTTGTCCGAAACAATTTTGATTATTACAAAAACGCGTCGAAACGGGTAGTTTGCTCTCGGACAACACGTATTTACAGGGTGAAAACGCTCATATTAATGTATTATCACTAGGGCTTAGAACTTGATGACCTTAAAAAACATTAAAAAATGACCTAAAAAATATATGCAAATATGACATAAAAATGACTAAAAATGTGGAAAAATGTCAAAATATTACTTAAAAAGTAATAAACATCAAAAAATGCAAAATAAAAATATTCAGTTATTCAGATTCACATGCTATTGTACACATTTGTGGTCAATAAAGTATCGTCTAAATTTTAGACTCTAAAAAGTTTCAAAAAAAATGCAAAATGATCAACTTCTGAGCTCTAATTATCACCTTCTCACCAGAATGGTATTAATCTTCGGATCACGATAATTGGATCATCGTCATCATCATGTGGCACCCTGTTTACAAGCAATGTGTATAATACACGTTATTCGATATGGTGTTCGTGAGCTTTTGTTCAGCGAATTCGTTATAATATATGCAGTTGACGGTGTTGTGGGGCAATTAAAACTATTTTTGACATGCCATCCCAGATGTTTGTCTGGTGTCACGGAAGACGAATGTCAAATCATTAATATGATCATATACTCCTCGAGGAGTATAATAATCATCATGAATAAAAAAAAAATATATGTATTTACATCTTTAGAGAAGCTGTCAACAAATAGTGCGCATATCTCATTAACTTTTAATAGCAATCGAATTTTAAGCGTGCATGTAACAACAACAATAAAAACAACCAACCGGAAATCCAGTGGTCCTCGTAGCGAATAACTTTTTTTTTCTTAATCGAAATTATTTTCAAAGTCATTATACTACTAGATTGTGTTTAACCACTAAATGGCCAATCGGGCGTTCTCATTATTTTTCAATAAATTTCAAAATAAAAAAATAAAGTTACATGCTTTTTAATCGACCCCAATTGTTGTAAAAAACAAGATTATAATATATAAGCAGACTTTAAACAGATGAATAATATTTACAATTTTTTATTCAAATTTATAGGTGGACTAATACTATATTTATATGTATGTGGTATAATTATGGTATGTTATAATGCCTCTATAAAATAGTGTAATATTTAATGCTATAATAGTGTTTTTTAATGTATTATTAAAAAAATCAGATAAGATAAGATAATATTAAAATACACAATGTTATATTTAATATTTAAAAAAAGTCGTTTTTTATTTGATTATTTTCAAAAATGTGAAGGCAACCATTTTATAGAATTTATAACTGAAAAATTACAAGGTTAATGAAAATAAGAAGTTTAGACGGAAAAATAATCAAATATTGAGTGATATTCTTTTTTTAATTTTTATCAAAACATACAAATTTAGTAAAACTATGAATGTTTGTAGTCTTGATCCCTGTGAGTCTAGAAAAAAAAAAGGAATTTGATTATCTTCATTAATTAATATTCAGTAATATTACAATGAGTATATTCATGAGAGGTACACGTTCAGTACACGTTGTTGGTTCTAAACACAATAATAATTTTAACTAATTCCTCGGTTCAGACAAACGAATTGGCTGCAGAGTAAATGTGACCGGAAATATTTGTATCTATCTCCTCCGTAAAGTTTGCAGCATTTACGTAAGATGATAAAATTTGATATCCAAGTATATTTTTGAGTCGAGTGCTTACACATAAATCATTGATAAAAATATGCAATGATTTCACAACCCATTTGTTCGTGGCAGACAAAAATACCATCGAAATCTCGATTTCATAGCGAACAAAAGAAAAATGACGGGGCGCGTGAAAGAATATTATGGAAAGTAAACATTAATAATAACATATTCTTAATGTAATCGAGTGTAAACTGAAATGCGTTTTGCTCGGAATACGCAGTTTTATAAAAATCAAAGTCTTGTCTGCTGATGGCAATCGTATAATCAAATATAAGAACCATGTATAGATACACAGGATGGAAAGAATAAGGGTTCGAATAAAAATATTTTTGGCACGAAAAAAGATAAAAACGATAGTAAAAGAAAAAAGTAACCGAGAAGTAAAAGGTTAATTAAACTATAGGCTGCAAGAAAAAAGGAAAAAGCGAATTATCTCTCGGAGCCAACCTTTCTCACAAATAATTTAATAACATACCACGTCCGTATAATTTCCCCAACATCCTCGTCTGGTATAATATATATAATATATTATATGCTTTACGGTTCCTGATTGCTGTCGTCATCATTGTTTTCGTCTACATTTTATAATATTGATAATCATCCAATTGACAATTTATTCACTAAATTATTCCTATTTGGAATTAAATAAAATTATGAAGAACCGGTACGAGCTATCGGTCCTCGATTTTTTTCATACTCGGTCGACGACATACATAACTCGTAAGTTAACTGAACTGATTAAAGTCTAGTGAAATATCTGCAGCATTGCCTAGAATATCTAGTATAATTATGTACCCATTATCTTACAAATTGCCAAAAATTTTATCTTATCTATGCTGGAGACGAGTTGAACACTCGGCTTCTGAAATATTTGATATGGATTGGTGGATTATTTTTAGTAAATTATATTATAAACATAAGAACACACAATTATACAAACATGATATATCATTTAAGTTTAAAAAATATCACTATAAGGTAGTATAAAATATAAATTAATAATATATAAAAAGTAGAAAAACCATTCTTAAGAATATAAACATAAATTTAATAAAAAATATAAGAAAATAATATTTATTGCAATAATTATTATACATTTGTTTTTATTTATACCATTAATATCATTAATCACGATTAACATAATAAAAGGAAAGAAAATTTTACTTATGGGTGCTAACGGATAAAAACAGAACTATTATTAGATTTCTGTAGCAAAAATCGAATTAGCCACTGGAGGACTGAAATAATAGCGGATTAAAAATCGATGAATTGCGAGAAATATCGCAAGCTATATTATTTAAATAATGGCTTGTTGTCATCAGACTATCATATTAAAAACTTCCCGTTTGACACGTTCATTATTTTTTTGTGTAGAGTCAAAACATATTAAGTGAGATTTGAGGTTTTATTACATCTAGATAAGATAAATGAATTATTCCAAACCGATTAAGTAAAACACGTTTTTCCTCTAAGACATATAAACGAGATATTTATAATATTATAATATGTTTCTTTAATATTTAATAATTAAAATTCTATTGAATACATTATTATCGTGTTGGAAAGTCATTCTAAAATATTTAATCGTATCGAGTGTTATCCAGTCTTATCAACACACATTAGTGTATAATAATAAATACAATGCAAATTATTATAATTGTTATTAGAAAATAAAAAAAATGTTCGCGGTAATTCTTATCTATAAGTATTGTTTATGTCATATTTATTATCATAACAAATGTGTATGAGCATATAATATGTGTCGAAAACTACGTAACAAAAAAAAAAAACTAAAAAAATTATTCAAAAAGATAATTTAGGTACAGCTGTATTAAAAAACAAAAACACGGTCGATTCGAAATCGTATCGTATGATACGGAGTAATATTGTAAATCTGAAGATTATAAATCTTATGGCGCATGAATAAACAATAATAATCGTCATAAAAGAAAATAAATAATTACAATAAAAAATCGTTTGTCGAAACAGGAAATACCTGCAATTGACACAAGTTAACTAAACCAGAAAAATTATAGCAAATTAGTAAATTAGTAAATCCGCGACTATTTCGGTAACCGAGCGCTTATCCTGTTGGTGCGTACGCCGTTCGGATGATGTTTTATCGTCCTCGACGTACGGGAATTGTACTATGGACGTTGATCGAACGCGCGTGGGTGTGTAACGTATGTATGAATATTTATAAATTCACGCACACACAGCAGCGTATATACATGATCGTACGATGTAAGCCCGCACGTACGCACGCACACAACGATGGATGTGGATTGCTACCGTGTTACCCCAGTAGTTGGCCGCTCGAGAGAAGTGAGTTTCTAATACGGCTTGTTGCCCATTATTTAATCATCACCCGCCGGTACTTTACACCGCGACGGGAGAGTCGACAGTCGAGTTTTTTACCACTTCCCCTGCTGCTGTTACTGCTGCTGAGCGACACCGTGAGGAGCACTCGAAACGCGCGTCTGATTTGTAGTGCATGTCTCCTTGGATGGTGAACAAGAAGGGTGTGGTGCGGTGGAACCAAGAGAAAAAGGAAAATAAGAAAAGAGAAAAAAAGAACCCGGTAATTATTTAACAGGGCCCGTATAATACGAGATAGAAATGAACTGCGCAGTTCTCTCCGGCTTAAACGACTTCGACTCCGACGACGGCATAAATCTTATTTTCCATTACGCGGAGGACCTGTTTTGTCCTGTCCTCTCTCTTTCTTTCTCTCATTCTCTTTCTCTTTTTCTCCTTCCACCACTTCTCTTCTCCGACCCGTCACCGCTTATACCTGTACGAGGGAACTCTTATATTATAATGACGTGTACACACCAACACATACATATAATTTACGTATTATAATCGTATTATTATACACGTATATACTTATACACATTCAATACACACAAATACGGTTTTGTGTGATCGATAATATTCTTTAGGACCGACATCTAATCGATTCACGCCCTCCTTCCCTCCCGTTCCAAGTCTTCTTAAAAACTGACTACTGCGCACAACTGACACACGCACACACACACATATGGAACCGGTTTTGAGTTGCCCACCTCAACCAGTAAGTGGTGGAGTCGTGTCTGGGACTATAATATATTGTGTAATATGTTATCTTTCACATACACACACACACACACTCAGTAAGATATATGTAAACGTAGGTAATATGCTTCGCGGCGTATACATAATGCAATACGTGCACGTGTACGGGTGTTAAGAGGGATCTATCTACTTCGAGTTATTATAATATTTTTACACCTATATTAAACTTATAATACGTATTATACCGTATGCGCGCACACGGCTATTGTCCGTGCTCGGACGGACGGATGGGGGTTCCTCGTCGTCGCTACACGCCCAGACTTGGAGTCGTCAAAGTCGTCGTTTGTACGGGTTTAAGACGTGGTGCGTGTGAGGTGTTAGTGTCTAAAGATGTTAGTTGCTTTGTTCGTACTCGCATATAAGTCGAATGCGGCCGAACTCAGGACGAAAATCTCTGTAAATCCACTATTCATATACGCGAGTGCTGTTATTATACGCGTAACAATGTACATCAACACATGGTGGACTTGAGGCGCGTGATCGTTACCTACCCATCAGAACTGGATCAAGGGGAAGAAGGCTAGGGAGGATATAGCCGCGGGTCCCAAGTCAAAAGGGGCAACAATGTATTTTACAATCGTTGATTAACAAATATAAATTACTGATTTGTCAATTAATTGCGACTGTACTGCAGTATACAAATGTACTAATAATTATTATTTCTAACGATATTTATTATCAACTACTAGTTTGGAATGAAAAAAAAATATATATATTGTCCTGGATACATCCGTATACTTGTCAGAACGGTACACACTCGTGTCGGTGCACATAAGCATTAATTATGATGGACGAGTAGTGTGCACCGCAAAAAGCCACTAATAATACGGACGTTATCCAGAATACACGACGTTTGGAGGATGAGTTTCGTATATATTAACGCTATTGAACTACCGAGGTGAACACTGAAATCGTTTATCCGCATCATAACGACAAACGCATAACGATTTGTTCGGTGAACGAAAACGATTCGATGCGCGAAGTTAAATAATATTTGTTTAGTTTGCAGAACTTTATCCGGCTAGATATGAAAATCGATACTATTAATGAACATTACAAATCGCCTAGAAGATGACGATTTAAAAATAATTGTGAAAACGATAAGTCAACATTTTTATAATTATCGTCTACGATGTAAAGCATACAAGACTAACATCGTCGTATGTGATGTAATTAAAAAAATGATTCTAGACGCTTATATTATTCTTGTATATTTTATTATACGTTAACCACAACAATACGACTACCACCATGGTCGTACATTAACAAAAATAAATCATACCTAAGTAAAAAAAAACTACCAGCGGGAGATAAAAGATTTTATCTTCATAGACACCTATAATTTATATAATTAGTATACACATAAAAATTAACGTATTTAATTTTACTTGTAAGCCATATGAAAATACAAATACAAATAACTAATAAATATTTTATACAAAAACTATCTTATTTACTGTCGTTTAACGTCTGAAAATATGATTAGATTCTATTATAAAAGAGATTGATTTTTAAAATTTTTACAAAATTTCCCATAAGGATTTACTAATTGCGATGTATTTTATATTATTAGCCCAATTATACATTAAGGATTATACATACAAGGAAAACACAATAGAACAATTTTAACATCATTATACATTTTTGAACGTTAATATCCCATATTAAAACTCGGTTGAGATTATTTAATTTAATTTCATGTTATTAAACAATTGAATAAATCATAAAAAAAAAATAAAAAATGGGAGTGTAAGATTATTACCAATCTTAAAAAAACTTATTTAAGCATCAATGCTAAATATCTTCACAGATTTATGTCCACTACCCACACACCACATAATTACAATTATCAAATGTGAATAGATAAATGTATTAAGTTTCGGTTAGAGAATTGAATAAAAGTGTTTACAATTCTATAATGTTGAAAATATGTGTATTTATTACACAATAAACTATAAATCATGTGTTCCAATCACATTTGTTGAACATATTTAATTATTTATATATTATAATAAAACGAGGAAACCAATTACAATAATTATATGGAAATATTAAAGTAATAATATAAAATTCACATGTTGTGAGTGGTATACAGTATAGATTTAAGTGTTGACATTTCTAAGATATATATAAAAAGAAATAATAGTTACAAACAAAAAGATCAATTTTAAAATTATTAACATTTTAATAAATATAAAATCATATAACAAATAACATAGAAAGTTTATAATGAAACTTATATATAAGTAAGTACGTTTTGTTACTCAATCACATAATACAATTAATTAAAGCGTAAGACAAGCGAAAAGTGTGCATTTTTTTTCATTGGATAGTTAAAAGCTTATAATAAAATTACTGATAAAATTTCTCGAACACAATTTAATATATATATATATATATATATATATATATATATATATATATATATATATATTATATCATGGTACTTAACACCCTGTGCATTAAGTTTAAAATATATCTTTATTAAACAATAAAATCACCTGAACCATCTAAATACGTGCAAACATTTAACGAATATTGACCCCATTTGATTTCAATGCATGTCAAATCACTGCGTGTCATGATTTAACGACAAGTGCATAAAATTGCATCTCTCTTATCATATTAGTTAGAAAAAAATCAAATGGCTAAGATTTACATTAAGCAGAACAATACACGTGTTGCACACAAATTAAATCCAAGGCGTTTAGAAACATGGAAATGAAGTCTTCCAAATACCGCATGTATTCATGAACGTGCGCAGACGCCCAAACGCGAATATTAATCATCGCTGTTGCTCTCTACATAGAAATGAAACCCAACCTGATCTACACAAAGTATCATGTGGCACTTCGTACACGACCTATTTAAACCGAGATCATCGAGGTTACCCGTATTAACGGCGAAAACATGTGACAAATTGAATAGATCTAATTAACCTAAGAGCGTTAGTAGTAGTATCACTATACCTTGTATCGTGGGCGAATCCAGGGAGAGAAGCACTGAGATCAGATATTGGAAAAAAATAATAAATAAAGTATACTTAGAAAAACTAAATAATAGATAATGAAAATAAATTTTGACGGTTTTAGTGCAATGTCACATTATTTTTTTTTTTTTTTGCTGGCATATAAGCCCTCCTTTCCCTCCCCAAAAAAATCCTACATTAGCCTATAATCAGCCTATAATCAAATTATTGTGATTTTAACACATTTTATACAAATTTGAGCTTTAAGGGCTTATTAAAAACATTTGAGTAAACCGATCACCGATATTTTTTAGTTACAATAAGTTTAACTTATTATAAACCTTGTATTAAATTTTCAAGAGTTTTCGGTCTGCCAATTAAATTTTGTTAAAACAAAAATTTTACAAAAATTGAAAATTTAAATTGTCTATAAATAAGTCAAAATATGTCAAAATACTTTGAAAACTTTTTATCGAATATGGTGAAAACATTTATATAAATAAAATAAAGTCGGGTTAGTTACACCATTTATAACTGAAGAACGGCTGGACCAATTTTGATGGTTTCTGATTTGTTGGATCCTTCTCCGTCACGAATAGTAGATATAGAGTACTATTAAAATTATTGGAATAATTTACAAAAAAAAAAAAAAGTTAAAATATTAATTTAGAAAGGTATTATTTTATTATTTAAACGGTTTAATAATCATATTAATGTTAAGTAATAATATTATTTTTACCGTCACCAAGCAGCACGCGATTACACGACGGCGACGAAGACTGCAGATAATAACGGGAATCCATTTTTGCTAGGTTAGGTTAGGTATAGAATTCATCGTCGTTGTTTTCTTCGATTAAATTACCGAAATCCTATGTAATAATAATATTATTTGAAAAAAAAATTGGTATCAGCCGCACTTTCGTTGCACTTCCGATTGGATGATCGAAAAGGCCGCACAACCGTTACAATCGCCGCGTCTGTGAAGTCAAGTTCCTATTATAACAATTTTGTTTTAGTTATATATATATATATATAGAAGAAAATTATTATTGAAAATTCCACGACCCAAAAGATCTAATATTTCCCAACAAAGCCGTAATGCAATTAGGCTTTGTAATATTGCGAATCAATTCACTGAAGAAGAACGAGAAATCCACGACAAGAGCATCGCGTTAGTATGGCCCGACTTCATGCTTCTCGAACACAAAGAGTGGCAGCCTATGAAACGGCTAGAATGGTAATGAGATATTAAAGGATATTATTATTACTATGTATCAAAATAAATAGCTTCAACAAAGGAAACGTCCTGCCAACTTGCTTGGAGTTTTGTTATATCTTTATTTTCTTTCTACTCATATATATATGATATCCTAATGAACTATTGAACTTAATACATTTTTGGTATATTTTTTTATTACGTAAGTAAAAATCATAAATTAAATTTAGCTGAAACTTTTAGATGGCACGAAGTTCATAAGTTCGTCGGGCCAGCCAGTGTTTTTAGTGCTTTCATAACCACCATATTGAAGGCGAGATTAGTCAACCATGAGAGGCATCACTTTCGGATCGACAAGACGTTTGATGGGGCTCCCCTCTCCCGTGGTACCATTAAGTTTTAAATTTATATTGATTGATCAACTCTACGCTATTTTTAGACAGTTTTGGTTCATCGTCGAGCGTGCGGTAATAAGTTTGAAATACATTTCGTACGTACTCGCAGTGTACCCAATGCAGCCGCTATAAACGTATAATATGTACGCAGAGTTTTCCAGGATTAGACAAATACGATGAATATATTAATGATAACGTGTTTCTGACGATCTAATCCATGTAATATTTTTACATAATTAACTGAATAATTGTGAACAAAAAGCACAGTTAACACGTCATCATTCATTATAGCTCGTGACTCTTTACCTCATTAGACGTACCAACAACGGTTCAAAATATTTGTTAATAAATAATTTAATTTAATTTAAACAACCGCAGTACAACCCGGGCAACATGTTCTCTCAAATGTGTACCCTTTAAATTTTAAAAATCCACCTCTTCTCTTCTTGTTCTGGACCCACCCCTAAAAATATTTATTGATTTATTTATTTATTTGTGCATATAGTGCGTAGGTGTGCGCAGGATTATTTATAGGAAATGCACAATGATTTCTAGTAGAGATCCCATATCTTGTTACAATTATTACTGTTTGATATTTTTATTTGTAACGTGTATATTTTTTTTAACTTAAAAAGAACTATTAATATTCATATGCAACTAGTTTTACTTAATGTATTTATATATTTTGCTATCGTGTCATTACGTATTTATATAATTATGTGTCCAGAATCGTTACATTTTTATTTTTATTTCATTTTTTAATTTATTCCCTAAAAATTTAATGTACCTTAAGAAAACCATAATAAAAATTCAATTAGATCATGCTTAAATATCTAAATCTTGTTATTACGTCGTGATCTCTCAGTTATATATTTTATAAATATAAATCAATTTATGAACAAATTAATTCTTTTTTTAATTCAATCCTTTTTAATCCTCTTTCTTACAGCAACCGTTCAATTTCTTTTTTTCTTTATTCTATCTTTTAGCACAAACTATCTTATTTACTAACCATTTCCCAGATCATTTTTTTTTTTTTTCAACATAAGCCGTAACATTAAATTTTCTTTAATAACAATTTTAATTTATCATTGCAACTAAAACAGGCAGAACTAATTAAGCTATTATTATTGTTTATCATAATATCAATATTATTAAATAATTTTTATTATTATTCATATTGCACATGTAAAGATTTAAGAAATAGGAACACTGGGCCTCGGACCGTTTTTATTCTCATTAATTTGAATAAAAAATATTATATTTATTATTACTATTATGATACGTTTTAATTTCAATCAATAATAATGTAAAAATATTTGTAAACAAATCAAATATTTTAAGCACCTTAAGTACTATTGTTCGCAGAGTGTTCGCACCAAGACCCCACAAAACCTAGTTGTGGCACTGATTGTTACTGTAGTGGAAAATTGTAAAATTGTAATTTTATTTATTAAGTATAGATATATACTAGCTATACTTTTAAACTGCGGACATAAACAATCCATCAATTTGATATAGAAAAGTACGTTTCAAAACTAATATAATAAATTAATAAAATACAACAATTACTCATATTAAGACAATCCTTGGCTACCTATTTTAAACACAAGTGTTAATCACTAAAGTTTTTTTTTTTTTTTTCTATTAGCTTCTAATAATCACTAGAGTTATTGTACAGTTCAAACACCACTACACAGTATTTGGCAACATTATTATACGAAAAGCCGTCCGACGGACTTAGTGAGTTGTAAAATGGTACAAATTTGATAGTCATAATCATTAAAAATGTATAAATTATATTATAAAACCCCACGAAAATGTTTGCATTAAATTTTGTTGACCAAGTTCGCATCTTTGTAAAAATTCAAAGGCTAAACATCATAGAATGTCTATACAAATTTATGAAACACATCTTTTTTTTTTTTATGAAACACATTTAAATGATTTATTTAGAATATACACCTAATTTTTGTAAAATATTGAAAAAACATTTTGATACATCAAAAGTTGCAATAATTTAAAATTAATGTTTCATTATTATATAATAGTTCATAAAGTATTAAATTATAAATAAATGTATTATAAATTTTATCCATCTCAAACCTACATTTCTCTCTCCTAATTAACAGACAACCAAATTATGACGTTTTGACTTGTGGCCCGTAAAACATTTAAAAATTTTTAAGAGGCCAAAATAAAAAAAATAATATATGGCATCAATTATGCAATAGTCATAGATGAAGAGTTTTATAATTATGTATCAATGCTTGGGAGTAAGAATAATTCACAAATACAGCCAACGGAACAAATGTATTATCAACAACAATCAAAAATGTGTTATTAATATAAAAAAACATACATCAATCTTTGAAAGAATGGTTGATGGTTCTAGAACCCTATGTCGTGATTAACGGCCAATTGACAGCAGTGACAATGAAATGTTTATTGTAATTTTCTTATGTCTTGATAGTATTTTCATTGAATAATCTGTGATTTTTTTACGACCACGTGTATTTAACTTGTACTAGTTATAATTATTTAACATGAAGTATGTATACGCCATAATATTGTTTAAATCAGATCTCGGGTTTGGATGTAAAATTATTTGTATATTCACGTATGCAGCAAACGTATTTTAACGCCTTTTTATAAAATTTTTGTAATTTTTTTATTTTTATTTTTATTTTTTAAAAACCTTATATCTAACACCGTTATCGATATTTTGAAATAAATTAAAAAATAATTGCAATTATAAATAATTCTATTTAAATCTGTCGACGATGAAAGATATTCATCATAATGAGCAATCAATCAATTTAGACACTAGTGTGAAATATTAGGCTGTTGAGTACTATATTTAATGCTAATATTATAATAAGTATACAATGTACACATTTAATAAAAAATTCCATTCAAAGTGTCTGTCCAAGTCACTCATCCTTAACAATTAACATTATATTAACCTGTTTAAGTAGCTTTTACAAAACTATATGCTATACGGAAACAATTAGTCTTGAAATTATAGATGTAATAAATAATATACATTTAATCTCGACATGTATATAGAATAATAAACAGTAACAAAAACAATCTTAATAGTGTTTTTAATCAAACGAAAATCGACCTTGAATAAAAATAATTAAAATTTATTAAATCCACATCCTATTTAACAATATTATTTTTATTAACTCTATTAAGATTAAATTATTTAAAACGATTTAATATACTTAATAACACACTTCACGTCGTTTAAGCTTTTGTTTTGGTTATCAGTGATTATTATTCTATTGTGTAACGTAATAATGCAATTTGTATAGACGTCCGTGTAAAGTATATTCAAATAGTATGTGACCTTACCTGTAAAATAGCATTAACTATTAAACATGATTTTTACGACATTAAATTAGTGAATATTTTAAGTAAAAATACAATTTTTGATTGAAATTCAACTTGTACTAATCTAACGTAATCCTATCTAATCTTGTCAACTTTTAAAACAGTTATAATCTGGTACATTAGCTATATATAGTACATATATACAAACCTTAGTAATACACAAATAGTCAAAAATCTGTAATGTAATTTAAATCACTCTGCAACAAAATATTTCCAATATCAACACAACGAATATATTTTGGACTAAAATACCGAATTTCATGAAATTTTAATAAGGTCATATTGATTACTGTTGGTAACACAAAATTCACAAAATTGTGTTAGGATATTCTTATTTCCTCATATGATAATAAATTCTACAACATAAATATAAATCTTAACCATTATTTTCGAACATTATTATTATAATTAACATTATTTTAGAGCTTTGCGCTCGGTGCAGCTCTATACCACGAGTCGGAATGCTTTCCTCTCGTCACATCGGGTCTGTACAACATAACACTCTAAGCAGGATAACCCAAACGTAAATAAAAATACTGTGTTACCGACAATGACCATAACGGTGGCGAACAAAAGATCGTAATAATAGATGCTGCTGCTGCTGCTACTAGTGATGGTGGTATACGCGGGCAGTTTTCTACCATCGTTTCCACGTCAAAAGCATATTATAATAATATCGCGGTGTGTGGTATTCGTACGCGTACTCGTATACCGTAGTATATATGTATTATACGCGTGTGTATGCGTTTTCTATGATTTTAATATCGCATCACGATAGTAAAAATAAACCCTGCGAGAGATGAAGTCCGTCGCGGGATTTCATTAGGTCTACCGCGTATACATGACCCAAAAGAAGCATATTACGCTCGATCGTTATCACTTGTTGTACATATTGCATAACACGTATTAATATCCCGCACGAGTGAAGAGGAGCTTAAATAATTATAGATATATTACTATGGTGTAAAAGATGTTCGTGTACACAACGACGAGTGTTGTGTTGTGAAAAAATACTAGCGCTACGTCGACAAGGGAGTGTACAAAAATACAAAGCATAACCTTTGCCGTCGAGTAGAGTTATTAAAAGCGATGAGTCTCCTCGTACCGTACATATGATCGATAGCCGATTTTATAAATGTAATATTATTTACAACACGGTCGAAAATAGCGTTACACTGGCATTCGTCCTGCAGGACCGAATCGTCCCGTTAAGAACTCGCACAAACCAAACATCTATCGACCGTTAGTTATGTTTGGATCATCTCCTCCCAATTGCGCCAATTGTTTTCGGACTTGTATCGCAAGTGCACGGTGCCAAAAGCCCTATGGATACCAACAACTCGAATAATTGGCGCGTGTTTAATGCGCTTATACATTTTTGTATATGTGTACGAATTCATCTATAGCTATATATACGATAGAACTGTGTAGGAATGTTTACGTGTCATTTTTATTTTAACGTAATACACAAATTATAATATATAGAAACTTATAAAGGAATATTTACACCTAGTTTTCGCATTCACGTAGGAAGTAACGCGATCGAGTTTTTTTTTTTTTTTTAATCATTGAAATAATATGTCGTCGCCGGTGAGCCATTACATATATATGATACGATGAGGTGTGTACAATGCGAATACGATTCTACATTCGACACGTATAGGCCCGAGAGAGAGATCGAGAAACAGAAAGAGAGAGTGAACGAGAAAAAACCTATTAAGCTGAGTGTTACAACGTTGTTGTTTTTCGACGGATCGACAACACCGCCGCTGAAGTTCAGCTCTGAAACCAATTTGACTGCGACGGTGTTTGTTTCGCTATTAAATTATGCGTTCACACACACATACACACACACACACACACACACACACACACACACACACACACACACACATATCCGCACGTGGCATGCCAATTCAAAAGACATGGACAATAGTAATAAAACATCCTTTGTTATTAAATTTAAAATCGACAATGTCGAGAGAGGGTCGTTGCCACGGTGCACATTTTAAAATAATCCAAATTAGGTCAATTTGTTTTCTAACTTTTTCACGATATTCTTTTTGTACGTACAGAAACATATAAACATGTGCAGCGTTTATCAACAATTACTATCGTTATACGTGCGTATGTGGCGGGAAGTGAACAACACACTTAATTCTATAAAATATAACAATTTACCAATTATGAGTATATTCGAGTGTAACTTGATTTTCAGGGTCGTTTTGATTATATATACTGTTTTTCCATATTATAAACAAGATATTGTTCCACTATTTTTTTAAATTCAATAATTTTAATAATAAATAAAACGAACGATAACAGTATCGACAAAATAGCTTGCTTTATCCTATGAACAGCATGCAGAGAAATCGTTTTTAAATGTCATATAGTTACTATTATATTTGATAGCACATTCGAGTCGATATTATAATTATATTTTAATTATATTGTACATATGTTACACATCTATGTTGTACCATGCAATATTATTCGAGTAATAAACTACTACAGATGTAATAACTTGTTACAGTTTTAAATATTCATTATAATAAGTAGAAAAGTATAGTAACACCTCTCAATAACGGAATCGCTTGGGATAAAAAATTTTCCGTCATGAGGAGGTAGAAAAAAAATCAAATTTCAAGACTGTATGTAAAATGTATATGTTTAATAATTATATTTTAGGTAAATACTTTGTATAATGTAATTTTTTTATTATTTAGCAAGATTATAATGCAGACTTAATATTTAAATGATTTGTGTGTAATAATAGTAATACTAAAAAAGTAAATATAAGAACAAAAAAAATAATTTTAAATAGTAACATATTTATACCTTTTTTATAATTTAAAAAAATTGTTTTTTATGATTAAGAGCAACACGTTCAGCAGAATAATAATGTGTATTACCTACATAATTTTTATTATATATTTTTATTTAGATAATTTTATTTTTCGTTCAACAGAGATTAATTTTTCTAATTGAATCACAAAAATGTTTTGTTTCCGTTTTATAGAGATTCCATCTTAGAGAGATCAATTTTATATACTATTTACACCAGAACTATTGACATTTTCCGTTATAAGCAAGTTTCCTTTGATAGAGGGCAGTTATGGAGAGGTTTTAGTGTATTTCAATCGTCTTTTTGAGACTAATTATATTTCACAATTAATTTTAGTTTTTACTCGAATAAATTCTTAACCGTTCAATGGGTTAAACTAGATCAACCGGTAACTTATCATTTAGTAAACAAATAAAATTCCATTGAACCTCAACTTTTAAAGCTCTTCTAGGTGTTTTTTGCACTCAAATGAAAAATAACACCGTATCGTTTTTCACACGTACGAATATAAGTGAAGTGAAACGAATTTTGTTAAGAGAGATACCCGTTCTTTTGGTGTACTTCATCAGTCATTGCACAAGACAATAATATATTTCAATGATTTTATTTGAGACATGTTAATAAGAACAAATCACCAAGAATGGTTACATAATGCAGTTTCTCCCACGTATGTATGCATCGCACATGAAAAAAAAAACCGTAATAACTATTATTTTAATAAATAATTTAGGTATTTATTTATTTCGTGTGTTGTAGAAATATACAAATAAACATTCTAGACATTTAAATGGCTTGGTAAGACATGGGAATTTAGAAAATTATAATTATAATTAAATAGAAAATAATAATACATAACGTGATGAAGATTATCAATTGTAGCCAAAACATCTAGTTTAAAATTGTAATAAAGGTCTATATCGATTTTGATTGGAAATATTTGATCGAAAAAACTAAGCCAACGCCCTTTTACCTCGACTGATTCAGAAATGAATAACCTATACCAATATATTATTGTGATTATTATACGTTGTTGTGGTCGAAGACTCGAGAAATAACGCAGGGTCGGGTCTATTCTTAAGTGTTGAAAATTACTTTTTGCACTGTTGAAAAAAGATACATATTCGATCATCAAATTCATCAAATAATCAAAATAACAATTCTGACTAAATAAGACTAAAAGGAGGGTAAATGTGACTGATAAAATAACAACCATGGTTTTAAAACATAATTGAAAAAACAAATATTAAATGAGATCAAGAAGAAAAAAAAATTATCTAGTGTCAAAAACAGAGGGTTTTATTAAATGCCTATATTCAGAAAAATTATTGTTTTATATAATTGTATTATTTTTATTATTATTATTATTTTTATAATTATGATAATTATTTATTTCATTTAAGATTTTCAACTATTAAAAAGTTAAATAAATCAAAGATATTATTCAACGAATATATTGAAAGTGTTGCCTAATATATTTTACAATTCATAATTATTATAAAGGTTATTATGAATATAATTATAAAATAAAACTCACAATAAAAATCACTTTCAACAATTATGTACCATTTACAAAATAAGTACCTATTGCATACAAATATACATTTAGGGGTTTGTTAAATAATTACGTTGTTGACGAAAATCATTCAGAAAAAAATTGTGGTAACGTTTCTTTCGTGACGTCACGTCCTGCTGCTGGCCGTTTTTCGACTTTTCAGGATGCTGCTAAAAACCCGAGGAATATTAATGAACGTGGGTCGTACTATCTCCGTACCGTAAGCTTTCGGTCGTTACAAACTAACATTTAGCATCTACATTTCTTTTTTTTGGTTTTTCCTAGCTATTTAGGATCTTGCAGTCAATACTAATTGTTTTCACTCTTTCCTGTTATGTACATGACTCTAATCTCCATTCCACTAAGTGACACAGGTCCATTATTAAATCGTATCTTCTAACTACATCTAAACATCATTCCTTTGACCGACCCCAAAGTCTTTTCTTAACTATGTTGTTCACAAGTACTCTTATTGCTATACTATTTTTAGCCCTCCGTACGTGGCATGCCCACTCCAATCTAGCACCTATTATGAATTTAACAATATTTCTTTTTTTGTATATTATATTAAGCTGTTCGTTGTCCTCCATTGCCAACTTTCAGGGTTATAAATAGATCCATACATTCTCCTTAACATTTTCTTATTGGAAATATTTAATCTATTTTCGTCTCCTACTGTTGTAGCACAGGTACTACACCAATGTGTTATCATTGATCTGAAATATGTAACGCATTGGGTTTCCTTGGTTATATTTAATACTAGCTGATCCCGTGCATTTCGTTGCTCGTTAAATATACCAACTCTATATGTTTCAAACTTTGTTAAATTCGTTATTTAATATTCGGTGGATGATGTTCTAGATTTATCTTAAGTTTTCTGTAGCCCGAAATAAAAATTCTGATTCACAGCAGTATATTATCAGGTAGGCAATCTACCTGCGTTAGATCGCGGACCTAGTGATGCTTGTTCGTAAGTGTATGATTTAACTCTAATAAAGTATCAAAGTTATACCAAGTTTGACATAATACGGTGGATTAATATGACGCGCAACACATCCCGACTGGCTCATTTTTGAATTTGAGAGCATGGCAGTGCGGGCATTCCTTGTCCATAGCACAAATTACTACTTTTGAATGAGCATAATATTCAATATCGAGCTCATACTGGAATGCTAGACACAGGAATGATTCAGATATAAATGCTCGATGTACCTGATGGCGTTGTTGGTCATTTGCTCTGCGTGAGTCAACTACGAATCGACGCGCTTGTCTTTGCTCAAATTGTCGTTGTACATTTCATTCTGCACGTGTCTCTTATGATTGAGATTAACGCAATTGCGCCATACTCACACGAACATTTGCACTATCGGATGGGCATTATTCATCTGTTGTTTGCGCTCTTCTATTTTTCATGTTTGTACCTGCATTTGTTCTACGACAAAAATTGGCATTCTGGTGTCTTCTTGGCATTTTTAATGACACAAACAAATATAAAATATTCAAAGTACTTATATATGTTTTATATATAAGTTTATATATGTTTAATATATGTATATTATATGTTTTATAAATGTTTTATAAATGTTTTATTGGCCAAATTGGTCCAGGCGTTGTTGAGTTATGCGCTTACTAACACATTTTGCGATTCATTTTTATATTATAGATTAGTTTTGACTTAAATGTATGTGATAGATGTGACATGGCAAAGTAACATCCATTTCCAGCTTTCAGACGCAGACTTTCCTATAATTTATATTGAATACTATATATTTAAAATCCTATGCTTATTGGAAGGTTATTCCATCTAAACAAAAATATATGATAAGTATTGTTACGGTCGATGGGCGGATCGCACACGTTAACCGCGTGCCATCAAGTAAGTGCGCCCCGTTCACGACGTTGGAACTAGGAGTCAAATTTTCCCACGAGACGGTCTACCGCTCGTTTCGCCGCATGTATGTTTCCTGCCGAACATTTTTCGTCGGCGGGGGGTTGTTTTATTTTTTATTCGTTTTATACCCCTCATACTGTTTTCGGGTTTTTGGTTCCGGCGACTGCGCGCACTTCCGGCGAATGCCTTTCTCAACTCGTTCCTGCGTACGGCGGTCGCGCACAGATGACACGAGAAGCGGCGTCGGAGAAAAAAAAACGGTAGGCACACTCGACAGCACACGACTATTGCACAATAATAATAATAATAATATACCGTGTATCGTTTGTTTATGTTTCACAATGTAGGTTAAGATTCCGGAAACGCGTTAATACACACCGCCGACGTGGACGCCGTCGCCGCACGATCGTGTCGACCAGCTGCTTTCACGCGAATTCCACACTTAATTTCCGGGCCGATTTTCTTTGTTTTCACACAACAGCTGTTTTTCACCATCGTAAATTACTCACGAAAGTACACACACATGCACCGAATCAGCTGTACCGAAAGAGCATCAGCTGATGTGTGATGTGTGTATAGGTGATGATTCGTTGTCGTATTTCTCTTTCTTTCTTTCTGTCTCAGTCTCTCTGCCATGGTCGTTTCACAACAGCTGGGTTCAACGAGGAGAAGAGTCGTTAAAAAAAAAATAATAATAATAATAATAATAATAAAATGTACACCTCCTCCGCGCGCGCGTAACCCAAACGTTTTTATTGCCACCGTGTGTCAGGCAGCAATAATATATATTGTATGCTCATAAAAGTATCCACCACGTCACATGCTATGTGTGCCTTCTGCATAATACGAGTGTACACAATAAAATACAACATTTCCAAACCGACAAAAAAAAAAAAAAATCCTGCGAAAAAAGACCCCGTAGTGGGCTAATCGAAATGTTTGACGTGTCAAATGATGGGGCTGTGTGACCACGTATTGAGCATATATATTATAGCGTACAAAAGCGGGGTTTTTTTCTACGCATTTTATGTATTACAAAACCACCCCTCCAAGCCCTTCGTATTTATCATCCTCCCCTCCTCTCACCGGCTGGCAAATCGAATGATTATTACTGTTTTTATTGTCACTGTCACCATCGAGTGTTACTTGTGTGCATACAAATATGTGTGTATAGACATAATACACGATAATATTATATTCGAACAAAGGTACACACGGTGGCTGCGATGTGCATTTGGAGACAAATATATATAACTGCTCTCTACGATTTGTATTCGCCCTCGGGAGTGCCATCGGATAGGTGTGCTCGGTTGTAGTGGTTACGTGTCGTATTCGCACTTACTCGCAGATATATGTATTTATTCACATTTTTGTATATACGATGTGCTCAGGAGAGTCTGCACTGCGAATATATGATATATTACATTATTGGCATTGGGTATAATATCATTCGACGAAAAACCTCCAAAGAAAACAAAAACGCTTTATCTTATTGTGTACCTACCGTAAATCGAAATAGCATGTCGACGTTTAATTTGTATAGACAACACATTGGTTGCACCCGGTAAAACACAAACGAAGAAAAAATATAATTTTCTACGAAAACTGACGTACTAATAATTTATTATATACTTATATTAACAAATCTCTTAAATTATTAATAAATATATAAAATACCTAAAACAATTCGGTCCAATAATCTTGTATAAACTTTGTACTTCGAGTAGAGTACTTTTTTTATCGTGAATACTGTTTGAAAATCAATAATTAATACTTTCATAATGAAAACTATGAATACGCGGCCAATAACGTATAACATAACCAGTATTTATATTTTCCATTATTATTATTATTATTAATATCATTATTTATCATTCTGTTAATAAAATACTTTATTTGTTTTCAGGATTAAGAATAAGAGTCAAATTCATTCAACATTTTTCACTTCACTTTCTGAACTTAGTACTTTATATCCACACAAAATACTTTATTAGCCTTCATGTATTGTAGTACTAAATGGATGTATTCTATTGTATTCTGATACGGATATACTTGAGTATTTCATTATATCTTAAATTTATATTTGTGAACTTAGATTTTTTCAATCAAATTAAATTATGTCATGTAATTAAATTAATTAATTAATTAAATCATGTCATACGAATTCAAATTAGATGGATTGCAAGAAAACTTATATTGGTTACATAATTTCTTAATAAGTAATTGTCCTTAAGGTACGAAATATTTTCGATTTATTTTAAATATTTATTTGATGTTGCAGTAAATATATGGATAAATATAATTTTACTCTTCTGAAAAACTGATGAATACAATATGTTCTCGATGCCAATCAAAATATCTGTTATGGTTATAGGTTTTAGTCATTGCTCGTTTAGAAATATCTATGAAAAAGGACTGCATTTTTGGCCATGAATTACAACGGTAATCGTTTTATTTTCGTCATAAAGTTATCAATGACTAAACACATTCAGTTTATATTCGATTGCTAATTCACAAAAATTAACGGAATAGTGAAGATTTTGATAAATTATTTTTAATATACTTCACGACATCGGTACACAATATTACAGATCAAAACAGTGTTAACGCAGACACTACTTGAGGGCAATATATGAGCGACGATAACTTCAATTCGATCCCGTGAGTTTCTTAAACTGTAAGCTCGTGATTTCTAGTATTAATTTCAAATTTTTTTGTATAATAATCTAATGACATGATAATAATAATAATAATAATTTTAACTTCAGCGCTCTATAATGGATATCTACATTATAGCAATTTTTGCAGTGAAAAGATTTAGAGTTATTGACGTGTATCTGATTTTTTTCAGCGCGAAATCCGTGTCGATGTCTCTCGGACGCGTATTCCAACTATACGCACTTTCAGCGAGTACGCCGATTAATCGGAAATCAGAATTACGATGCGTCTTCGGCCAGCCGAAACGTCACCGGAAATCGTGTGATGTCAACGGGTGGATAGTTGGTGATTAATAGAGCTAGGATTTTAATGACCTAAAAATACATAAAAATAAAAATGACCTAAAAATTCCAAAAAATGAACTTAAAAAATGACCAAAAAATGTACTTAGATGAGTGAAAAAAATTAATTTTAAAATATTAATAAATAATTATGATTTATGAATAAAATAGGTATACATTTGACTTGTGAATTTAACCACTTAATTATTGGCACATAATACCTGGTATATTTATTCTGAAAAATCAATAAAATCAAATATTAAAAAATTGAATGAAAAATACATCATATTCTTTTTACCTATACACATATTATTGCATTGCACAATTAGATGATTCTTAAGATTTTCAAACTGGAAGCTGCGACGGCGGTCAGATAAAATGATTATATATGAAGAAAACTTCATTCAACGTCCACAGAAGTAACAGGGGCATATTTGAAATGAACCATATCATTTAAAGTTAGGTCTTTCGGAATACCATCTCTACTTGTTGTATTTTCACCGTCCAAAATAGCAGTTATATTTTTAAAACTTTGAACCCATTATTTTTCATCAAAAAATTTTTCAGTTTGTTTGATATTGTTTCTCCGATTACATTAGGAGCAAGGGACAATGTAGTTTAAATTTGTTTTATTTTATTAATAGATTCTGATAATAAGATTCCAGAAGCCTCCAGTTTTTTTATTTCTGAAGGAATGAAACCAATATTAGATTTTATATAAAGTAGATTAGCCTCTAAACTTGATTTAGATATAAGTTATTTTGCTTCTTTTATAGTAGTCGAATCATCATTATTTAATTTTAGTACAATTTTTTTTTACATAGAAAAAATTCTCACATTAGTAATTAACAGCATTAAGCCAGGTTCCCCATCGCGTGATTACGGGTTCGGGTGACAATGGAATACCTGGAGCAAAAGTTTTAAACATTTGTGTACGATATGGTAATTTTAAAAATATTTTTTTTACGCAGCATATAAGTTTATTGACATCTTGAAAATGTTATCTTATTTCTTCCGCAACTCTATGAACTGCACGCGCCACACAGGTTACGTGCACCATTTTTGAATACAGAGTGCGAATAGCTCTTCCTGATTTCACCATATATGGGGCAGCATCAGATACAAAAATAAGGACATTATCGTGTTTTATTCCTTCAGGCCATAATGTAAACATGGATTTATCGAACGCTTTTGCAATGGTTGAATGATTTGTTTTTTTCCATAATAATAAAAATGTTTTTCCTGAATTTTCTGTTTCCAGGATATCAATAACTATATTTACTACATAACGGTCTTCAATATCTGTCGTTTCATCTACACTAACCTACATTTTTTTATCGCCTTCATTGTGTCTAATATTTCGTATTGTATTTAAAAAGAATTTTTTAACATCATTTTTTTGCAATGTAGACTCGTCTGGGATTTTAAATTTTATACTTTTTTTAAAAAATGTCTAAAATTTGTGTTATTTAATTTAGCAAGTGGAATATTAGCTGCTAATAATGTTTCATAAAGCTCTAAATTAAATGACGATTGATCACTATTATTTGTTAAATTAGATAAAAGTACTTGATTATTTTATTTCACTTAATTCAGTTATCGTTGAATTTCACGAGCATAATTATCTCGAATGATGTGTTATTGAATTGTAAAATTATTTTCGGAGACAAATGCAACATTACGAACTTATTAAAAAAGCACCATACTATCCGAAGAAAAAATATTAGCACCAAACTCACTCACAAAACTATGTTAACGGCTTCCTACTGTTAACTTAATTTTTGACATTTTTCAGATTTTTAAAGTCTTAATATTAATTTTTAATATTAGTCGTAATATTATTAAATTATTAAATGTTACAAATTTTGTTCAATATTGTGTACAGATTGGTGTAGAACTATTAGGTACGTGTTGTATTCACTACTAAAGCTGTTATTGTATACCTATATAGTTTTGGGTTCGCTTGATATGCAATCTTATCCTAATTACTCTTATATTACTTTTTCAATATCAATGGACTGGAGTAGGTAATTGCCTATAGGTACTAATTGAGATGACCTTTACAACACATATTAAAAAAAGAACCGGATGGGCCTCGCTCTGCTGTACAGTTAGGGGTGGTGTGCACCTCGCTTATAGGATAGGTCATTATTATAATGGATTTGTTACATTTGAATGCAATGATAGATATTATTATATACGAATAACGATTCTGAACGGAGTTCATGTGTTTGTCTAGGATATAATACATTGTTATTTATAAACATTGTAAAAAGTATATTTTATTTTGAAACGATAAATATATTTTTCAATTAGGATGGGTTGGTAGTTGCATACAGCGATATAGTTTGTCAGTCTAGAACATTCTACATTATATTATATTTTACATGTAATTTTATGTCAATATTCGCTGTTCAAACGCTTATAAAAAAAAATTGTGCCTATGGATTTTAATAATTTTTGAATGACTTTAAGAACTACTTCTGTGGAATCTTCTATTAAATTTTCAAGTATTTTGTACGAGCTAAATTTTTTTTATCACCGATTATAAAAAAAAAAATCGAATATTTTATGCAATTTCGTAAATATTTAAATTTCAAACAGTCATAAAATTTTTTCCTCTAATTCCGGTAGAAATTTTTTTAAAGATTTTTGAAGAGTAGCTTATAGATAACCTAGTGTTAAAATTTTCAACCTTAAGTATGAACAGAAAAAATTTTATGAATTTTTATCTACAAAATAACTTGCAAATTATCGTGATTTTTACACATTTTATACAAATTGGAACTTTGAGCACTTGTAAAAAAAATTGTGACTTACGATTTTAGATTTTTTTTTATCAGTTAAGGAACAGCTTATAAGAAACCTTGTATTAAATTTTCAAGATTTTCCGGGCAGCCAAAAAAATTTTATCGTTATTTAAAAAAAAAATACTTAAAAAAATTGAAAATTTCAATTGTCTATAAATAGCTTAATAAAAGTCAAAATACTTTGAAAATTTGGTGTATAGAGAACGCTAATCTAAACATTTGGTGAAAATTTCAAGTATTGACATCGATTAGTTTTTGAGTTATAGCAAAATAAAAAATTTAATTATGTCGAAAACTGGTTTTGCGTAAAAACTCCCGTTTTTCTCAAATTTTTTTATGGTTTTTCCCGTCGCATTTAAAAAATATTGAAAATTTTTTACTTTTGACTCCTCTAAGTACCAACTAGATTCACTTTTCTTTCAGAAAAGTTGCTACATAAGGCAATCGAAGCATTTTTACTGCCCCAAATCGTGTCGACAGACACAAAAAAAAAAAAAAAAAAAAAAAAACACATCATTGTAAAATCAATACATTCTTCACTCCGTTCAGAATCTAAAAGCTCAAAATAAACAAAAATTAGTCAAAATACACAAAATGAACGTAATATTTGTAATATTACGTAAATATGACCTTAAAAATGCAATAAAATGCATTTAACACAAAAAATGCAAAAAATGCAAAATGAAAATTACATATTCTAGTTGTTATATCACGAAACAAATTTAGTTTTTGGTTTGCAATTGAATAGCAATGATAACAGTCTATAATCACAACTATATTTTTTTTTCTGATAGTGTATGGGACATAGAAGTCCCGTCAGTCAGTATGATCAGTTTATTAATATTCTTTAAATGTATACAGATTTTATACTTCGATGGACTTTAAAGTCCCGTCAGTCCAGAAAGGGTTAACCCTATCTCGTGACGAAGGGGTGTAACCATTTCCACAGAAGGAACCCTTATTGAAAAAATGCACAATAGTTGGTTTGCTGGGTTTGCTGTGAAAACGCTGAAAATCGAGTAGGAACCTAACAAGAAAAAAAAATATTCCTACTTTAAACTCAAAATTCTAAAGTGGAAGAGATGGGAAGGGGTATTTTGAGGAAATGTATAGCATATATCGTTTCAAAGCACTTGCAGAATATATTATGAATATATTTTACATTTCGCTTCGTTGAGCGGTGCACAATTTAACTGCACAACGTATTATATTATATTGTACCTTTACGTAAATAAATACATATAGATTTCTTAGCATGTACACGCAGGAATAGCAGCCGAATTGATTTTTATATAATCGTGTTGCTTTAACATGTATTTTACGAGAGGATATAATCCCGAGGTGGCGCCCAAGGGCCGATCTCGTTTTCCGATAAAAAAATAGCGTTTTTTTCTTAAACACTATTTAATTTATGCTTTATCCACTTACTCACAAACACATGCACACACGATATTAAGCCGGCTTGTGACTTTTACTAAGAAGCTTTGTATAACGCTGCGTTTACATCAATATGAAGAATCTGAGTTATGGCATATTTAAAATAGAAGATAAAAACAACAGTGCCAACCAGCACACGGATAGAATACTTATTATATGTTGCCCTGAAGATATAATTTAAAAATGTTGCGTTCTCAAAATATATCGAGTTTTATCTGTAACAAAAACTTTAGCTAAAAGAAGTTTTTCTAATTTAAAATATGTTTAGACGTATTTGAGGTATTATATCTTACTGAAAATTGATTAAATGGTTTAACACTTATTTACGTTCATCATAACATTGAATATAAATATTAAAAAAAAAAGAACCGGATGGGCCTCGCTCTGCTGTACAGTTGGGGGTGGAGTGTACCTCGTTTATAGGATAGGTCATTATTACAATGGATTTGTTAAATTTGAATGCAATGATAGATATCATTGTATACGAATAACGATTCTGAAAGGAGTTAATATGTTTTTCTAGGATATAATACATTATAATTTATAAATATTGTAAAAAGTATATTTTATTTTGAAACGATAAATATATTTTTCAATTAGGATGGGTTGGCAGTTACATACAGCGAAATAGATTGTCAGTCTAGAATATTATACATTATATTATATTTTACATGTCATTTTATGTCAATATTCGCTGTTCAAACGAATGTAAAAAAAATTGTGCCTATGGATTTTAATAATTTTTGAATGAAATTAAGAACTACTTCTGTGGAATCTTCTATTAAATTTTCAAGTATTTTTTAGGAGTCAAATTTTTTTTATCACCGATTATAAAAATAAAATGTAAAAA
Source organism: Sipha maydis (assembly GCA_034509805.1). Taxonomy (NCBI): domain Eukaryota; kingdom Metazoa; phylum Arthropoda; class Insecta; order Hemiptera; family Aphididae; genus Sipha; species Sipha maydis. Next base: position 6,631 of record JASXSY010000670.1, on the reverse strand, counting down.
AATCCAATATTTTAAATGCCTATAAGTGGCTTAAAAATCAATATTATATTTTGAAAAAAATATGACATAAAGGAAATACCAATTTTAACAGCTGGTAGAAGTTTCAAAAATTTGCGACTTATACTTTTTGAATTATAACAAATATTTAAAATCGTTTAAGAATAAATCGCTATTTTATGCAATTTCGTAAATATTTAAATTTCAAACAGTCATAAAATTTTTTCCTCTAAGTACAGTATAAATTTTTTTAAAGATTTTTGAGGAATAGCTTATTGATAACCAGTGTTAAAATTTTGAACCTTAAGTATGAACACAAAAAATTTTATGAATTTTTATCTACAAAATAACTTGCAAATTTTCGCAATTTTTACATATTTCGTATAAATTGGAACTTTAAGGGCTTATAAAAAAAAAATTGAGTGAACCCATCACCGAAATTTTTTAGTTACGATAATTTTAACTTATTATAAACCTTGTATTAAATTTTCAAGAGTTTTGGGTCAACCAATTAAATTTTATAGATGTTTAAATACAAAAATTTTACAAAAATCGAAAATTTAAATTGTCTATAAATAAGTCAAAATATGTCAAAATACTTTTAAATCTTAACCATGTATAGAAAACGTCAATATAAAGATTTGGTGAAAATTTTCAAGTTGTTGCGGTTTTTCATTTTTGAATTAGAAAAACATTTTTAAAAAAATTTTCAAGATTTTCTGGGCAGCCAAAAAAATTTTATCGTAATTTTAAAAAAAAATACTTAAAAAAATTGAAAATTTCAATTGTCTATAAATAGCTCAATAAAAGTCAATTACTTTGAAAATTTAACGGTGTATAGAGAACGCTAATCTAAACATTTGGTGAAAATTTCAAGTATTTACATCGATTAGTTTTTGAGTTATTGCAAAATAAAAAATTTGATTATGTCGAAAACTGGTTTTGCGTATAATCTACCGTTTTTCCCTTAATTTTTTAGGGTTTTTCCCATCGCATTTAAAAAATATTGAGAATTAGTATATTCATCTTTATCTTTATCTAGATAAATTATTTGTTATCTATTCCCAACACTGTTTATGACAGACAGTTTTGTCGATTCTGAGCGATCGGACGGCTGTCACCATTGTATTTTACGTCATTTGGCAGATCATAATTCTTATTGGATCTGGCTAAATGTTTTTATAGAAAAAATGTGGCACGTTCGCCAGTACAGTGCATTGTACCTTTACATATTAACGTTATTGTATCTTGACGATTGCGTTTTTCTGATGCACTATGACTCGATGTCATTTAAACAACCAATAGTTTCAATACACACAATATTACTATTGTTATTATTACCGTCACATTACATTGTTACACCAACACACTAAATTATGTGCACACAAGCATCGCGTAATATTTAACCACGCATTGCGTATGACTCGAAACGGTGAAGTCACGAGATTAAAATAATATCTAGTACAACAATGTTTATAAATCAACATTTCACACACACACATTTTAATGTATAAACCTTCTCCTCGGCGTTATTATTTACGATTCAGTGTATTTACTAGTCAGTGTTTTTCAAAAATCAAACATTTTTGAACGACTAAAATCGATGTGTTAAATAACAGTGGTGGCTATTATCGACACGACTGTCGACTAGCGTAATTGGGTTTGGAAAACTTTAATTATGGCCGTATTACAACAAAACATTACTCGTTACACATTGTTTATATGAAAAATAAAAGTATAAAAAATAATCCTACACTATTTTAATATGATTTAAATATCAACGATTTTCGAGAGTGTAAAAATGAAAAAGACGTCAACAATTTTACATCGTTATATAATATACTTTTATTATATATAAGTATTATGTACCTATACATTATGAATTTTTAAACCGGCATTCAAACCTAAGCGACACTAAATATTTTAATTATAAAATAGTTGTCATGTTTTCATCGGGTATGTCTTGTAAATGTTATTAACACCGTCGACACTACTTCTTGGCAATGAAACAAATACATTTCCGTTTAACCGTACGAATTATTTATTATTAAGAAAAAATAATAAATAAAACTTACAAGGTTACTGATTTTCCCTCACTTCCGACCTAGTTTATCTACTGCTTCGATCTTCCATTTCATCGTATCCCATGTACATAAACCCGTGCCAAGTTTTCATGACCACGAATCGTCATTTTAGACGAATACACTGCGAAACATGCGATACATCGACAAAAACAGTACCCGTTCTTTTCACCAAACTGAAAACTCCTGATGGTACTTTTCACCGACTGTTATTGTTTAAACTGAACATCAAAGTTTCTAATGAAAACAGTAAACAAAACAACCTCGGTATTTCTAAAATCAACTGTATAAGCTACATTTTTAAGGATACTTTAAAAGTTAACGGAAGCAAGAATATAAGATTGAGACGATTTGAAGATTTATTAATAAGCATAAATTATTATAATCAGTTCGAGTGATATCTTGGTATCAAGATGCATGATAAATCATTGATTATACATCAATATATACTAATAAAATTCAATAATTTTACTAATCAAACTTATTGCATTTTACTAGAGAATTTGGTAAAATTAATGAATAACTGTACATGAAAATGTTTGTTTTTATTTCGGAATAATTGTTAGAAGGAAAATCTTAGGGTTTATGAACACACAGAAAATTTTGATTGACGAAAAAATCTTTAGGATATTTAGATTAGAGAAAATTACCGTAAACCAACAAAAACGCATTTTTATGTTTTATTTCTCGATGGTCTGTATAGTACGTTGAATTTAGGTCGGACATACCAGAGGTCGTATAATTATTACATTTTTCAATAAGGGCTGGAAACGCATGAACGATTAAAAAGTGTTAAATATTGTCAAAAAGTAAAAATATTGAATTGCACAAAATTTAGGTCAGTATATATATAGCGTTTATATATTAATAATTTTTGTAATCTATGTAAAAAAATTCCAATTCGTCCTTTTATGTTAGTATTTTTGAGAAAAATTAATCCCTGTGATAAATATGTACATGTTTTTTTGATTACATTTTGTTCATGCACTTTTGTAGAAAAAATCCAACATGTACGTAACGCTTATTTATTTTTCATCTGAATATCCATTTATATCACCCAATACGACTACAACTATATCCGATCGTAATCACATTGAATTTTTATTTACGTCTATTACGAGGCCCCGATGTTAGACATCATTATCCACCCTGGTTGTTGCGCTACTGAATGCATCACGGTATCGCGTCAAAAAGCTATGATTTATTATAAACTGATCAAATCGGATCAGGCCGACAGTCTGTAATATAATCATGGAATGCCAATTTTTCTCAAATATTGAGAAAACTGTTAAGAAATTACAAAAAACGACTTCGAATGCACGAACTAGACAAAAGTTGCCTATCAGAAACAAAATATAAAAAAAATGAATACATTCATCGTCAGAGCAATCCTCCCAATTAAAATTGAGTCAACCGGCAGAAAAATAAAACCAAAGAAAATATAAAAAAAAACGTTCTTATCGTGAGTTTTTCACGTGAAAATGACTACAATAGTATAGTACCTACACGGTAGTACTAAATCAATATTAATTATCATTGTCCGCTAAAGACCATACATAGAAAGTGCGCGCGTACATTACACGCGGTACAATATTCTAATCACGATAGTCATCGTTGCGTATAGATAATTTCAAATACAAATTACCACACTTAACCGATGTACGATAACACGTCGTGTGTTGGTACGCGTACCTGTCTATCGCACGAACACGATTATTATTGATAGTTGTCGATGTCATTAGTATTCATGAGTACATATTGTTGTTATTATTATTATTATTATTATTATTATTATTATTATAATTATTATTATTATTATTATTATAATTATTATTATTATTATTATTATTATTATTATTATTATTATTATAATTATTATTATTATTATTATTATTATTATTATTATTATTATTATTATTATTATTATTATTATTATTATTATTATTATTATTATTATTATTATTATTATTATTATTATTATCATCATCACACCGATATGACCGCTGAGAAAATCCGACAGATCGTTATTACTGCAATGCTGCCGGCCGCAGGACATCGCGTGTTATAGTTATCAACATAACGCATCGCGTGCAATATTATTTCCGTACAATTTTTCGCCGATGACTGTTTCATATGATATTACAAAAAACAAAAAAAAATCTGAGTATAGCTGCAATAAATGCTGAGTATATAGAGTCATAACTGTGGGATTGATACAGTCATTTATCCAAAATCCAAATTGCTATGACCTGTACATTCTAGGACCTCTTTATCCAAACGGACAATAGTATTAATTATTCAGTATTTTTCAAGATATTGATTGAACTATTGGACCTGATGAATAATACCGTCTAGTTTTTACCATCGATATCTCATTAAAAACAATCGAATAAACAGATAGTTTTGAACTATCAAATGGTTTGATAGTTTTCACTCGACAATGCCAATTATTAGTTCTGAAGAATGTGCTGCAGCGGACCGCACGCACGTCCTGCAACGCGTCTGTTACACCAGCGTAAACGCCACAGTAACATTACCGCGCGATCATCATGTTTGTAGAAGAAGTCAGGATTAAGTGAATAGCTTTGGGTGCGATAAATTTTGTCTTTCCTTTGCCAGATATCGAGGCGCGTTTCGAAACTTACGTCCATTGCGTTGGTATGTGTATTAACACGCACCGCACTCACATTCGCGGCACTCCTCGAAATACACTTTTACCACAAGCGTTTCGAAAGGAAAAACGTTTGTTGTAACGTTCAATTGCTCATCTACCACAAATTTGTCATCTGTGCTGAACTACAAGATACACTGTATGGAATATATTATACGTTGAGCTTGAACAACAATAATAACGATCGTTTGTAGTTGAAAGCTTTAACTACCTACTATCAGATTCCAGTGTCCAATACTGTTGCCCACGTCTACGTTTACGCTTATACAGCTATTATTTGACATTTTATTTCTAATCGAAGTGCGTTCTGATAAGATATAACTTATTCGTTGTGAAATTTAAATCGGATTACGTTAGTTATGTATAGAAAAAAAAATAATACCATTCCTCAATAGCGTATCAAAAAATCGTTCCTATTCTTTTCAGCAATCGGTTGGTTCAGACCGTAAACTAAATTTACTGGTATTAAGGATAAAAGTAAGAGATCAAACTTTTGAATTTTCTAGCAATCAAATACTAAGAATTATCTTACGTTCAGTTAAGAAGTTCATTATACAAATGCCGGCAAAAACGGAAAAGTTCAAAATATAAATACAAATACATTATTTGTCATATGCTATTCTAAAACTAAATCTTAGTAATATATTGTTTTTTTAGTTTTGTATAATTTTTATTTATACTTAAGTTCGAAAAATACTTTATATTCCAGTATATTTATAATGTGTATTTTCTAGAATTTGCATTTTGCAAAGACCGTTTTCACTTTTGTCCCAAAGGTTTAAAACATGATTATCATCGCAGTTTCATTCATGCATACCTACACAGATAACCGGTTTAAAGAAAAAGCCCATTCCTGTACTCGCTTGGATGCAAATATAATTTGTCAAAGCAAATTGCTCGTCATCGTTCCTGCGGAGGCGTAAACCATTATCGAGAAAGCCACCGAGTATGATAAATAATTTAAAAATACTGAGTCTTAAGTTTTTTTTTTTTGCTGGTAATGAAGAGTCAATATTACATAGAAATTTGTCATTATTCATGCGCAAAGACGGAAATTATATTTCAATTGAGAAAAAGAAATCCGAATGATAAACGTTCGAGAAACTCCGGAGTGCGTAACAAATATTACATTTTAAGAGTTTCGTATTGTTTCATCATCTCCTCGATTTGACTGATAACAATAATTATATACTATAATACAGTGAGTTCCGCTTAAAAGTTATCACTGGTTTATAAATCAACCGTTTATTAGAATCAAAAATTTAAATTTACAAACCAAATTGTATGTTACTAATGTTAATATTACTTTTTATTTCAATCACGATGTACTGGATAATTGAATCACTTTTATGAACAACCTTAACATTTTTTATGGTATTTCAAACTGATTATATATATATAAATTGTATTTTATTTTTAAACTTAAATTGTGTATAAATGTATCGTTGTACTACGTCGTGTACTCATGTCGTTTATATATGTCGAGCAAACAGAATTATTTGGAAATAAATGGAAAAAAAAAAGAAACTTGTCCGTTTTAATAATTTATTTTAATTAAAAAAATTAGAAAAATTTTAAGTATAATCGAAAATTAATATAATTAATATAATTTTAATTTAATTACTTTTTTTTTTTAAGAAAATGTATTAAAAATAAATTTAAAAAAATATCTAAGTATAATCGAAAATAGATATTTTTTTAAATTTATTTTTAATACATTTTCTTAAAAAAAAAAGTAATTAAATTAAAATTATTTTTATAAAATTTTTATTAATAATAATTTTTATTTAATTTTAGTTTTATTTTAAATATAAAATAATTAAAAAAAAATGTTTTTTATAGAATCAACCCATTAATATAATCAAATTAGTCTTAACCAATG